>CM039735.1:65435138-65553719 GCA_022539455.1 Dendrobium nobile | reverse complement strand
ATAATTTTATCCAGCCAGCCGCCCGGTGGTCTTATAATAATATTATTTTTTTCATTTGAAAAATGAAAATATAGTTGAATTTTTTTTTTTGAAAGATTTACACATACATTTCACTTTGAATTTCAATATTTAATATTTAATATCTCCAAATTTAATATTATATGACTATCATCCATAGAATAATTTTATGTACATAAGAATCTACCATATAAAAATTATTAGGATGCATATGGATTTTTTAAGATTGAAATATATGATGATTATTAAATATTAAAATTTTAATATAGATTATAGGAAGTTAGATATTTAAATTTGAATGTTAGTATATATAAATACATGAAATAAAGTGGTATGTATAAATCCCTTTTGTCATAACGAATTTAAGAGGTTTGAATTCAAAATTTAGTATATCAATAGTAGGCATAATGTGTATAAAAAGTTCTATGATAAGGTAAATATATCCACTTGAATATAAAACGTAGTAAAATCTGAACGAGAAAGAGAAGTCCCATTGAAGATTTATATATGTATGTATAAATAATCTTTTATTTATAAGTTGAAGAAAGCTATAAAAAAATTATACCTAATACAAGTGCCTTGTACAAATTGATGTGAATACATAGGGTAAGTTGAATAGTATACACATAGATCTCTGCTTCTAGTATTGGTCCCCCTCTAATACAAGTGCCTTGTACACATCTCCAAGGGGAAATATCATGAGCAAGTCCTAGAGATCTGAGCCATAGATGAGTAAGCTTTAGTGAGTTCGTGGGATTGAGAGGCGAGTCCTAAGGAATGAACATCATGCCCATGACAGTGAGCGGGTCCATTCGTAAGGGTTCATTTAGTAGACTAGTAGTCAAGAGTTCCGTAGGTATGTCCTTCATATTGCTTGATCGAGGACGTCAATGGTAAGTGAGTAGCCTTGGTCACTAAGAGCTTGTGCGAATAAGCTGAATCAACTGAGGCAAATGTTCATGAGAGTGTGTATTAATACTAACAAGTCCCTTAAGGGGAGCCTGATATGAATGACTGTCTCCTTTTGTCTGCTCTCCTAGGTTGAGTTTGCATAATGTGACCTTCTATAAGGAAAAGTGGTTGTTAGGCCACGAGTTGGTTTCATCTATATCTATTACGGAGCTGCGCTCTTTGAGGGTGATTGTTGTCTTTGCTAGGTGACCATTATGATCAAGGTATGTACTATAACCTATATGTTACCTACAAATTACCTATATAGGCATAGACATGTATACATTTAGTTATTTTTATTCACTTGCAACTTTTTTTAAAGATCAGCAAATAGCATTAATGCAAAAAAAAAAAAAGATACAAGAAACTAGGTGATAGATAAACTATCACTCTCCTTCCTAATCAAGTCAACAAAACTTGAAGGAATCTCACTAACAATAAAAGAGTCCAAAAAAATACCTAAAAGAGCATAACGTGAACAAAAATCTGCCACATTATTACAATCTCTAGAGACAAATTGAAAAATTACATTCTTAAATACATCTAAAAAAGAAAAATCCAAACTTTGAATTCCTTTCTTCAGTCCTTTATTCTTCATAAATGAATTAATAAACAAATTGATAATATTAATATTATCACCTTCAATAATGATGTGTTTCTCGCCACTCATCCATTCTTAAATATTGTTTTTAAAATAAAAAATAACAATAAGCTCTCGAAAAGAAATATCTCAATGAAGTAACTTTTAACCATAAGCAAGTAAAAATTTCCCTTTATGATCCCTTAATACACTAGCAATTCCTGCCAAGTTAGATTGAAGAAGAGAAGCATCTACATTCAATTTGATCCAATCCATAGAAAGGGGATACCAATTTTTAAACAGTATATTATGTTGGTTAATATCCCAAATCTGGTGAATTGAATACAAATGAGGCTGAATTGATTGAGAAAGAATCTACGAAGCAATCAAAGAAGGAAATGGAACGGATTTACCATGCTTACAAAGTTTTCTTGCTTTCCAATTCTTATAGACAACATAAATGTATAAATGAATGATTCCTGGATTTGAAATAGACATCTTTTCCATATTGTTCCAACAATGAAACAAACTATTGAATTTCAGTAATGCAAAACCCCACCTTTTGAACATATCAATCACTTCCAATAACTTTTTATAATAAATTGAAATATGATTACTATCTTCAACTTCTTCACAATCTCTCAGGAAAGCAATATTATCATTCAATCTTCTATAATGCAACCATGAATTCATAGGAAGAGCATTATAAAGAAGCCTCCACCAGAATAATATCTCTCTCGGACTGACTTTCATTTTTTTCAGCCTTTGTATTGACTCCCATGTCATGATGAACATTTAAAGAAGCTTCAAAAGCCATAGCAGTAACTGATTTTCTAGAATTTGAAATTAAAAGTTCTAGTTTATCCATATTATAATCAGATAAAATGGAAGTGTTTAGAATATTTTTTATTATCTCCTAAGAAAAAAAAACAACTTTAAATTTTGATCCCAATTTCCAATTTCATCTAATAGAACAGAAAATTTTATTATGAATCTCCATCATATTACTCCAGGAAGGACATTTGTTCAAACTTCTATCAAGAAGCCAAATATCTTGAGTGATATATATGTTATTACCATTGCATACCTTCCATCTAATGATAGGATGAAGAAAACAAGCACCTTCCTTTATAATTTGCCACACCGAAGATGAAAATATTTTAATTTCTCCTTTCCATATGTCATTACCATATTTAGCCCTGATCGTTCAGTTAAGAATAGACTCTTGATTCACTTGCTACTTGGGAAAGGAAAATTGTGAAGAGGATAATGAAATTTTAATGATGTGCATTTAATTTTTTTCAAACTATAAAGGAAAAGTAAGTAAGAGCTAATACCTTATTATTATTGTTACCTCAAGCATCAAGACCACTATGAATATTCTTCATTATGATGGTGATTTGACATGTAGTCGAGGTGAGTCTTAGCCATACTTCTCTCCTTAAGCTTAAGTGTTTGGTACTAATGTGCTAGTGATGGCTCACATAAGCACTTCAAGGCAGCAAATGTGAGTGATAAGAAGGTAAAAAAAGTGCTCTGCTAGTGTAAGTTATTAAAGGGTCAGAACAAGAAGTCTAGTTATTATGCAAGAAAGAAAAAGATGGTAGTTGTTGAGGCAAGTTTGCTCATCAAACCAAAATTGATCTTTTTTTTTTTTTTGAAAGATGCACATAACAATAGCATTACAAGAAAAAAGACCTAATACAAACTAATAACATCATCACACTCCTCCATTAACAATTGAATAAAATAAGGAGGAATATGATCCAAACTAATATCATCCCAAACAAAGTTACCACTAAGAACACAGTTAGCACAAACATCCACTAACTTATTACAATTCCTATTCACAAAATTAAAAATAACATGATTAAAATCTTTAATAAAAGAAAAAAAATCAAATCCAAAGTCGGGCTTGTGAACCTCCATCTTCTTGAGACCATCCTGAATGTATTTAATCACATTTACGTTGTCCCCTTCAATTATGATGCCTTTGTATTCCATCATCCAATCTTTGACAACCAATTCCAAAGAGTAGATAGCTGCCATTTCTAACCGAGAGATGTCCCAATAAACATCATTGAATCCAAATGCAAATAGAAACCTTCCTTTCTGATCGCAGAAAACACCTCCCACTCCAGCCTTATATGACGTTAACAAGGAAGCATCTACATTAACTTTGATCCAATTAGGTGGTGGAGGATGCCAACAAATTCTGAACCACCAAACTGGTTGATTAGCACCCCATATGCCCGAATTATGTCTATCTGACATAGAAATGAAAGCTACTCCAACTGAATTTGTTGCAATACTAAGGTTACTATCCTCCATATCTCCATGAATAAACTTATTTCTAGATTTCCAATAGAAAAAAATAGTTGAACAATAAAGATTAGCAAGAAAAACTTTGCTAAATGCAGTTTTTTTAAACCAGCTACAACATTCAACAAAAGTTCCAAAAATAGGAATTTGAAAACCACAATGATTCAAAATTTGAACAAGCTTAGAGTAGTAAATGTAACATGTTTATAATCTTCTCTTTTCATACATCCTCTAGGACATAAATTCCCATCTCTTAATCTTTTATATTCCAAAAAATGGAATGTAGTAATAGCATTGTTATGTAATCTCCACCAGAATAATTCAACCCTTGGATTAAGTTTAATTTTCTTAATCCATAACCAATGTATATACACAATTGGATAACTCACAATGGCTTCAAATGCTAAAGCAGATATAGATTTTTTAGTTACATGATGCATAAGCTCCACTTGGTCCTTATTATAGTTCGAATCAATTTGAATATTACATATTAGACTAATCAAATCCTCTCTAAAGAACATCTGTAGCTCCTCCATGTCCCATACTCCATTTTTAATAAAGTGATCAACAGTCATAGCATCACTTTGTAAATTAGAAACAAAAGTAGGCCATTTATTTAAACCTTTATCCAATACCCAAACATCCTCCATCACATTAACAGATTCCCCATTGGAAATCTTCTAACTAACTATTGGTTGTAGAGCTTTTGCACCACTCAAAATGATCTTCCAATCAATCGACATGTTCTACTTCAATTCAGAATTCTAGCAAGACGAACCATATCTTGGTTCCAATGTCTTATGCAACAATGAGTCAGCATCATTAATGAACTTCCACATAAGCTTCTTCCTTAATGCTCCCACCTTGTTAACACATGAATCAAGTCCACGCCCTCCCAATCGAATCGGTTTACGCAATGATTCCCAACACATGAATCAAGTCCACACCCTCCACCTTAATAGATAGATTAATGACATCTTGCAGGGACCAATAAGGTTGTAATTGAACTACATGAGCAATGGCGGGCTGCAGTTTTCGCCCAAGAGTCTGGCTATAGTATTTTCCTCCGCCTTTACCAAGTCATATTCCAGTGAGAGCTGTTTGAAGGCAGCCACATACTTCTCAATTATTAAGGATGTTGCTGAAGTTGTGATAGTTTCAAGAATAGGTCTTGCCGGTATTGTTCTGGAACATATTTCCGTTGTAGCTCTCTCTTTATCTTGGCCCACGTAACTATCTTGTTTCGACCTTCCCGATTACGAATTCTTTTCAAGTTCTCCCACCATAGAGATGCATTCTTTTTTAGTTTGATGGCTACTAATTTGACGATTCAGTCTGCCGACACTTCCTTGAACTCAAGAATCCTCTCAACGGTATGCAACCAATTAAATGATTCATCAGGATCCATTCGGCCTTCAAATTCAGGAAGTTCCATTTTGATTCCGCAATCTAGCGGTGTCGTTCTTCTACGCCTGTGTAACAAGCCTCCCGACTCATCCTAGCTTGAGGCTTCTTAATGGAATGGATTGACTTCCTCCACCTCTTCTTTCCTTCCTCTTTGTTTAAATCTAGCCAATCTTTATTGGAGTTAGGAGATCTCGCATTGCAGATCCTCGATCACCACCTCTAGAATGGGATGTTGCATATTAGGGCGTGGCAGCATGATTTCTAAGCTCTGATACCACTTAACGCTGCTCCACTGGAAATGACTTCCCTCCGAGGGAGGAAACTCTCCTTCTCATAAACTAACCCAGACACCACCACCTGAAACTTCTCAGGATACAATACAACTAGACGAAAAGTGAACATAACTCCAAAATCTGATTTATTAATGCCTTCAGGACTTATTTATACATCATAGTTTATTATCAAAGGAATAATGTTGACCTCATTTTTGTGTGAGGCCACCTTTAACCCCTTCTTGAACTCTAGACCCTAGGTTCCCCTTGACTCCAGGTCTTAGGATCCTTCTAGTCCCCAGACCTTAGGATCAATCTATATCTTAACTCAATCCAAACCAAAATCCAAGGTTAAGGACTCAGGTCCTTAAACCCCTTCTAGGTGATTCTTCCATCAGCTTGAAACCCAGTCAATTAGCATCTGATTCAGGGTCTGTCAATTTTATGTTGATATGACATGTCTCTAGTGCCAATCCTCCAAATTTCAGCTCATTTGGAGGACTCTAACCCCATAAACTAAATTCAGTTCCAAAGGTTATAAAACCCTCAAATATTTATCATCCATGCCACTAGACTTGCCACCAGTGGAATTTGACCTTTGAGTCCCCTCCAAATCTTTTGATCATTTTCAAGCCTTTGATGTTGATTTGTTAACCGTTAATCTACATCCACCTTGACCCAGAATGACTTGAGGCCAAAATGACCAAAATGCCCTTAAAGGGGATTTTTGGACTTTTGGCCTAAACTCAACTTGACTTAACCCATCAATCTTTGAAACCTTTTCCAACTTTTTTTAAATAATATTTGGGACCTATTGGACCCAATCCCAGACTTTTGGTCAACTTGGTTGACCAGGTCAACCCAGTTTGACCTAAAAACCCCTTAAGGGTCAAAATGGTCATTTTGATCAAAATGACCTCGCCTTACATTGGAAACTCTTCCAACATGTTCAAAATATCATTTTAAATTTGTTGATCCCAATCATAGCCCCTGAGTTAACCTGGTTGACCAAAATATCCTTAATGGATTTAAACATTCATTTTCAACCCAAATGACCTTCTTAATGCATGAAATCACTTCCATCGACCTCAAAATACTCATTTGAACCTATTTAACCTAAACTCAACCCATGGTCTGACCAGGTCGATTAAGTCAACTATAGTTGACCAAATCAACCATTTAACCCAACACTTGTCAATTTTAACCATTCAAGCTACTTTAAATCAATTTAACCCATCAAAATAAGTCAATTATACACCCTCGACATATCCAAAATTTATCCAAGTTAAACCTTCTTGGGTTGACTTGGTCAACCTATTTAGAGGGGTCAAAACCCCTCAAATGTCATGTATTTGCTCTAAATTCTAAACCCTTGACTTCAAATCCCTTGGCATGATGTCTTATAGCACTCTTGACCTCCCTTATGCATATCCTAGTCATCATTGACTGGTCAACAAGTCAATGAGTAAAAAATAACCTTTGAAATGAGACTATGCCATGGCCACCTCATCATCCCATAAAGCAAACACATTCTCCAAGCCAAAATCTTCTTTTGGCTAATGGAAATCAGCTTTTTCCCTCCCTAATTGATCCCTAATCTAGCTCTATTAACCATGCCATGGCTTGGTTTAGCCAAATGAGGAAAAAGGAGTGTGGGCCCCTCTCTTGGCTCAAGGAAAATCTCCTTCAAACCACTAGCCTTTTCCTTATTTTGGGCTGCTCATAGGACACATGTCACTCATCTAATCCCTTCTGAATTGAATCCTAGCCATCCAATTCACAAGCAAGGGTTTAAGATAGGAGAACTTTCCCTAATCCTAGGTCTGCTCATTTTTCAGGTAAGTTCCAAACTCTACCAGCGCCAAAAATCTCCAAGAACCTCCCACACTCTCTAGCACTTCCTAAGACAATTCCAAGCCTTCCCCCACTATTTATACCATTAAAATCATCATTTTAGTGGAGAAAGAGAGGAAAAGAGAGAAACACCATCTCTCTTTGATATCTTCAAATCAAGCTGTCAAAATCCTCTAGAGTATTCAACAAACTTGCAGAGGATGTCAGCAGGAGCAAAAGGACTCCAAGATCGCAAAAATCCACCGGATAGATTGTGAGTTTTTCTCACTTTTAGGTATAAGTTAAATTTGAAATTGTAAAAAATCTATAATGCATGGAGCCTCCAAACTCTAGGTATTGCTATATTATATTGCCCTCTAACAACGTTTCAAATTTCATAAAATTTTGTCAAGTATTTTTGGTGATATAATCATTTAAAAATTTCTATTCAAAATGAACTTGAGAAAACTAGAAGATTTGGACCGTCCGATCAAACATCAGATGGCCCAGATTTGGGCATACCGCGCGGCTTCCCCCAGGGCTCGAACACAGGTTATCACGCAGTCTGGGAGGATGACGTGGTGACCATCTGGCCATCATTTCTGATGCCTTGTGTTCTGACCTTCAGATCGTTGGATCCGACGTGGATAAGTGTTCGCCTAGGGCTCGACACTTGGTGCTGGAGCGCGTTTTCGAGCCATCGCACGCATGCCATTGATTAGCTGATCGGATTAAAAGAAAAAAAATAGGAATAAATAATTTTAATGCTCAAAATCTTCTAAAGTTCATAGTAAATCAAATTTTTAACCAAATGGAATGTTTCTGGGCTCGTTGGATAGGAAATTTTATTTGGTATTTAATAAAATTAAGTTTGAGTTGATTACTCCACTAGATTACGAGATATTTAACCTTGTTTAAAATATATTTATATTTTTACTTTTCTCATAATTCAGTGGTCAATTGGAGTACAAATTTTGGTGAAGGATTATTGGGTATCTTAGGCATGTTTAGTAATTTTTTTAGGGTCAGAAACTCGACAGATTTTTATGATGTGAATTTTTAAGGTAAAGGATCCATTTTGGACCCTAAATTTTGGAAATTCATAATTCCCTAGATTTTTTGTATTTTTCTGTGAAATTTTTGTGATATGAATGCATGTGTACCAGGGTTAGGCACACCAAGTTTTAAGCCTATTTGAATTGTAGAGACATCTAGGAAAAATAATTAAGGAAGTGTCTAGAAAATTCCTAGGGCATTGTACACACACCTAATAGGGGTGAAACATGAACATAGTAAATATAGTGACATTTTGAACCATATGTTTAAATTTGACTGAATTTGAAGCTCATTAGGTCAGAAAATTAGCTTTATCAAAATTTAGCCCCTTTAAGGATCCAAAAAAATAAAAAAAAATATAATTAATCTAAATTAAGTCAAAAAAATGCAAATAATTCCTCAAATTGACCAGAACATAGTCCTATACCTAGGAAAAATAAAAGCCCCTTGACTGAACCCCTATTTTATCCTTAATTTAATTTCTAAAGAAAATGAACAATTAATTAAATTAATTGATTAAAATTAATTAAAAAATCCAAATAAATTCTAAACATTTGGAAACAACCTTCTTGGGTCATTCCGGACCTTTGGAGGTGATTCCATGAGGTTAGGAGTTGATTTGAATTAAAACTCCTGAAACCTTTCTAATTAAATAGACTTTAAAATTCAAATAAATACTAAACTTTTAAAATTCATAACTAATTATAGAAAAATCCAAATTGATCAAACTTGGTGTTATTTAACTCCATTTAGGGTCTAGTATTTTTTAAACATTTCAAACCTTCAAAGTTAAGTCAAAGTCAAAAAGTTAATATTTTGATCAACTCAAATCAAAATCGGGTCAAAACTTCGATAATTCATACCTTTTTATAGAAAACTTCAAATTGAGTGTGCTAATAGTCTAACAACTCTTAATAAGGTTTAATATTTATTAAAAATTAGAAATATTTAATATTAACTTTAATTTTAAAAGTCAACTTTTAACCCCTAAGTTAACACACTTAAATAATTCCTAAAATACAATTATTCAATAAAATTACAGAATTTTCTAACTTCAATAATAAAATTCTCAACCAACTTCTTAAAATCAGTCACAAACTATATTTTTTAATATTAATCTACCTTTTAATTCTTATCAACTAAATTAACTTAATCAACCCCGATTACTACTGGTAACACAGGTCTACGAGGCTATAAGCTTAGCCTCAAAGAAGGTAAAATAAACTTCATGGCCTCGGTGTGAAACAAAGGTAGTAATTATTTATCCTTTAAAATATATTTAAATTAATACTTAATGTATTAATATTTAAACTCTAATCTAAATCTCCCCTTAAGCCTTAACAAATTTAAAACACTAGATAATTCTAATTAAATACCCAACTTAGGATCGACCCCAGCCACACAACCCTTAGCACACACTTTAGATGGTTTGCTAGGATAACCAACTCTAGATCTAGGCTAGGCTGGTGTTTACTTTTTTATTGTGTACCGAATTTTTTTGTTATTTCATTGCATGTGTGGATGATTATACTTGCTATTTTTGCTTACGTTTTCATCACTCTATGGATGAATATTATGTTTGGCGACTAGATTACCCTTAGGATAGGAATGATTTGGATGTTCACTGAGTTTTTTGTAGGAGGCCATGCTCATGCAGGACAATAAAAAGAGGACTAAATAAAAATTAATTATAAATATGCTTGCACAGATGCTTTAGTCTCTAAAGCCCCCAAATAATAAAAAAAGTGTGACCAGTGTATTTATTTATTTTTTTGCATATATATAACTGCTTGGTAATATATTTTTGATTTATCAACTACTTAGGATAACCCAGTAGGAGAGTCTAAAATTTTACTTCATATTAAATATAATTTGTGCAAGTGTTAAGTGTTGTGAAAATGAAGTTTTAAGTTGGGATACATAGATCCAAAGGTTGGATTCTAAAGAGAAAAGGACACCCCTTAGGGGAGTAGCCCTTTTCTTTTTAGAGATCCAAATTTTGATCATTTCTTCCTTACCCAAAGAGGAAAGAGTGGCCTTCCCCTTAAAGGAAGTGTCCTCTTATCCATTTGGGTAGCCTAGTACGAAGGATCTAAGGAGCCTGAAGGAAAGAGCACGAAGGAGAATAAGTTTAAAGAACCGAAGACAAGAGTATCCCACTCAAAACCACTTGCATCTTTATTTCGATTAGAATTTAGGTTGTTATCAATGGTGCCCGACCACTTTACTTTCTACAGACCCTATTTTGTAATAAGCAAGGCAATTTGCCTATGAAAATTTATTAATTAATTTATTTATATTTGATGTGTTGATATGATTGCCTATTTTTCCTAGTTTTTTAGCATTTATGTGTCACTTTTATTTTCACCTAGATACATGAGACTCATAAGGTTGTAAAAGTTTTATACTTATAATCGACAATTTTAAATTTTAGGGAGTTAAATAACATAATAAGATAAACGAATTTAGGAAATTAGTCAGGGACCGCCCCCGGGGTCACCTGCATATTCTTGCATTTCTTATCTCCTTGGTTTAGACCATTCCCCGCCTACGGGTAGAGTCTGGATAATTTGACTTATGAGGAAGAGGTTCCCGACCTGGGGAAGCCCAGTCTTCTAAAAAATTATTATTAAGCCTATTTTTAACTTTCAAGTATACATGATTTGAAGTTGTCGACTAGCTTGCATTGAATTAGAAACACATTTAAAAGTGTCAAAATTTTAATTGCATTACTCCTTAGCATTTTTCACCCAACATAAGTCAAAGGAGCCAATTAGAAAAATCTCTAGATGTTGACCTCAGCTCTCCAAAACCTTAAAGAAAATGATCATATCACTCTTTCATAAAAAAGATTGGATTCATGTATTTTAAATCGATTAGGTGGTTCGGTGGCTCCCCAATCCAGGCCAGGATAAGTCTAGGTTGTGCACTGTATTAGTTAGGTTCGGACGACTGTAGTCTAGTGTCCAAATTTAGATCTAGGATCTAGGGCAGATCTCTGATTATAAGACCCGAACCTCCAAGAATATAATCCCAAATTTTTAATAAAATGCTCAACTCTAATTAAATCTCATTTCAATCCAAATTATAAAGCTCAACACTTAGACTAAGTTCGTACACTTTCGGATGGTTCTAGAATCTCAAAGTGTCCCCTACTTTTCTTCCCTTGATTCCATTAATAAGTGCTCCATTTTGATCTATTCACCTTTGAAATTCCAAAAATTCACCTCTTTTTTGTATCACTCATAAAAAATCTTTAACAAAATTTTGTCACTATTTTAATCGAGAGTTTTTATTATGGGTGTCAATTTCGGGTCACGGGTCGGGTTCGGGTCAAACCCGAAACTGACCCGGCACTATTCGGGTCAACCGAACCCGACCCATTTTTAGAAACGGGTCAGTTTTCTTGACCCAAACCCGACCCGCTTTGGGTCCGGGTCAACCCAACATAACCCAAATGACCCATTTCCAACAAAAATAAGGCTAATTTTCAGGTCAAAAATGGGTCAATCTCCTCTTTCCGGGTCAAAAACGGGTCAATCTCGGGTTGCCGGGTCAAAATCGGGTCACTTTCGGGTCAATTTCAGGTCAAAGGGTTAACCCGAATCCGACCCAATTTTTGAAATGGGTCAAAATGCTAAACCCGAACCCGACCCGTTTCGGGTTCGGGTTGACCCTAACCCGAAATTTTCGGGTCGGGTTCGGGTCGAGTTTTCGGGTCGTGTCAAATATTGACCCCCCTAGTTTTTATAGGAGACTCTCTCCCTACGATGTAATTAACTACAAGGGCTTGCGCTCGTAGAAGAATTAGAACCAAACACACACGCACACCTGATTTTCAAAATTGATTTTTTAAAATTTAAATTGATTTTTTTAGGAAAATTAAAATATTAATGATTTTTATCATCATATTTGAAGAATTATCATCGAATGATATTTTCTTCCTTTGGGGAGATATATCTTTCATTGATAAAGCTTTGTATATGAACTAAACGACCACCCTTCTCGATTATTGTAGCTAGATATTTAGTTGAACCTCATTTTGGCCTTTTGGGGTCATATGGAGTTTCTCTTTTAAATCCGATTATAATATTCAAGATAAGGTTCATGATTCTAAATCTGAATCCCATTCTAAAATTTTATTTCCACCTTCTAGGTATTATACTTTTTTAGTGGGACAATTCAATTTTAGAATTAGAATTTAACTTTAATTTTAAAATTTCCAAAGAAAGCTAAGCTTTTCAAAACCTGCTTTCAAAATTCCACCAACAAATAAAAAGAAAAACAATTATTAACAACTAATAGCATTATTAGCTTAAAATAACAAGAGCTCTGATGTCATGATCTGAATCTATAAATATTTCTCTATTTTTTTATATAGTCATGACTAGCTTTAGTTATATTTTGCTCTACTCTTTATTATGTAACAATATATTGTAGTGTAAATCATATATAAACATTTTGATAAAATAAAAGAGATTTTATAAATGAGTTTATTTTTAGTATACGAAATATTTTAGTAACACTATAGTCTCTATTTATTTTAAAGTTTAAATTTGAAGTAGGGAATTTGCTTATCGTCCCCAAACTAGTGGTTAAGCTAAGATTAATAATAGGGAGATTAAGAGGATTTTGGAAAAAAACTATCATTTCTAAAAGGTGGATGGGGCTGTAACATTAGATGATGTATTATGGGGTGATAAAATTGCTTTTAAAACTTCTATTTGTTTGACTTCCTACAAATTAATTTTTGGAAAAGCTTGCCACCTTTCTGTAGAATAGAACAAAAGGCATTATTGGCTATTAAAGAATTGAATTCAAATTTTGATAATACAAATGAGAACATATTTATGCAATTAAATTAATTGGAAAAAATAAAAAAGTAAGCCTTATAAAAATGTAAGGATTTATAAGGATAAAGTAAAAAAATGGCACGATCATAAGCATCTTAGGAAAGAATTCAGCCATAGGAAAGTTGTTTTACTTTTTAATTCTGAACTTAAGTTATTTCTAGGAAAATTAAAATCTAGGTGGTCAGGACTATTCATTGTTGTGAGAATATTTTCTTATGGAACTATAAAAATTCAAGACAAGAAAAGCCTGCATGTTTTTAAAGTTAATGGCGATAGATTGAAACATTATTTAGGTGAGCAAATTAATCATTTGAGAAATAAAATTGAATTGGTTCATCCAAAAATAAAGTAAGTGGTATAGTCTAGCTGAAGACTATAAACTTAATGCTTATGGGAGGCAACCCACTTATGTCCATTTCCAAGGTTACTGTGATGTTACAATGGTGCCTTAAGCACTAATTATCCTGTATAATTTGCTTAATTTTATGTGTATCAAATGATTTTTTTCAACCTTTTATTATTCATATGTAAAAGCATGTGCCATTAGCTACAGTTCTGAATTGCTTGAATTTATATTTGATTTAATTTCCCTTAAGTTTACACAGTTATATTTTCTTCCATTTACATCTATATTTTTTTATTGTTTATTTAATCATAATAAAAATTATAATTAAAAAATATATAAATTTATTATAATAATAAATCCTTAGATTATATTTTAGATGAACATTGTATTATAATTCATAGAATGGAAAACATAAGTATTAACTAACTTATATCATTTAAGCTATTTACTTAACTTAAATTTACAAGTTATACAAATATGCATTGACCTTTGAATTGAAAAAATGAATAATTAAGGTTAAAAGAATATATACATGTAGCTTAAAATTAGAAATTATAGATGAAAATCAATTCCGGCCACACTTATCATTAAGTCAATCTACAATCGTCCTGTACGACTCATTCAAAAACACCAATCCAGACAATACGAATTGTATTGTTCTGTATGATTAATTTAAGAGAAATAGTCTAATCATCCCAAACAATTAAAATATCATCCCAGATGATTATTATAAAACTATTGAGCTTCATTTTGTAAGATTCTCGATGATGCCTTACCGTCCCATACAATTCTCTATCGTCTAGTACAAAAAGGGTTCATCATCCTGGATGATTAGTTGAAAAACTATGGTCTTCGTCTGGTACAATAGATGGCAATCCCTTATCATCATATGTATGTTCTTTATCATCTAGGACGATCATCATCAATTGTCCCATATGATCAGATAATTAATTTTACCATAATTATTCTCCTAATCACAAGATTAATTTAGGCATGTTTGTCATCTATCATCCAAGATGATGCAGATCGTTCTATGCGATATGAACTAATTTTGAATTATAAAATCTTGCATAAATTATGATTGGCGGATGATATCTTAATCATAATTGATCATCCTGTATGATATATATTATCCAATATGATTAGTTAGATGAACTGATTGTATAATATGATATAAATCATACAATACGATTAGTTCAAAATTTAAACTTCTGATTTTGACTCAATCTCACTCCCATTAGTGTGTGTGCATGATAACCAAGCTAGCATACATCCTTATAAGACTTAACTCAAGAAATAAAAAATACATCAATAAATATTATAACAAATTTTATAGCATAACCTATTCTATCCAATTTTGATCCTTGAATCTTCATTAGATGGTGCATGATGTTCTTGAAATGTTAGTTCACAAACTAATATACATTGCAAATATAAGCAAACAAAAGGATGCGAGCCACAATATTTATTATCATAAAAAATATAAACTTGTAAGCTCGAATTGCAATAATTTCCCCCCTTTTTAGGATGACAAATATTACTGATTAAATTTATAAATATTTTTTCCTTATCTCCTCCTCACTAAGGTAACTACATTAAAAATTGGGAAAAAAATACTTTTGTTAAAATAAAGAAAAAAATATTTAGAAACTAAATAACAAAAAATAAATACCAATGCAAGATGAACAGATGGAACCTAACCTTAAATACAACCAGACAAATATGTTCTTCATCTTTGACATTATAAAAAAGAAGAGAAACATAGAAAAAATAAAATGGAACACACATAACAAATTAAAGATCATACGGACGCTGATTAAGTAGAGGTGATAGTGATGTTTATGAAGAATCAATTAATTTTAGAAAATTTTTCAAAATGAAAAGTTTATCTCTTGATTTTATTCAAAAACTTAATAGGAAATGAATTGACTACACTAAGATCCAAAAAGGTTAGAAACTTGAATTTTATTAATCTTAGCTCAAGCTCCTTCTGGGTAAAAGTCCTTTTTAAATAAAAATCTAATTAAAAAATTAAATTAGAAAGAAAATATGATCTTTTTAAACTTCCTTCTAGAAATATATCTTAAGAGAATAGCATTGCAAAGTGATGAATCAGAAATCATGATTTTCAAATTCAAATGTGGATGATATCAATTGGCACATGGATTTATCTAAAATTTAAAGACTTGATAGAATGGGAAATTAACTTATAATGGCCTCATTTTGTGCATTTTTTATCAGTGTTTGGTGCACTTTATGTATCTTTTGACTTTTGATACACTGTGTACATTGTAATTTATTTGGCAAACATTATGTATCTATTCATTTTGGGCTCATTTTATGCATCTTTTATGATTTTTCAAACTTGCTTCTTTCTTTAGTCTTTAAAGATTTTCAATTATGATATTATCTTCCAAATATAAGAGAAAAAGAGCTCAATCTCTTTTATATGGAAGAGTAAACCACAAAGAAAAACTCAATTCATATGATAGAAACAAACAACTTGATTAAGAAAATTTAAAGTAGATTCATTGACTTTCAAAAATATTCATATGAGATAATGAAATGTAGGAAGATGAAGTAGATCTCTATTTTTAGGTCCATTTATTAATTTGAAATATATTTTGATTCAAAAAGAAGTTTCACCACCAAAGAAGTTAGAGAAAGAGAGATATTCATCAATTTTTCTTCTTTTAACTATTTAGAGAAGTAAATAATTACTTATAAAAAATTTTAGTAAGAAGGAGGTAAATTTTTCATTTTAAGAAAAAAAATGTGAATATAGAGAAATGATTTGATTCTCTTATATAAATAAAATGTGAAATGTGATTTATGTGTATTGATTAGAGAGTGCTCTAAAAAACATACTTGGAAAATAAAATAAAAGATTACAAACATAAATATATTACTATAAAATAAAACCACTAAAACAACATAGAAAATAAAAACATTCATGGCGAATAAAAATAAAATAAAGAACATATATGTATGCATTAATTATAACACAAATAAACAAATAAACAAAACATTATATCTCATTTTCTTGCTCCTTGCCTGATGATTTAGAAGCTAGGTTTGTCCAAGAGATCTTTTGCTTTTTATCATTTGTCCTTATTACTATTGGCTTATTTTTACCCTTTTCCTTTGCATGAAGAGTTTTTATATTAAGACATTGATTTTTTATATGTATGGGTTTCTTACATCTAAAACAAATAATATTAGATGAAATCTTAACATTCTTACCATTTTTATCTTTATTTTACTTTAATTGATGTTGATGCTTGTGTTGTAGTAAATTTTTAAATTTTCTTGTTATTGATACTATTTTATTATTCTCATCATCTACTAAGCTGCTTTTATCTATATTTTTAGATTTTAGCACTATAGTTTCACCTACATCCAAAGGTCTTTGACTCACACTTTGCTCATGGGTAATGAGTGAGCCAATCAGTTTATCAATAGAATTACCATTGAAGTCTTTTAATTCACATATATCAGTGACTTTAGCATGAATTTTATCAGGTAAATAATATATAATTTTATTAACCTTTTTAAAATTTGAAAGTTCTTTACCTGAAGGATATAATGATGTCATAATTTGAGTAAACCTAGTATATATGTCTAAGATCACTCATAAGATTTCATGCAAAAAAATTCATAATCATTCATTAGAATATTCAACTTAGATTGCTTGACTTCATTAGTATCTTTGTATATAGTGCATAATATATTCCAAACATCCTTGTTAGTAGTACATGTTGAGATTCTCATATAATTTTCAAAATTTAAAACACAAAAAAAATATTCCAAACATTTAGCATTTAATTAAGCATAAGTTTGTTATGCTTTAATCTATTCAGTAAATAGAATATCAGTTTTGACTCCATCTATAATACGTGATGATAAAGAATAGCCAGTTTAAATTATATGCCATATTCATAAGAAACTAGACATGCAATAATTTTTTTAAAAATTAAAAGAAATATTTTTAAATAAAGGTGGTTGCATGATTGAATAGCCTTATGAAATGTTACAATTTCCAAAGTTATCCATTAATTATTTTTTCAAAAATTTTCTAAAACTCTATTTTTGAATCCCTCTTTAATACCACTTGAAAGTTTGTGAAGGTTGTCAAACCTCTTAGAACAAGCATAAGGCTAACCAAGAGGGGGGGGGGGGGGGGGGAATTGGTGATTTAAAAAATTATTTTTTTAACAACTGATCCAAAAGAAAATAAATTTACTATAACAAAATATATCAGAGTTTTTAGCCACTCATATAATAATAGAAAAAGATAGTGGAAAAAATAATTAGAATGAACACACCAGAATTTATAGTAGTTCGATCAACATGATCTATGTCCACTCCCTAGAACCTCCAGTTCTAGGTATTGCACTAAACCTTTAATGACTCTCTTTTAGCCCGCACAGCTAGGAAGAGAAGCCATTATAGAATCATTTCCACCTTTTTCGTTGCAGTGGAGTAGCTGGGTCCTTTGAAACTAAAGAGATATTCTTTCCAAAACTTCTCTCAAGATAAATATTGACTATGATGGTACTAAGGTGCAAGCTTGCCTGAATAACAGTGCAAACCCCCCTCCATACTCCCTTGAAACCCACAAGGATCTTCTTCCTCTCAAACTCAACCCTTTTCTCTCACCCTTTCAAAGCTCTCACTTCAAGTTCTCTCTAGAAGAAAAATGTCTCAATGCATGCCAAAGACATATATAAAGTCTTTGAGAAATTTTAAATAGTGGGCTTTGAAAAACCCTAGAAAACTAGTTATGGTGGCACTTATCATCCGGTACAATCATACAATCATCCTGTACGATTTGTTCAAAAATACTAATTTAGATAGTACAAATTGCATTACCGTGAATAACTAGTTTAAGAGAAATAGACTGATCATCCCGAATGATTAAAATATCATCCTGGATGATTAATATACAATTATTAAACTTCATCTTATATGATACTCTTTAATACCTTACTATCCCATATAATTGTCTGTCTTATAGTATGAAAAGGGTTGATCGTCCTGAATGATTAGTTGAAAAACTATGTTCTTTATTCGGTATGATAGACAGAAATCCCTCATCA
This sequence comes from Dendrobium nobile, assembly GCA_022539455.1. NCBI lineage: Eukaryota > Viridiplantae > Streptophyta > Magnoliopsida > Asparagales > Orchidaceae > Dendrobium > Dendrobium nobile. The sequence continues at coordinate 65,534,982 of CM039735.1, read as the reverse complement.
TCCCATGCATATTACCGATCATCCAGGATGACTATCATCTGTATGATCAGATCGAATAATTTTACCATAATTATTCTCCTGATCATAGGATTATTTTAGGTATGATTATCATCGATTATATAGGAGGATGATGCATATCTTCCTATTCGATATGAATAAATTTTGAATTAAAAAATCTTGCCTAAATTATAATTAGCAGCTAATTTCTTGATCAAAATTGATCCTCCTATATGATATATATTATATAATATTTTTAGTTATATGAGCTTATTATTTAATACAATATAAATCGTACAATACTATTAGTTCAAAATTTAATCTTCTAGTTTTGACTCAATCTCACTCCCACTAAGCGTATGCGTGCATGGTCACAAAGCTAACATACACCCTTATAGGACTTAACTCAAGAAATTAAAAATATACCAATGAAAATTATAAAAAGCTTTACAATTTAACTTATTCTATCCAATCTTGAGCCTTAAATCTTTGTTGGAATGTGCATAGTTTTTTTTGAAATATTAGTATACACACAAACAAATAAACACTGTAAATACAAGTAGACATAAGGATTTGAGCCATAGTGTTTATTATCATCAAAAATATAAACTTGTGAGCTTGAGTTACAATAATCTCTATCTTGTTGATAATGACAAATATTACTAATTAAATTTATAAATTTAAAAATATTTCTCCTAGTATCCCCCCACTAAGATAATTATATTAAAAAAGGGGGAAAAATTAAAAAAGTTTTTTAATAAAGATAAATAAATTTTAGAAACTAAATAAAATAAAATAAATACCAATATAAGATGAACAGATGCAACTTAACCACAAATACAACCACACAAATACATGCTCCCCTTTAACATTATCAAAGAGAAGAGAAAAAAAATTGAATAGACATAACAAACTAAAGATTATACGTATCATGATTAGGTGGAGGTGATGTGATGTTAAGAAGAATCAATTAATTTCAATAAATTTTCTTTAAATGAGAAAGTTACCTCTGAATTTTATTCAAAAATTTAGTAAGAAATGAATTGTCTGCACTAAGATCCAAAAAAATTAAAAATTTAAATTTTATCAACCCTAGCTTAGACTCTTTATAGGTTAAAGTCCTTTTTAAATAAAAATCTAATTTTGAAATAAATTAGGAAAGAAATGTGATTTTTTCGAACTTCTTTACAAAAATATATCTTAAGAGAATAACATTACAAAGTGATGAACCATAAATCTTGATTTTCAAATTCAAGTGTGGACTATATTAATTAGCACATGGATTTATCTAAGATTTAAAGACTTGACAAGATGGGGAAGCTAACTTATTATGGGCTTGTTTTGTGCCTCTTTTATCAGTGTTTGGCAAACTTTGCACATCTCTTAACTTTTGATACACTTTGTGCATCTTGCAATTTATTTGACAAACATTGTGCATTTTTTTAGTTTGGGCTCATTTTGTGTCTTTTTTTAGCTTTTACAAACTTACTTCCTTCTTAAGTTTTTAAAGATTCTCAATTGTGATATTATCTTCCAAATATAAGAGAAGAGGAACTAACTCTCTTTTATAAGGAAGAATAAACCACAAAGCAAAATCTAATTCATATAATAGAAACAAATAACTTGATTAAGAAAATTTGAAGTAGATTCATTGACTTGCAAAAATATTCATATGAGATAATGAAAAGTAGGAAGATGAAGCATATCTCTATTTCTAAGTCCAATTGTTAATTTGAAATATATTTTGATTCAAAAAGAAGTTTTACCACTAAAGGAGTTAGAAGAAGAGGTATATTAATCAATTTCTCGTCCTTTAATTATTTAGAGAAGTTAATAATACTTTCCAAAAATTTTAAGTAAAAAGAATGTAAATTTTTCATTTTAAGAAAAAATAGGATTAGAGATAAGTGATTTGATTCTCTTATGCAAATACAATGTGAGATGTGATTTGTGTGTGTTGATCATAGAGTGCTCTCAAAAAATATATATGAAAAATAAAATAAAATATTATAAATATAAATATCTTACTACAAAATAAAACCACTAAAATAATATAAAAAATAAAATCATTCACAATGAAAAAAAATAAAATAAAGTACATACATGCATGTATTAACTATAACATAGATAAACACACAAATAAAATTTTATACCTCATTATCTTGCTCCTAGTTTGATGATTCAGAAGTTAGGTCTATCCAGAAGATCTTTTGCTTTTATCATTCACCCTTATAATAATTAGTTTATTTTTTGTCTTTTTTTCATGAAGAATTTTTATATTAGGGTATTGATTTTTCATATGTCCTTATTTTCTACACCTAAAAAAATAACATTAGAGGAAAACTCAAAATTCTTATCATTTTTACCTTTATTCCATTTTTGTTGATATTGATTCTTGTACTATAATAGATTTTCAATTTTTTTTTATTATTGATGATATTTCCTTACTCTCATCATCTACCAAGTTGCTTTTATCCATGTCTTTAGCTTTTAGCATTATAGTTTCACCTATATCTAAAGGTATTTGACTCACACTTTACTTATAGGTAATGAGTGAGCCAATCAAATTATTAATAAAATAATCATTCAAGTCTTTCGATTCACATATAGCAGTGACTTTAGCTTGAAATTTATCGGGTAGACAATTTAAAATTTTATTGACCTTTCCTAAGTTAAAAAGTTTTTTACCTAAATTATTTAATGATGTCATAATTTTAATAAACCTAATATACATGTCTAAGACTATCTCATAAGGTTTCATGCAAAATAGTTCATAATCATGCATTAACATATTCAACATAGAATTATTGACTTCATTAGTATCTTCGTATATAGAGCATAATATATCCCAAATATTGTTGTCAATAGTACATATAAAGATTCTCTTATAATCTTCAAAATTCAAAGTACAAAAAAATAGTTCAAACACTTAGCATTTAATTAAGCATATGTTTATTCTACTCTACTTCATTCAACAAATAAAATATTAAATATGACTCCATCTATGATACGTGATGGTACATAATAACTAGTTTGAATCATATGTCATATTTGATATTTTTTTATTGCAAGAATGTAGACGTTCAAATTTTCTAAAAATTAAAAGACATATTTTCAAATAAAAGTGGTCGCATAATTGAATAGCCTTCTACAATCTTATAATTTCCAAAGTTAGCAACTGATCATTTTTTCAAAAGTTATCTAAAACTCTATTTTTGAATCCTAATCTAATAGCACTTGAAAGTTCGTGAAAGTTATTAAACCTCTTAGAACAATCCTGAGGCTAACCAAGAGCGGGGTGGGGGGGGGGGGGGGGTGAATTGGTGATTTGAAAAAAAAATTAATGAAAAGAAAATCTTTTTTATTAATTGATGTAGAAGAGAATGAATTTACTATAATAAAATAAATTAGAGTTTTCACTCATATATATAATTGAAGAAAAATAAAGTGTCGAAAATAATCATAATGAACTCACTAGAATTTATAATGATTTGATTAACTTGACCAACTTCCACTCCCCAAAATCTCTAGTTCTAAGTATTGCACTAAAATTTTAGTAACTCACCTTTAGCCTCATAGTTAGGTGGAGAAACCCTTACAGAATCACTTCCACTTTCTCCAGTGTGGCGGATTAGCCGGATCCTTTGACACCAAAGATATCTTATTGTTCTCAAAACTTCCATCAAGAGAAACCTTAACTATGATGGTACTACAGTGTAAGCTTGTCGGAGCAACAGTGTGAAATCCCCTCCACACTCCCTTGAAAGCCACAAGGATCTTCTCACTCTAATTTTAGCATGATTGTCATCTATCATCTAGAATAATACAGATCGTCCTATACGATATAAACTAATTTTGAATTATAAAATCATGTCCTAATTATGATTGGCAGCTAATTTCTTGATCATAACTAATCATCTTATATGATATATATTACAAAATATAATTAGTTAGATGAGCTTATCATACAATACGATATAAATTGTAAAGTATAATTAGTTCAAAATTTGAACATCTAGTTTTGAGCTCAATAGAGGGCTAGGGATACATATGATTTGATCAACATTAATATTTAAGAGTCTCATTAGGAAAACGTTTTTGTTTTACATACATTAGTCCAACATATTTTTAATATAAGGTATCTCATTTATCTTCATTCATTTTCTCTATAAGTGAAGAATTCAAAACCCTTGATTTTTATTTAGTAAGATAAATCTTTCATCTATTATAAATAGTATTTGTTTAATTACAATCTAGTAGAACACTTCCTCATGAGATCGTCTCTCTCAATCACTTTATTACTTGATTGAAAGGTATGCTTGCGTATCTAGTGGGTAATCAATATTAATGAAAACCTAAGAATTAATTGACCCCAAGACATATTTTATCTCATACATGCATTTAGCTAGTCATGCCCCACATAACTAAGGCTTTATTAAAGTTCATAATTAAGAATCTGACTATTAGACAAAAAAGTGAGTCAATCCTTAAAATTGGGTACTCATCTTTAGAACTTGCTGAGTTCAAGTTCATGAAGTTAACACACATTCTTTTTTTTTAATCTCCTTCTAAATCATCACATAATTCAAGATCTAGTTAGTGTATCCAACCTCCCAATGAAGTTTTTAATGAGTTTATAGACCTGTTTCTTGAAAGGCTTAGCCAAAATTTTTGTGATCTTCCGTATTTTTTCTTGCTAGGTCAAGCATCCCTTTTGACATTTAGTTGGTGGCATGTAACTTTGATATTAATTCATAATATTTTTATAACTATCCAAGCAAAGATAACGAGCTCATCCTTGAGTTCTTGGATAATCTCTTCTTGATGTGTGGGACTGAAGGACAAACTTATTCTTACGGTCTTTTCCAAGTCACTTTCATTTTTCATACTTCCTTTACTAATTTTATGGTCTCTAACAATGACCCTCTCTCTATTTTCAATTGTAGTACTTCCTTAGAAGAAGTTTCCACCTTCCATATAAGCTTTAAGTAGCAAAGCTTATGACTACATGAGGTCACCCCTTACTGTGATTTCATAGCTTAATGTTGAGAATTTAACCTAAATGTAGTATGTTGAGATGACCACTCTTAAAGTATTCATTAAGAGCCTCCTAATGATAACATTGTATGTGTCCAAAACATTAATGATTATGAAGATGGTTTTTATGATTTATTGGTGCTTTTCCGCATCCCAAAGAAACTAGCAGTAATCATACCTTTTGTCTCTCATTGCTCGCCCAATAAACAATAAAGAAGTCTGATTGTAAGTTTGATTTGGGAGTATGTATGTTCATTTTATCAAATATATGTTAAAAAATGTTAGAAAACTCTCTATATTGATGAGTATACTAAAAATTTGATAATAGGTGATTATTACGTTGATTACAACTATATCATTAAAAGGGTTTTCACTAGTCAACCTATTTTCCTCGTAGAAGGTGATCATAATGACATTGATAAGTAGTTCTCATTATTTGGTGGCTAAGTTTTCCTCTCCCAAGTGAGGTCTCTTGACACACATCTCTTGAGATGTTTAATCTCTATCTCCAATAAGAATAGTTATTCTTCTTGTTGATAAGATTAGAGAGGGAGTTGAAGGTAAACTTGAATTATGGAGGTCAACCCTAGAGTCTAAAGGTTTTCGCTTGAGTAGATCTAAAACAAAATATATGGAGTGTAATTTTAGTAGTAATAGACTTAGTGAGGGGATTGTGACTTTGGGCGATCAAGTCATTAATAAGAGTACACGTTTTAAATATCTTGGATCTATTGTTAAGAGTGATGGTGAAATAGATGAGGATATTATTAGCAGAATTCAAGTTGGATGGTTGAAGTGGAGGAATGCATCGGGCTTGTTATGTGATAGAAATGTACCCCTCAAACTTAAGGGAAAATTCTATAAGATGGTAGTGAGGCCTGCAATGCTTTATGGTGTCGAATGTTGGCCATTAAAAGAGAAGCATAATACTAAGTTAAGTGTGGCAGAGATGAGGATGCTTAGGTGGATGAGTGGCTTTACCCTTAGATATAGGATAAGAAATGAGCATATATGTGAAAAGGTTGGAGTAGCTCCAGTAGAAGATAAGATTAGAGAGAGTCGCCTTAGATGGTTTGGTCACATAAAACGGCGGCCTTCCGATGACCCGGTTAGGAGAGTAGAGGTATTAGATTTGACTTATGTTAAGAAAGGTAGGGGTAGACCTAAAAAGACTTGGTTAGAAAATATTAGGAATGACCTTTCTTTATTAGATTTAAATGAGAATTTGACTTTTAATAGGACACAATGGAGAAAAAGGGTTCATGTAGCCGACCCCACGTAGTGGGATAAAGGCTTGATGTTGTTGTTGTTGTTGTTGTCCAATAAGAATAGTTATTACCACTCTAGTGATGTGGATGACATGGGTAGGAATGGGCTCATTCCCTTGATTCTCCATGGGTGTATTCTCAAGGTGTCTTGTTTGGCTATTAAGGATAAACTCTTTCAACATCTCTACCTTTATTCTTCTGTCATATTTATGGTCCTTGTAAAAGGTATAATTTCTAGAAGTGTCCACTTAATGGGCATTCTCTTTCATGGGCATTGCACATTAAAAAACTTCTTATATTATATTGTGTCCATAAGCTCATATATGAATACACATAAAAGAATAATGGTGGGTGAGGTGCATACATTCATCTCTGTATATTTAAGTGGTTAATGGTGTTGTGTCTTCTCATGATTTAGCACCTCCGTGACCATGAGCGGCCCCACTTCTAGGGTTGATCTCTATTAAAATGTATAGAATCAGTCTTGGCACATGTTTAGCTAAAGTGCTAAACTACCCTTCTTTGGCCTTATTTCAGCATAACTTAGGTAATTATTTATTTGAGGTCTTTAACCTCAAGCATCTCCTTCTAGAACCTAATGATAAAGCTTTGTAATGACTCACTCAACTCTTGACACAACTTCAATAGAGTCTAGGAGCTCTTAAGAGGGCTTTATACTATTATAAATTATGTTATAATCATTCTCTTGAACTCTTATAATGAGCTGAACACACCTTATTATAGACCAAATAACCACCATAGGGAAGACTCTTTGAATGTTGGGAAAAATAACTAGTACTTCAATGCATCTTTGAGCTCCATTTATGAAGCCACCTGACTCAAAGTATGCTACATTATTAGTGAGATATATCCTTCATTGGTATGACTCTAGGTGAGACATTTTTTATTTTGTAAAAAATCTCATCACTACCATCTTTTTGTGAACTTATTTGTTTATTCAGGTTTCCTCCTCCCCACTCTCCTATGTCGAGGGCTATACTCCTCACTGCCATGTGAATATAAGTATGATCAACATCATGCATCAATGTTAGTGCTCTAGTATTCAGTTTCATTTGGTTGGCAAGCTAGTAATTTAGACAATCCATCAGGAGTGTTTTCTCTTTGGGTGTTCATTTGAACTCTGTCTACTATATCTTAGATCATTTTTGTGATTCTTTCTTCCATCTACATTAAGTCATGGTGAGAAATGTAATTTTAATTCTCCATATTTATGAATGATTCATAGTTTTGTTATCCTTCGCATTATGCATGTTTTCTTATCACTGGTATCAAACCATTCTCCCAACACTATAGACCATGTTAGATCAAAATTTCTTCGTAGATGAAACCCAATCATTATAGAAGTTTATTAAATAGTAAGGGTTAGAAAATTGAGTAAGTTAATAGAGCTATATATCAAGCATAAAAAGTTGTAGAATGCTATACACCATAAAAAATTAATATCAACTAAAGATTTGAAGACATCCAAAAAAAGATCTAGTATATACCTCTTCAACCTTTATTTGTAGGGTTAAGAGGGCTATAGGAAATATTACACTTAAAAATATTAAAAATAATATATGATGTGACTCTTACAAACTAATAATGATAAGGTGAATATGATACACGTGGATCCCTAGTTCTGATGTGGTTCACCCATATCTAATGAAGCCTTTAGAGTGAGAGTATAATAAGTGAGTTTTCGACAGATGAGTCATAGGGTGAGTTAGTGCTAGAAAGTTCTAGGAATGGAGGTGTGTTGCCAAAAATTGAATGTTAAGTCCCTAGTGTTGACGGCAATACTCCCTGGATGGGGATAACTTTAATATAGGGACCATTTTATCTGGTAGACTAGTTGTCATCAATTCCAAAGGTGTGTTCTCCTTATAGGTTGATTGGGTGTATTATCAGTATAAAGTTTCTTTGGTCATTATGAATTATTATGATTGAGCTGGATCATTTAAGGTTAATATCACAAGAGCATGCACTGGGTCTATACGAGTCCCTTGGTGGAGCTTTCCAAGCATGGTTCTCCTTTAAGTTTGTTCTCTTGGCATGTGTCTACATGTTACTGTTGCAACTCAGGCTTCAAAGTTTATGATTTTGATTATAACAAATATTATTGATTACCTCTTTATTTCTCTTAGTATTTGTAGAACATATTTATTTGTATGTTGACTAATATTTCAGGTACACCATATACCGTTCTTTAAAGATTCAAGACTCAAGATTGGGTAGAATAGATTATGTTAAATAAGTATGTAATTTTCATTTATTTATTTTAATTTCTGGAGTTAAGTCCAATAAGGATGTATGTTAGTGTAATAACCCGTATTTTAACTTTGCTAATTTTTTTTGGAGTCATTATAAATCCAAATCATAAACCGTCTTCACCATGATATTTTGATTGAAGTATTTTTCTTACACGATTTTTTTTTTCTTAATTTTTGGTCACCGATGAAAATCCTTAAGTAATTTATTCCTATCAGTACAAGTGGGGATTTTGGGATCTTTAGGTGTCTATTTTGTAAACTGATTTCACCCATATTTTTTTAAATAACATGATTTATTTTAGGAATATTTTTTTGTAGTTTTTGAAATCATAAAATCATTTATTTGAATTTTTATTAAAAGAAATTGATTAAATAAATTATATATTATAAAAAAATTATTTTAATGAAATATCTAATGTTACTAATTAAAAAGTTTTTAAAAATTCCTTTTTCCTCCTCTAAGTTTGGCTTACAGAGAGTTGGTTTGAGAGAAATGTGAGAGAAAGACATGAGAGAGGAAGAAGAAGTAAAGATTTTGAGGCTGCGATGCGATTTTTGTTTGTCGAGCCTGTTGAGAATATTACTCGTCTCATTATAAAGAACCTTTACCCTATCTCTGATTTCAAAGATGTTGTGTTTATGGTATTTTTCTGATTAAATTTGTTTTTTTATTACTAAAAAATGTGAATAACTTTGTATTGGCAAAACTTTTGCCGTGTAACTTTTTGTATGTTATAGAAATAATGATTGTAAGTATTTTGAATATTTATTTGAGATTTTTTACTAGATGATTTTGAAAATGCAACATTTTTTTTACCTCAAAATTTATTTTGAGATCTAAAATAGTAATGTAGTTCAAAAAAGTCTTAAAATATCAATTTATATAATTCTTGGTAATTTTGTAATTTTTTAAAAATTTCTATTTTTGCCTAATATGATTCTTTGTTGTCTAGCATTATGACATTTTGGTATCTTCTTAATTAAGCTCAATTATATATTATTTATTGCAATGTATTAAAAATGGATGTGAATATGTGCTTGAGTAATAGCTGGTTGCTATTACTTTTATAGTATTATCATAATAATTTGCGTGTGTGAAATAAACAAGTAAAGACTTGTTGACTCATTAGTTGGAGATTGATTGACCAATACAGGATGGTGGGTTGACAGGTTTTCCTTTAAATACTATGGTTTGGTGTAATCCTCTACTAATTCACGTGATACACTGATTGTGAGTTATAAGGATATCATTACTGTGCCGATGAACAAAGAGTAACAAATCTATTTACTGAGCCAATAGTTTACTAACACTTATACTAACACTAAAAATCACTATGATAGCCAACTCTGCTTACTTGTTTAGTGCTACTATTTAGGGTGTGTTTGGGACATCTGTAGCTGTCAGTAAAGCAGGTTGTCAAGTTGGTGTTCCAAAAGCAGCTTTTTGAAGTTTATGTACATAAATCATTTTATTTTGTTTGGATAGTGTAACTATAAAGCTGTTGTGCTGCAGCTGTATGAAAATAAATTACCATAATACCCTTATATATATTGAGACAAAAAATTATATCAATGTAAATAATTAAAAAATTAAAATTTTAAATTAAAATTTTATACATTTTATAATATTTCTAATGAAGTGTAATTTTACATCAATATGTTTTGAAAGTTCATGAAACAGAATTTTTCATGAGATGACTTGCACTTTGGTTATCCCAAAAAACTTGTAACTTTTCTTTTTCAAAACCCAACTCATTAAGAAGGTCATGAAGCCATAAACATCCTTTTATACCTTCAGTTACAACGGTGAATTGGGCTTCAGTTGAAGACAAAGCTACTACACATTGTGGAGAAGACTTCCAACTAACAGGTTCAACTAAATACAGTAAAAACATAAACAAAAGTTTGTCTTCTGTTGTCAAGACAACTGTATAATCTGAATGTGTAACTCTTTCACAAATCTCCATTCATAACTCCACCTTGGAACAATTAATCAAAAATAGATGACAGAGAACCAAACAATACATCACTATACTCTTGTAAAATATAGGAAAACTGCACCAACATCCCAAAATTCAGAATTAGCCTATTTATAGAATCACACTTTGATTCCTGTAGCATATTCAGTGTTAAAAGGAAGATAAGAAATAATTATTTCAGCATATAGCACATTCAATAGTACAATGGCTCGGATTGTAGGAACTCACAAGATACGTACCTACAGGTGAAATATATGAGACATGACTCAAACCATGAAGCTTTATCCTAATTTTGTAGTAGCAAGCCAACAACATTAGCATGGTCCCAAATGCTGAATGCATGATTCAAAGTATGATTCTCTCAAATTGCATAGAGTGCAATCATAATTATACGAAGCATATTCCAACAGTACTGAACATTTGTTTCAATGGGAAGATAAGAAATAATTGTTTCATCCTATAGCACATTCAATAAATATAGATTTCAGCATAGAAAACATTCAGTATTGAAGATTTCAATATATGATTTACTAGAATTGCATTGCATGTGAGTACTCAAAGTTATCTCGGCTACACAGATAAATTTTTAAAAAACTGTCTTTGACCATCAATGCTTTTCTAAGGTAAGGGTGAGACATGCTTTCTTATAGTAAAACGAACTTAATATTTTTCTTAAATCAACATCATAAACTTGCTAGCTAAATAAGGGGAAAAAACACATCCACTATTATTATTGATACACCAAAGATAGAAGAAAAAAAATTCTCATTCAGCAAATTTCCTTAATAAATAAAAATTCTTTCAAGCAAGTATTGTTAACATTAACTAAAGAACTAAACAGATAAAGTATTCTTAAGGTTAACTATTAAGTATATCATAAAACAAACAACAGAATTGTAATTCTCCCTCTACTTAATTTATGGAAAGATGCCTAAAGTGAAAAAAAAAATCAACAAAATATTCACAAACTTAATCAAATAAAATTGAATATACTGCCAAACATATGAAACTTCCTAATTCATCTCATCCATCAATGAATCTATAATTTTCTCTCGTAAATGAATCATCTCCTCCGCACATTCACCATCTCATGCCTCTTGATTAAAACTATTCTCTTTAGTCTCTACTAATGATTGTCCAATTCTATACTCATATACCTCTTCTGGTATATATGTTCTGTCCGCTTCACATATATTTTGAATTCAGAGTCTTCCCGAGTGGGATGTCGACATGTGTAATTATGCAATACCATTATTCCTATCACTATTTTAATTTGTTTTTTGAATGAATATGTAGGCATATCTCGTAGTATGAACCACTTCTACTTCCAAACACCAAATGATCTCTCAAATACACCTTTTAAGGAAGAATGTCACTTGTTAAAAGTTTCTTGCCTCCCACATACTAATTGGCTTCCTCTTTCAAAATTAGGTATATGATATTTCGTATCTTGAAATGGCTTCAAAAATTCCCGTTGCATCGGATAACCAGCATCGACAACATAATATTTTCATGTTATAAAATACATGTAGTTTAGTATAAGTGTTGACCCCTACAACCAGCCCGGAAATCTTAAATTTGATAAAGAAGGATTCAGTTTGAATATGGATTGCATTAAATTTGGTTAATTATGCACTGGTTGAGGAAGCAAATCAAATGACAAACACCAAGCTCCTATTAATGGGGTTAATTTGTATAGAAATATTTCTCTCCAATCTATAGTGGGCCATGGTGGTATGGTAAAGAAAACTCTCTTGCAACATGTTTATGAAAATGAAATGACAGAGGAATTTGATCTTAAAATGTGGGTTTGTGTTGCCAACAACTTTGATGTGAAAAAGTCATTACAGATATGTTGGAATCTCTTAAGAAAGAGAGGCCTCATTTGGAGATACTTGAGGCACTTCAAGATAGTCTTCAGGCTGAGATCATGTAAAAAAGCTCTTACTTATGCTGGGTGACATTTCGGAGGATGATGAGAAGCAAAATAAAAGTAAATGGGAGAGCGTGCTTGTCCCTTTGGCTTATGGAATTTTTGTAGTAGAATTTTGATAATAGCTCGAATGGACTTAGTTGTATTGATGTTCGCAAAGGTAATTAAAAAGGGAGGAGAAAAAGTTAAACTAACGGTCCTAGAGGAAGATGAGTATGTGCAACTCCACTCTCATGCATTTGCCGGTGTAAAGAACTCCCCAGATGATCATAAATTTTCTTTTATTAAGAGCCATTATTGGAGAAATAGTTAAAAAATCTTTTAGGATTTCCATTGGCAACTAAAGTCATCAGTGGTGTTCTGAAGGATAACTTGGGTGAAAGGCATTGGAGGGCAATTCTAGAAAGCAATTTATTGAGTCAGAATTCTATTAATCCCATCTTAAGACTGAGCTATAAAGTTTCGCCAAATCATCTACAAAATTGTTTCGCATTTTTTGTTGTTGTATGTTTCCACAAGATCATACATTCGATAAAGATGATTTAGTCGGAATGTGGATGGCATTGGGTTTCGCTTGGCCGTCTTAAGGAATGACTCGAAGGAATCAAAGGATTGGTTTGAGGCGGGGATAACTGCCAAAGATGGATGCTTGTTTTCTTGTTCAATTAAATTGGAGCTATTTTGTTGATCACAATTGAGGGACAATTTAGATTTTATTCCCCTTGAGACGGTAACGATCTTTGGTCACTCAAATATTTCGTCGCTTAATCGTCTAGCTAATGAGACAGCAAGACTTGTGGCATTAAGATACTTGATTAGGGCTGCAAGCAAACCAAACATTCGACGAGCTACTCGTTGTTCGGTTCAATTAAAGCTCGTTTGTGATCGTTTAATTAACTAAACAAACAAACTTGAACAATATTTTAAATACTCGATTCTTAAATAAACAAACTTGAACACTAATGCGTTCGGCTCATTTATGTTCGCGAACAACATCATTTGAAGTTCGTGAACAAGCTCGACATTAAGCTCGATAAGAAGCTCGATAAAAGCTCTATTCGTGTTCAATTTTGAACTTGTGAATAAGCTCCATAAAAATAATTAATATTTGACTATATAATTAATAAATATAAATAATCATTGTCTTTGTTACATAGACTATTGCTTTTATTATAAATGTGTTTGTTCATAGATATGTTCATGAACATGTTTGTTTGATAGTTAAAAAAAATTCGTTAAATATGTTCGCGAACAAGCTCGATAAACACTAAACAAACGAACGTGAACTGAACATAAACCGAACATGAACACTCATCAATTTAAATGAACCAAACATGAACACAAACAATAAAGCTCGAACAAATATGAACCAAACTTGAACAAGCTGATATTAAATGAACACAAAAATGAACACTCACATACTCGGCTCGGCTCGGCTCGTTTGCAGCCCTATACTTGATGGTTACGGATTGCCTCAATCTAATCTAAAATAAAATTTCTTGAGCAAGTGGAAACCACAAACAATTGCCACCTCATGCTTGGTGATATCATTTTGAGCAATCCTTCAAAGTTGCTACAGATAAATAATCATGCATGGCAGGATTTTGCTTTTAATGAAATCAAGAAAAAAAAAAAGTCAAATGAGATATCAAAATCGCATTAAAACTCTTACCTCGTATCTCTGATCCCTGAATTCGCGCTGGTTAATTCGCGTCTAAATCCCTTAATTCCCGCCGATGCAAAACCTCGGGCAGAAGTCTCCTCGATCGAATGCCTAACTCCCGAATGCCTAACTCCCTCGTTAAATAGAACTTAAGATGACGGTATGGCTTCTGCTGGCTATTTTAAAAACAACCCACGCTCTTCTTGCTTGAAGCTTTTTCTCACCGTCCCTCTTCTACGGCCGTCCGCGCAGGCCACACCAGCTCCCTCCAAGTGAAGCTCAAGCCTTGTCCACTTCCTTCACTACCATCCAACTCCTCTCTACTGAAATCGTTCTCCACCTCCACCACTGCAGGCCTGTTCACAACACCAACAACGCCTGACTGAACTCCCTATCTCCTCTCCGTTAACAAACTGCTGAATCAACCCCACTCCAACGCCTCCAACAAACCTGTCAACCCACACAGCAGCAGCTCCTCTTCTCCAACCTATTCGGTCTTTCGCCACAGGTGCTTCTCAGCGCACGAGCTCCACTGAAAGTTGCACTCCAAGCCTCTCGTTCTTCCTCTGAAGACGAACCCACTGAGCAAAAAAAAAAAAAAGAAAAAAACCTTCAATCTACTTCGTTCGCCTGATTCCACTCCAAAACTTCTCCATTTAAACCAGCAGTAAGATTCGTCCTTTTTTTTTCTCCGTAACCTCTCACGTGAACCCATAGAGCTTTTAGCTTTTCCTTTTGTTGCAGAGCATACAGTGCAATATATTCTATTATAAACTTTAACCTGCTAGAAGACAAAGCCCAACTTCTCTCCGAGCCATAATCACACCTCCCACCTTGTCTTGCCAAAAAAAAAAAAAAAATCACTCAGTTTACTACGGACAAAATCATTTCTTTTATTTCCTTTTTTTATTTATTTTATTTTTATCTTCTTTTCTTGTTTGATTAAATATCCTTTGTCGCTATGGGTAAGATTTACTTTAAAAATATATAATCATATTTATGATTTTGAGACATGATTTTATTTTAGTATTCTTAATTATTATATGCCTTTGTTGGAATATTTATGTTAAATTTTCCATGAGCATTATTCAGCATTTAGATTTATGCCACGAGTGAAGGAGTTATGTTGGCTTTCATTTCTTTTATGTATATATATTATAATGCATAAAAAAAAGGGGAATGAGTCATGTAGACATATTTTATATTGCCCATTTCTTTATTCCAAAAACCCGTAACAGCAAAGTCCACTTTCTCTTGCAAAATCCAAAGTGAGCTCTTTCTTTGTTTTATAGGTATTTAATTAGTCCATTTGTTGTTATATATGGCATTTAATTAAGATTTGCTGTTAGCCAAAGTTAAAAAAAAGGTTTCAAAAAAAGAAAAAAAAAAAGAGAGAGAAAAAAAAAGAAAAAAATGTTCTCTTGATTTTTGTACACTCCTACCTCGATGTTCGTGTCGGGTCGGCAAACCACTCATACACGCTTTTCTCTAGCGTGGTGGGAGGCCCAGTTTTTCGTAGTTTTCCCCTAAACGGGGGAGACGCCGGGAGACTGTCGAAATTTCCATTGAAACCGAGGACTTTGACAAATTTTGGAGAGCTTAAACTTGCAATCTTTTGGACAGCATGGAACTCATTTTGACACTCAAATGAACTTGCAAGTGGACTTGATTGAACTCAAATTAACTTGATGCAAAAGACATAAAACTTGAACTTGATTTTGAATTTGATTCGAACTCAAACAAGAAGCAAGATAACATGAGTACGAATTGAATTTGAATTTGGACATGAATGGAATTAATGATCAATAAGGAGAATAATTCAAATGATGACATAATATTTTCAATGATATTATAAGGAATTATTGAAATGCAAATGTTAATAAATGATTTCTCTGTTTAAATCATCTCTATTTGGCAATAAAAGACTTATGTTAAAGTTTCAATAATTATAATTTGCTCATAATCAATGAAGAATTTGAATTTAAATGAGCTAAGTGCAAAGCACTTTGACATGAATGAACGCAGAAGACTACTTTTGGACTAGAACTTGTACTCATGTATTGAACCATATTTGATCAAATACTTTACAAATGATTTAAATTTCAACTTAGACTAAAAGTCTAATGCTTAAAACGAAGATCATAAACTCATAAAGAATTGAAATCAAATGACAAGTGGTCAAATGATGAATTCATACTCAAGCATCAAGTGCTAATCATGATCATTCAAACAAGGATCAAGTGAGAAATGACATTGATATACACTTGAGTTTGAATGGTTGAGCCTGGACTTTAGTTAAGCTTGAGCTTGAAGCTCATTTGACTTAAGTAAATCATGACTTGAATAACATAAAATGAAAGAGCAATAATGAAATTTTGTTTGAGCAAGAGCACAATCAAATTTTATAACATAATGTGATGCTCTAAAGTGATAACATAGCTTGCTTGCAAAAAGAGAGATCAACAAGATCTCTATCTATAAGCTATAACACGAAATCTCCAATGAACATTAAAGAGCCATCATGAATTCCTAACCAAATGCAAATGTCATCAAGCAAGCTCATCATACAAGATTTAAGTTATCTTTATATGATAGTACAAGACTTGTAATATTCAATATGACCCGTCTATATGCAAATAACTATGCTCATCTGTTATGAACATAAGAGTAAAATGAAGTCAAATATATTGAGTCTTACAAACATAGGGGATTTAATATGTAACAAGTGCAAAGGGATACGAGTATACAAACTCCTATGAGTTATTGTAAAAGATCTGTTGCACACCCCACTACAGGAAAATCACTTATTACTGGCCGAAGTTTCCGGCGGCTTTCCGGCGGTCAGATTTTCGGCGGCTTTCCGGCGGCTTTTCAAGTTTTTCGGCGGAATTTTAAATTGATTAAAATTAGAACTATTTAAATGATTTTTAAAAAATGACTAAAAATAATATCAATTTTTCCTTAATTTAATTATAAGGATTTAAATAAAAAATTATTATTTAAATTATTATTTATTTTTTTAACTTTTTTAATTAATTTAGTTGGTTCATTTAATTTTATTTTGATAAATTTTTTTCTGTTAAAAGATAGTTTAAATAAAAAAATTTGACACTAATAACACATTTTGCAGGATCGGCGCATTGGTCTTGTGCGCGGGTGTGGGGCTGCGGATGGAAGAGGTGTGAGGTTCTATTCTCAGGGAAGACAAGTGCGGGAGCGGGCGGGCGCACTCGAGCTCGGTCTCGGTCTGGCTCATGCGGGCGCGGTCTGGCGCAACCTCCACTGGCGGGGCTCACGTACACGCGGTCTGGCGCGACCTTTGCTGGCTCACGGGCGCTGGCGTGTTGCCGGAGCTGGCTGGTGGCAGGATGCGAGTTGCGCGGGGTGGCGGGAGCGGCTGGAGGGGGTGGCGCGCGTGAGTGAATTGTTTTTTTTTTAATTCAACCGGCGGTTTATGACCGTAGGCAAGCCGCCGGAAAAAATCGTCGGAAATTATTTTGCTATGCCGTTTTTTCCGGCGGCAAAAATTCCGCCGGAAAACCACCGCTAAATTATAAAACCGCCGGAAAATGCTCAAATGCCGTCGAAAATGGGTGATTTTCCTGTAGTGCCCAATGTGTTTTCCACAAGCAAACTTGAAGGAGTTCTAAATATGCTTACAATCAGTAGCATGGGGTTTCCTACAAATGAACATAGTGATGTGTATGATGAATGTGAACATTCACAAGTGAACGAAGTAGAGTCCTCATTCATATAGAAGTCCACTTATGGGTGATGACGATTAATGTGTAGTGGATGCTAAATAATCTATACAATCAATAACAACTCAGCATTAGCCAAATATATTAGTTTTCTACAAGCAAGAGTAGAAGATCTACAATACATATGAGTCCTCTACGAATGCAAATGTATGTACAACATCAACCCATGGGGAGATGCATAAAGACTGCAGTAAATGCAGTATCCTGTAGTCAACTTGAGTCTAAAGATGAATACATCAACCTCCAGCAGTAGTGGCTGTATTATAAAGACCAAAATCACAACAGAAGGCATAAAGAACACAAGTTCCTACGAGCTTCTACAACATAAAACAGGAGATTCGTTAGTGCACTACAATCCACCGGTAGATAGAAACAAGTAGTGCACGATAGTCTACTTGTACAAAGCAGCGAATAACTCTATTCAGAAGTTGCTACTTCGTGCCACCGGATTCGCGACGTTCTTGGAAACAGACAGAAGGCGTTTCACAAATATTCCAAAATACATACCCTCGCACATACACCGTAGTTTGTATACACATAGGTACACTAAAAGAGGGTATACAATCAACACTCGTATGGGCCCTGACGAGTGTGTTATTGATACACACGTGACGTCTAGGAATGCTGCGCGGGTTATTAAATATGGACCCGATCCTCCTAAGCAAATAAATAGGAGTCGATAAGGTCCGATAAATAATTATAAAATGCCCCTAAACACCTGCATGGGCCCCGGCGAGCGTGTTATTGGTATACACGTGACGTCTAGGGATGCTGCACGGGTCAATAAGTGAATTTAAGTTCGAACCCGATCCTTCTATACGGGTCAATAGAAGTCGACAGAGTTCGAACAATCAAACAAGTATACGGTGATGGTGACTGGTATATTTATTTTAATACATTCATATTAGGCCTTCAAAGGTCTATAATAATATGAATTCACTAATAAGGGCATAAAGCATACAAAATTTGATCCTCTATCGATAATTCGATAGAGTTGACAATGTTCAATCAATAAAGAGAAATGACCCTGAACACCCCGATGATGGCCGTATTGAATATAAATCTCAACCGTAGGCGTCCATTCCAAATATTTTTAAATGCAATTCCAAAAAACCACAAATATCTCAAAAAAAATCCAAAAATCTCAAAAATATTTAAAATTGAAATCCAACTATCAAACACTTAAAGCAAAACCCATCCACCCTCCGCAATAGTCTACCGGGGTGGACAAATTCAAATTTACTTTAGCTCACAAAGAGCTAAATGCCTAGTCAAAAATATCACTAGGATTCATTCTCAAACAATCTCTTGCAAGTAAGGACGTGGTACGTGTCTTCTAACAAGCAATTTTGCCGCCAAATGGCACCACAGAATAAATGGTTATAACCCGGGGCCCTCTGAACCGAGTGGTTTTACCGCGAAATGGCACCACGAAATATCGGTTATGGCCAGCAACAATACGTTCCTTAAAGGCATCAAATCATTGATATATGAATTAATAGGATATGATTGATAGGCACAAAGCCCTCTGTCAGCTAAGGTGGATTCAAATTTGTCCCCTTAGACAAACATTCACCCCAAGTCTACAAGGTCCCCTTGGATGAAGCAACCCATAGCTGTCGACAAGGATCCTTCTGTGAGGTTGGGTTGACTACCTCCTCTGACTAAGTAGACCAGGGGCCACGATGGCCCGGGATGACGGAATCATGGGATCTTGATCGAGTCCATCATCCATTCCCCCACCATCCGCTTTAAGTGAAAGATGGTGAAATTTCAAATTTTAAATATCCAATCTTCAATCTCTCAATCATCAAATGCCTATTGCTTCTACTATACGCCAGATAACACGTATATTCTACGTATCTGATCGACGATTAGCCTTAATCGAAAGTTCTCTCTTGTGATCGAGAGGGGTAATTAACTATAGGGCTTGCGCCTATAGAAAACCAGAACTCAGATCATAAAGTCCTCACAAAATGAGGGCGAAATCTCTGGGTAGTGTCTTATCTACAAACCTATCTGCCTTCCAAAATTTACCTTGGAATTTAATTCCGTCAAAACTCCCCTCACCAAATAAAAAGCAATATCAGTGGCGGGGAGGCCGGGGCTGAATTTTCGGAGCCCACAATAAGTTTTACTACTACTAACATTATAACCATATAGAACATACTAGGAGGTGGCATGGGAAATTTATTGTGTCTATTACTAGCTGCAAATTTAAAAAATATGACTATCATGTGCACTTCCTTCCCATCCTACCATGATAAAAACGAAGCACATGTTGAAATCATACATAGCCATAACATTTTGCGTCATTGACCTACATATTCCTATATAAGCAGCTTTCTCAGCATTCGAAATATGAGTATCCACATGTGTTTCACCGATAGCTCCAAAACAATCCTATTTAAGTAGCAATGATTAGATATTATATTCATTTTCACAAATAATATCATATCATAATATGAATAATTACCTTGAAATATCATATAACGCTTATCATACAAAATATTCCTTGGGATATCATAAAAATTAGGATCGATAGGCTTGATCACTAAACATGATAATTTCACCAAAGCATCCAATCCAATAGAAAAATATCTAATGATAGTATCAGTTGAGTGTTGAAATCACTCACATGTCGACCTTATTGATTCATTATGCGATATAATATATAAAGTAATTGTAAGTACTTATCTACTTGTTGTCCTTGATGATCCATGTAGACCATGAACACATTCCAAGTCATACAATAGATCTACAAAAACTGGTTGAGACATACAAAACATTCTGTGAATTCTGGTTGGATGACCTTGTAGTAGCACTCAAATCCATTTGTCTCCTCTATACAAGATGTCATGCATGGTGTCTTGCAAATATATATTTTGTAATACTCATTTATAAGCAAAATTACAACAAGTATAATTTTTTTTATATTTGCAATATCTGCAGACTCACTTATATTCCCATTACATTATATTCCTACATATAGGTAGCAATAAGTATTAATAATATCTTATTTCTATAAACAAGTATTATGCTCTCTAAAATAGATCATATATTGTGACAAATTTAAAAGATACAAATATAATCTATATGAACTAAGCATTAACATGAATAACAGATAAAATATAACCTATATGAACTTCAAATAACAAACAACAAATAAGAAAAAACCAATAAATTTTGCAGGAGATAATCAACATATTATTAAGATTGCTTTTATTCAACTGCCATAGATGAAGAATTACACTAATAGCACAAAGGATGTTAAGATAGTTGCTATTTGCATGCTTTACATTTTTGCAACTTATATAGTTTTGATGATTCCAAACATTATTGTTCAAATGTGTAGTTATCTCCTAACAATTTTAGAAGAATTGTATTTGCTCTTGTGTGTACTAACATTTCAGGAAAAACGAACTCCAGACTACGAAGACTTCAAATTAAATTCAACATGAGGTACTTTGTAAAATTTGAATCTTACACTTTTCTTTGGAATTAAATTGAAAGGGAGTGATTGTAATTTGAGTAAATAAAAATATATATACACACATAAGGAGATCATATAAAATTTATACTGATCGTACGGGACGATATCTGTTCGTACTGGACGATCAGACAATTATCTCCTATTGAGCACATGAAACGAACAGGAACTTGCTCGAAAATTTTTTTTAAGTCCTATTCGTCCAGGACGAAAGTGATTATCGTCCAGGACGATTGGTCCTCTGGCAAATTTTCGTCAAGATGAAAATAAATTATCGTTCGTGGCGATTGGTTCTCTAAAAAATTTTCGTCCAGATGAAATTAAATATCATCCAGGACGATCTGGTCTCTGGCAATTTTTCGTCCAGACGAAAATAAATTATCGTTCGTGGCGATTGGTCCTCTAGAAAATTTTCGTCCAGATGAAGTTAAGAATCGTCCAGGACGATCGGTCCTCTGTAAAAATTTCGTTTAGACGAACAAATTTTCGTCCAAATGATTAACCGACTTAGAACAGTTTTCAGCAGTTTCTAGAACCGACCTTGTAATAACCGTTCGTACCAGATGAACCTAGTTCGTACGGGACGATCAGCTGTACGAAGACATTTCGTACACATATTCAAATAGGGTCGTTTCAAATTGTTTAAGTAAAATCGTCCAGGACGATCCACTGCGTACAGAATTGAAAACTTGCAGTTTTTAGGCAGTTTTTCTAGTCTTTTGTATAAATAGTCCAAATTAGACTGCCACCCAATCTTTTTGTCATTTGATCTTCGTGCCTCTTGAGAGAATAGCCAAGGAGAGAGTGGAAGAGTGCATTCAAGGGAGGATTCCTACCACTGGAGCGAGAAGGCTTCACTTGGATTTCAAAGGTAAGAGTCTCTACTTGTGAATTGGGATTACTTCACTCTTTTCCTTCTTCCTTCTAGATTCTTGTGAGAAGATCTGTCAAGCAGATCCGGTTCGCTGCCGACACTTGGAGAGTGTGAATAGCCGAAGGGTTCGCTGCCTACACTTGGAGAGTGTGAATAACCGAAGGGTTCGCTGCCTATACTTGGAGAGTGTGAATAGCCGAAGGGTTCTTTGCCTACACTTGGAGAGTGTGAACAGCCGAAGGGTTCTCTGCCCACATTAGGAGAGTGTGAAAGGATGACGGTTCTCTGCCAACACTATGGATTGTGTGAAAGGACGGACGGTTCTCTGCCAATACTGGGGATTGTGTAAAAGGACGACGGTTCTCTGCCGCATCGGGGAGTGGTGAAAAGAGTGTGTTGTAAAGGCTTCTCCGCCTTGCTGTGGGTGCAAAAGGAGAGTCACTATTGGTATTAGTGCAATACTCAGAGGGTGCCTCTAGGGAGTGGATGTAGGTCTGGTTTTAGACCGAACCACTATAAATCTGGTGTCATTTACTTTACTGTTTTTACATTTTCGCATTTTAATTTTCAGTTTTAAAAACTCTGTAGTTGAAAAATACTTTCTATAAACATCTAAAACAAACATTTTTATTTCAGTTCAACATAATTTTAAAAGGGGACTTAAATATTTTTTAAAACTACCAATTCACCCCCCCTCTTGGTAGCCTTGGGACATTCACTTAGGCTTAACAACCTAATTAGAAGACTCAACAAGTGGTATCAGAACTTCGTTTCAAAATCATAAGTTTGAACTACTTTTTGATTAATGTAGATGGCTACATTTGGAAACCGAAACACACTTGAAGATTACTCTATCACTAGACCTCCACTGTTTGACAATATTCCTTTATACTTTTGGAAAACACGCATGTCTACTTTCTTACAGTCACTTGATTATCTCATGTGGATACTAGTCCAATAAGGTTACACAAAACCAACTAGATTAGTTGATGGAGTTAGAGTAGAAACACCTTTGCAGAATGGACTATAGAAGAACGTGACTTAGCACAATTAAATGCCAAATGTTTAAATAGTTTCTTTTGTGCTTTAAAATCTGAAGACTACATGCAGGTTTCCACTTGCAAAAGCGAAAAGGACATATGTGATAGACTTTGTATAACTTATGAAGGGACAAATGAAGTTAAGCAATCAAGACTCAATATCTTGTTACATGACTATGAATTATTTCGCATGAAACCTAATAAATCTATTTCTGACATGTACACAAGATTCACACAAATTGTCACTTCTTTGCATGCACTTGGTAGGGAATTAACAAATGCTGAAATGGTCAATAAAATTTTTCGATGTTTACCTATTGCTTATGATGCTAAAATTACTGCAATTACAGAGTCTAAAGATCTAAATATATATTCTATTGACAATCTTCTTGGTTCACTCATTGCTTATGAGCAAGGAGTAAGTCAAAGAAAGATTGATGCAGGTGAACCACGAAAGGAGAAGAATATTGCATTAATAGTGGAAGAGTCAGAAAGTGAACACTCACAACCTGAGGATGAAGATGATATTGCACTAATGACTAGACAATTCAGAAGCTTTTTAAAGAGGAAGAAGATGAGACGCCAGCAATGGAACAGAGGTAAGTTTAATAGAAATGACAAGGTTTCTAATGAAGGAATTTGTTATGAATGCAGGAAACCAGGTCATATCAAGACTGATTGCCCAAAACTCAAAGCCACTCCTAGCAAGGAGAAGATAGAGGAGAAACCAATGGTAAAGAAGGGCAAGAAGAAGTTTCAAAGAGCTTTCTGGGCAGACTCAGCTTCAAACTCATCTGAGATTGAAAAAGAAGAAGAAGTCACTAATCTGTGCTTGATGGCAGACAATGTGGATCACTCAGATCAAGAAGAGGTATGTGACTTAACCTATGATGAATTATTTGAAGTTTTTGAACACATGCATGATGCATATAGGAAAATGAAAAAGATGCATGCTAGTGTAAGCTTAGAACTGGAAGAACTCAAGAAGGAACATGAAATCCTTATGAAAGATCATGCTTTAATAGATGACAACCACATGAAACTACTTGATAAATACGATGAATTGAATAAAAATTTTGAAAACTTAAAAACATCCTATGCAGAACTTGAAAAAGAATTTAAGAATTTTAAGGATGAATCTGAGAGCAAAGCATATAGAATCAATTATACAAATCGAATATTGGAAGATATGAATTCATTTTACAAACTAACAATAAGAGCTCTCGAGGATAATAAGAAACCCCCCAAACTTGAAGATTTTACAAATCCTAAATATTATCCTAAATTCATGAAATCCCTTAGAAGACAATCACATGGAAGAAAACTTAGGAATATTTTTCCTAATGTTAAATGTAATAATTATGGATTTTTGGGACATATAGCTCACACCTGTACCTTGATGATGAAATCTAATTTGGTGTGGAGACCTAAGATGCATAAACCTAGACATATCATACATGCATCTGATTATAAATTTCTTAAAGGTGAACCCAAACTAGTTTGGGTTCCCAGGTCTAACATTTGAGAGTTCTGTAGGAGTGCTCTCACACAAGACCTCGTGGGAGCATATGGTACCTGGATAGCGGATGTTCAAAGCATATGACTGGAGATACTGCTCAATTCATAACGCTAGAAGCTAGGAATGGAGGCAAGATTATACTTGGAGATAATACCACAAAGAAAGTGGTTGGATCAGGTATGATTGGAAATTTCAAAAACTTTTTCATAGACAATGTATTATTGGTTGAAGGCTTAAAACATAATCTGTTAAGTATAAGTCAACTATGTGATAAGGGCTATAATGTGAAATTTTACCTAATAGCTGCATATTAAGCCTAAATGAGAAAGAAATTTTTAATGGAAAAAGGGTAAACAATGTTTACGTGCTAGATTTGAATTATATTAAATCTCCTATAGCTTTTTGTTTAAAAATTGTTTCTGATGAATCATGGCTTTGGCATAGGAGACTTTATCATTCTAGTATAAAAAATCTTAGGAGAATTATCCAAAAGAACTTGGTGAGAGGTAAACCAAAACTAGACTTTACTAAGGACCATCTTTGTGATGCATGTTAATTAGGAAAACAAGTGAAATCCTCTTTTAAGTCTAATAAGGATCTTAGAACCAGTAAACCTTTAGAAATTCTACACATGGATCTTTTTGGACCAGTAGGAACTGTAAGTCTAGGAGGGAAGGTATACGGATTTGTTATAGTGGATGATTTCTCAAGATTCACCTGGGTTAGATTTCTTTTTCATAAGAGTGAATCATTTGAGGAATTCAAAAATTTTTCAACTTGGATTTAAAGAAAACTAGGATGTGAAATAATTTCTTTACAAAGTGATCATGGAGGAGAATTTGAAAATGAAAGATTTGAAAATTTTTGTAAGGAAAAAGGGATTGATCATAATTTTTCAGCACCTAGAATTTCTCAACAAAATGGGGTAGTTGAAAGGAAAAATAGAACACTAATAGAAGTCGCCCGAGCAATGTTGGCAGAATACTCACTTCCTAAATATTTTTGGGCTGAGGCGGTTAGCACTGCATGCTATGTTCTGAATAGGGTGAATGTGAGATCAAATTTAAATAAAACACCCTATGAGTTGCTAAAAGGAAGAACACCTAACTTGTCACATTTGCATGTTTTTGGTTGCAAGGTGTTCATACATAACAATGGAAAATCTGCCTTAAGAAAATTTGATCCAAAATTAGATGAAGGAATTTTTGTTGGATATTCAAGTGTTGGAAAATCTTATAGGGTATTCAACAAAAGAACTTTAGTCATTGAAGAAACCACACATGTTGTATTTGATGAATCTGGAAATTTGGAAGAGCCAAAAGTTGTTGAAGAAGAGATTGAGGAAAACTCCCAAAAGATTGATAGATTAAATTTGGAAGAAAATGTGGAAGAAAATTTGGAAAGAGAAAACCCTTTGCCTAGAGATTTTAGATTTTCTAAAAATCACCCAAGAGAATTGATTATAGGTGAACCTAGTGAGGGTATTAGAACTAGGCGTGGATTAAACAAGGAAGTCAATCTTTCAGCCTTTATTTCAACAATAGAACCCACTAATATTGATCAAGCACTTTCTGATGAATTTTGGATATTGGTCATGCAAGAAGAATTGAATCAATTTGTAAGAAATAAAGTTTGAGAATTAACCTCAAGGCCAAAAGATCAAAGTGTTGTTGGAACCAAGTGGGTGTTCAAAAATAAAATGAATGACTCAGAAGTAGTCATTAGAAATAAGGCTAGATTAGTTGCTAAGGGGTATAATCAAATTGAAGGAATTGAATTTGAGGAGACCTTTGCCCCTGTAGCAAGACTTGAAGCAATTAGGGTTTTACTTGCCTTTGCCTGTTTTAAAGGTTTTAAATTGTTTCAAATGGATGTCAAAAGTGCATTTTTTGAATGGGGTTATTGAAGAAGATGTTTTTGTAGAACAACCTCCAGGCTTTGAAAATTCAAAATATCCAAATCATGTTTTTAAATTAAAGAAGGCATTATATGGATTGAAACATGCACCTAGGGCTTGGTATGAGAGATTGAGCACCTTCCTACTTGAAAGATCTTTTGAAAAAGGAAGTGTGGATACAACTCTCTTTTTAAAGAAATTTGGAAAGGAAATACTCATTGTTCAAATTTATGTTGATGATATCATCTTTGGATCTTCAAATAAAAATCTTTGTGATGATTTTTCTAAAAAAATGAGTAGTGAATTTGAAATGAGTTTAATGAGAGATTTAAATTACTTTCTAGGTTTTAGCATTAAACAACTTGAGGAAGGAACATTTCTTAGCCAAACTAAATATATTAAGGACATCCTCAAGAAATATGAAATGGACAATGCTAAACCTGTTAGTACACCAATGAGTTTCTCAGTTCAGTTGGATAAGGACCTTAATGGAAAATCTATTAATCAAAAGAAATATAGAGGGATTATTGGATCTTTGCTTTACTTAACTGCTAGCCGACCAGATATTATGTTCAGTGTTTGCTTATGTGCTAGATTTTAATCAGATCCAAAAGAATCACATTTGACAGCAGTGAAAAGGATTTTAAGATACTTACTAGGAACTCAAAATTTAGGAATTTGGTATCCTAAGTTTAGCTCTTCATTTGAAATTGTTGGTTATTCAGATTCTGACTTTGCAGGCTGTAGAGTGGATATGAAAAGCACTTCTGGAACATGTCAATTCATTAGTTTCTTGGTCCAGTAGAAAGCAAAATTTAGTAGCCCTATCTACTGCAGAAGCAGAATACATTGCATTAAAAAGTTGTGTGGCACAAGTACTTTAGTTAAAACAACAGTTGATTGATTTAGGATTAACTATAGGCACTATTCCAATTTATTGTGTCAATACTAGTGCTATTTGCATTTCCAAAAATCCTATTCAACATTTTAGAACCAAACACATTGATATAAGGCATCATTTCATAAGGGATCATGTATCCAAGGGAGAAATTGAACTCACACATGTTTCAACTGAAAATCAACTTGCAGACATTTTTACAAAACCTTTAGTCTTTGATACCTTCAGTACATTAAGAACAAGGCTTGATGTTATTGATTTGAATGCTTAAACAAAAATGTCTTTGCAACATTGATATTTATGTTTTCTAAGTTTATTTGTTTTTGTTTTGTTTTTAATTTTGTGAATTTTTGTGTGTTTTGAATGAATTTGTTTTAAAGTCTATTTTTTTTGTTTTCTGTGTTTTTGAATGTTTTGTTTGATTTTCTTCAATTAAAATTCAAAAATTCAAAAATTGGTGGAAATCGTCCAGGACGAATTTTGTTTTCATACTGGACGATGTGTGGAAAATTCAGTTTGTGCGAATTTTAACCGTTTTGAGGGCAATTTTTAATTAGTTCGTTTGTACGATCTGACGATCGTCCTGGACGAAATTGTTTTTCTCAAACGTCGAGACGATTGAATGCAGCGGTTGAGTGGATAAGACAGTTTTAATTGTGAAGTTCGTCCGTACGAACTTTTGGTTCGTCCAGACGAACAGACGTCGTTTCATTGTAGGGGACGGTTTTCAACAGACATTAAAACGAATTAACTTTTTTATCGTCTGTACGAAAAATTTTCGTCTGTACGATCCGTCAAGTCAAAAAGCCTGTACGAAGGGACGCATCATAAATTGTGTTGATTACGAAAAGCCGTTATATTTTGGACGAATTTGATCGTCTGTACGAAATATTTTCGTCCAGACGAACGATGATTTTCGTCCAGGACGAACTATTTTCGTCCAGGATGAACGTATCATTTTCTTTAAATATGAAGGCTTTCTAACTTAACAATCACACCTCCAAACTTCACTTTCAATCCCTTTCTTCTTCAAATCGTCAATGACCTCCTCAAGCAAGAGACAAAAGGTGTTGGTGAAGAAACCCCACAAGAATCCATCTAAAAACTTCCTGTCAAAGGCGAATGAGGAATCTTTTCCTCGTTTTGCATCTGCCAAAATAACTCCCTCTCGTATTTTAATTCAAAGCGAGATACACTTTAAGGTAATGCACCTTTTTGCCTCCACCCAATTTCAATTCATTCTTTCTCTCGTCCACTTCTACAACAAACAAACCTTTCACTATTTCCTAGCCAACATGAGTTTTAATTTCGACCACTCTTGCATAAGTTCTTTTGTTTTCAAACAAAAAGTTGAAATCACCAAGCATGACATTGGTGCATTTTTGAACCTAAGAATTGAAGGATATAGAGCCCACACCCTAATGAGTGAAAACACATTCAAATGGTATGAAGTCAATAATGTGATTAGACAAAGTGGCCTAACCTATCATGTTGCTAGAGTCTCTGGTATGACAAAAAATGCCCGAATCATCCAGCATATCCTTCGATCTTCAATCATTCCTAAAGCTGATGATAGGATCAATATTACCCCTCTCCTTTCTGTTATAACCTTTTTGATTATGGACTGTCATACTATCGACGAAGCCCAACTTATCATAGATCATCTCTATGGGCTTTCAGAAATAGGACATGCAGAACAGAAGAGAAAAAGGAACATCTCATTAGGACACTTAGTTACATACATTTTGGAAAAGAAATACAACTTAGTGCATCCTGATGATGAATACAAAGAGCCAGTATACTATAATGATGCTTCCTTCAGATTAATTTTCAAGGAGGAAAAAGGAAAAGCACATGCCAGTGCTTCAGAAGAAGAAGAAGAAGGAGAGCAAACTTTTGCACCTCAGTCAGATTATCAAAATCTGATTGAAAAATTTGATAGACTAGAGACTCATGTTGATCAAAGGTTTGATCAACTTGATGCTCAACTTATGCAGCAACAACAAGACATTGGTAGCATCAGAAATGAAGTACTTGAAATAAATACCAATGTAATGTTGATGGCCTCCTACTTCAACCTTTTTGGTGGCATTCCTCCTCCTCCTCCAGAACAATAGAGAATGAGAGATGAATTTCTTTGTGTTTGTTGTACTCGTGTTTTTTTTTAAATGTTTTATTGTGTTAGTGTTTATTTTTAGTGTTTGTTTTTGTTTGTTTTTATTAAAAAGTTCAGTGTATTTTCTTAGTTATTTTGATATTATGAAATGAATATGTAATTTTTTTCATTAATATCAATGCATACTGTACTTGATTCAAATTTGATTTGTTTTTGGAATGTGGTTAATTTTTATAAATTTCATTAGTCTTATTTAATCTTAATAGTGCTTAAATTAGATTGTAATTTGAGATTAATTATATTAAAAAATCTAGTCTTTCTAAATTTAAAAGTTGTTTATAAGTTGTTATAATTAGAACTTTTAAATTCATGTCTATTCATTTAGACTACATAAAAGTTAATATTATTATTGCAATTTAGATGTTTTCTTATTTTGTATTTCTTTGTTCAAGTGATATTTATGCACTTAGAAATATTTAAAATTTTAGATTATTGATTTTGGAAAGATTTGGTCTCAATTACTTTTGAAAATTATACAAAGAGTACAAAAATCAAAAGAAATGCGCAAAGGTTCGCAAATATGAAAAAGAGGCACAAAATTAGCCCAATGTCAAAAGATGCACAAAAATGTGCCCAAAAATTTGAAAAATATGCGCAAAGCGCCACATGTGGTAATTCTCTTCTTTCTAAATTCTTTCAATCTCTTAATTCAAATTGATCTTATGTTCATTTATATTCTATTGAACTTTGAAATATAATTTTTTTTTTTACATCTCTCTTGTAATGATTTTCTATATTCGAATGTCTAAATTGAATCATGTCTTTGATAAATTCTTCTTACTTACAATGTTATATCACTTCTTAAATTTTATGAATTTCTATGATTGACCTAATGTTATTAGTTTTAGATTGCATACCTTATGTCAATCACCATTTAGATTAAATTTTCAACTGAATTTCATACAATTACCTACATTTCTTGCCTATTTCTTCTTCACTTTTTATTGTTGTCAAAAATGGGGAGAAATTATTGTGTTTGTATGTTTTGTTTGTGGTCTTGTAAATTTTTTTGTTTATTTTTTGAAATTTGTTATTAAAATTTTTGAAAAACAAAAAATTGTGTTCTATGGTTCAAAATTCATCCTTATTTTCATATATACATCAATTCAAGGGGAGTTTAGGAGATTTGTTTAAATTGAATTCATATAAATAATAATCATTTTTTCATCATCAAAAAGGGGGAGATTGTTAAGATAGTTGATATTTGCATGCTTTATATTTTTGCAACTTATATAGTTTTGATGATTCCAAACATTATTGTTCAAATGTGTAGTTATCTCCTAACAATTTTAGAAGAATTGTATTTGCTCTTGTGTGTAATAACATTTCAGGAAAAACGAACTCCAGACTACGAAGAGTTCAAATTAAATTCAGCATGAGATACTTTGTAAAATTTGAAGCTTACACTTTTCTTTGAAATTAAATTAAAAGGGAGTGATTGTAATTTGAGTAAATAAAAATATACACACACACATAAGGAGATCATATAAAATTTATACTGATCGTACGGGACGATATCAGTTCGTACTAGACGATCAGATAGTTATCTCCTATTGAGCACATGAAACGAATAGGAACTTGCTCGAAAATTTTTTTTAAGTCTTATTCGTCCAGGACGAAAGTAATTATCATCCAGGACGATTGGTCCTCTGGCAAATTTTCGTCCAAACGAAAATAAATTATCGTTCGTAGCGATTGGTCCTCTGAAAAATTTTTGCCCAGACGAAATTAAATATCGTCCAGGACGATCTGGTCTCTAGCAAATTTTCGTCCAGACGAAAATAAATTATCGTTCATGGCGATTGGTCCTCTGAAAAATTTTCGTCCAGACGAAGTTAAGAATCGTCCAGGACGATCGGTCCTCTGTAAAAATTTTGTCTAGACGAACAAATTTTCATCCAAATGATTAACCGACTTAGAACAGTTTTCAGCAAATTCTAGAACCAACCTTGTAATAACCGTTCGTACCGGATGAACCTAGTTCGTACGGGACGATCAGTTGTACGAAGACATTTCGTACACATATTTAAATAGGGTCATTTCAAATCGATTAAGTAAAATTGTCCAAGATGATCCACGATCGTACAGGACGATCCACCGCATACAAAATTGAAAACTTGCAGTTTTTGGGCGGTTTTTCTTGTCTTTTGTATAAATAGTCCAAATTAGACTGCCACCCAATCCTTTTGTCATTTGATTTTCGTGCCTCTTGAGAGAATAGCCAAGGAGAGAGTGGAAGAGTACATTCAAGGGAGGATTCCTACCACTGGAGCGAGAAGGCTTCACTTGGATTTCAAAGGTAAGAGTCTCTACTTGTAAATTGGGATTACTTAACTCTTTTCCTTCTTCCTTCTAGATTCTTGTGAGAAGATCTGTCAAGGAGATCTGGTTCGCTGCCGACACTTGGAGAGTGTGAATAGCCGAAGGGTTTGCTGCCTACACTTGGAGAGTGTGAATAGCCAAAGGGTTCGCTGCCTACACTTGGTGAGTGTGAATAACCGAAGGGTTCTCTACCTACACTTGGAGAGTGTGAACAGCCGAAGGGTTCTCTGCCCACACTAGGAGAGTGTGAAAGGACGACGGTTCTCTGCCAACACTGTGGATTGTGTGAAAGGACGAACGGTTCTCTGCCAACACTGGGGATTGTGTAAAAGGACGACGGTTCTCTTCCGCATCGGGGAGTGGTGAAAAGAGTGTGTTGTAAAGGCTTCTCCGCCTTGTTGTGGGTGCAAAAGGAGAGTTACTATTGGTATTAGTGCAATAGTCAGAGGGTGCCTCTGGGAGTGGATGTAGGTCTGGTTTTAGACCGAACCACTATAAATCTGGTGTCATTTACTTTACTATTTTTACGTTTCCGCATTTTAATTTTCAGTTTTAAAAACTCTGTGGTTGAAAAATATTTTCTATAAACATCTAAAACAAACATTTTTATTTCGGTTCAACAAAATTTTAAAAGGGCACTTAAATATTTTTTAAAACTACCAATTCACCCCCCCTCTTAGTAGTCTTGGGACATTCACTTAGGCTTAACAACCTAATTACAAGACTCAACAAAGGAGGCTTCTATTAGTGATCTCCTTGCACCCCTTAAGACTAAGAAACTTCAGGGGACTTCTATGTGCCTTTACCAGAGAAGAAATAATTGCATCAGATAAACTCACACACCCTTCAAGGTTCACCTTAACGAGTTCAGATTGAGAGCTATCTAATAGTGGAAGAATTCCAACATCTGTCACACCAAAAAACTTGCTCAAGTCAATTTGTTGCAAGCCGGGGCAGAGCTTGCCATCATGGACAAGCTACAGGTGGTAAAACAAGGACAATCACAAATTGTCAAGTACTGCATTGAGATGTATGTTAGAAGTTCCTCCAGATGGAAAGTAATGTCTTTGATTCCCAAGCACTTTATTAACGCTAGATTCCTGAACCTAGAGCAACTGTTCTGAAGCTTTATCTTCATTATGGACGAAGATGCTAAACAACTATTTTTGGTACTATTTTTTTCTGGAGAACGTAAGGTTTGAAGCAAGAAAACTCCAATGAATAAAAAAAGCTCAAATTCAACCAATATCATATCAGCTAACAGCCTAATTAGCCTGATGGTTTTGTTGTGTTTGATTTATTGTTAAATTGTTATCTTAGATAATGTTGTAAAGTGACATCTACAACCACTTTATTTTTGTGAATAATGTAATAACATTAGCATTCAACTGTATAAAGAAAAGAAAACAAATAAAAATGTGTTTCCATTGGAATAGTTTAAAACTAGTAAGCATTTTATGTAGATTTAATCCAGAAATAAGCTATATGAATGCAACAGTAGCCACAACTTCACAATTCAAAAATTGCAAATAAAAGTACAGAACTTGAATAATCCATAAATTATAATGCCATGTTAAGTAAGAGAAATGTAAATAAAATAACAAAATTAAACTTAACCAATCAGCAAGATTGCTTATGTTTCACCATTAAACCATTCATACAAGCAACATATTGAATAATAAAAAGAAAGCTATAATAAAAGTTCAGTAGTTCAAGTAAAAAGAACATTACAAACTGTTCAAAACAACAAAATCCAAATACAAACTCTTGTATAAAACATATTAAATAAACAATTATTTTTTTAGAAAAACGTAGCTATCTATGAAACTATGATGTTGTATCATGATTTTCGTAGCAGTAACGAAGATAATGAACTCTTCGATCAGGGCAAATTGACATTAAAATTTCTCTTTTTATTTGATACTCAAGAAGCTTTGTACTAAAAAAATAAAGTGGCATGTCTTTAAATGCTTCAGTTGTTTCTTCAAGAACTTTAATGGTAGTAGAAAAGGATGGAGTACTAGTTATTTACTTTGATGCATTAATTCTTGAATGCTTGTGCATGAATTGACAAGCTGAGTAATTTGACTTTTTAGAAAAATAAAACCAATTATTTTTTTTCCTTCTACTGGTTGACGTTGTAGGTGAAGGACGTTTCAATTGACTACAGTTATTAATGCTTTCGAGATTTTTTGAGGGATCTTCAAAAGGCACACTGCCTATATCAATGTATTCAGAATCTTCAATAACATTTTCATTGTGAAGTGCTTGGTTCGAAGTCCAAGCATGATTTTCGGTGGCAACAACACCTATGAACATCAGATCAAGCTTATCTTCAAGTTTAAGATCAATGCCACAATATCTATATTTTTTTGCATTTGGCACAACCTATAAAAAAATTTATAGAATAAAAAAGATATAATATGAAAGTTGAATTAGCAAAATATAAGAAATGTACAAAATTAATATTTACTTCTAATTTTTCTTTCCACCATTTCTTAGGCGCATCAATTATTTTTCACCTAGGATCCCAACCCAATCTAGTGGACCCATGCTTAAATTCTTTCCATAATTTCCAATCTTTTTTAAACTAATCTCATTTATTTTTAACTAAACTTTATCATACTTTTTTTTTCAGTTTTCTCATCAAAATTCATAATTAATGTCGTCCGACCCTCTTTATTGCAGTGTGTGGTTGGTCGATTGTCAAGTTAAATCTCCCTTATACATAAATCACAAAATATCATCTTTACATCTTTCTCCCATGTTGTGGATGGTCCACCATCATTTGGC
Organism: Dendrobium nobile; assembly: GCA_022539455.1. Classification (NCBI taxonomy): domain Eukaryota; kingdom Viridiplantae; phylum Streptophyta; class Magnoliopsida; order Asparagales; family Orchidaceae; genus Dendrobium; species Dendrobium nobile. The sequence continues at coordinate 65,500,062 of CM039735.1, read as the reverse complement.
TTACCCATTTTAAATCTTAATTGTTGTATTATAAATTAACTGAAGAAGGATTATAGTGTATGTCATACGAGTACCTAAAATAATTTAAAATAAATTTTATTGGATGAAACATCTAAAAGTAAAGCTCAACTAGATAGATAAAAAAAGAACATATACTTCTATATTAATTTTTAAAAATGAACAGAAAATGAATTTTATGGAATGTAATATATAAAAGTAAAGCTCAAATCGAAAGATTAAAAAAAAAGAATAGATAACTATATACTAATTTTTAAAAATGAATATAGAATGAAATTGTAGTCTACTTGGTGATATAACAAAAAATGGTAATAAATTAGGAGCTATGATTCACCAACACTTCTCCTCAAAGAGGCGTGCAGTGTCCGACACCGTATCCGACACGACACTCATCCGACACTTCTCCGACACGTGTCGGACACATTGAAAATGTGTCCAATTAAAAAATATTAAATACAAATTGGACACGCATGTCCGACACGAGTATCTTAAATATTTTATAATTTTTTTAAAATATAATTTCTTGTATTTGGTAGGATTTAAACTAAATTTCTTATTTCCTATCCACAACACTAAATCAACGTCCGCACTTAATACCCAATCATCGAATATTCTCATTTTTATTTCTTTTTGGCAGTGAAGGTATTTTCATCTCCTCCTCGGTGACTAATAAACGACATCGACGCCTGACTCTCGACATCCTAATACTATTCATTTTAAACACAAATTCTAGTTAAATGACTAATTATTTTCAAATTATTTTAAAATTATACTTATTTAATTTTTATACACTATTTTTTAAATATAAAAACTATAATATCGTGTCTAACCCGTGTTTGTATCCTATATTTTTAATAACTAACGTGTCCCGTGTCCGTGTCGTGTCCTATTCGTGTTGCCGTGTCCATGTCTGTGCATCATATATTAGGAGCAAACATCCATAAAGGAGTCCTGTTAGTAGAAAAATAGAGCATATGATAAGATGCCATACTATCAAGCACAATGAAGCTACAAACAGTGAATGAAATGCCCCAACAAATGACACTATAAAAAAAGGAAGTAATTTTTTTTTTAAATTTGATTGAATTTACCTAAGAATTAAATATTACATCTGCAAGAACTTCAACAGAATATTTCGATTGGAAGCTCCCAACCAATTATACGTAATTAACATATAAAATTGGTGATAAAGACCAGAAAAAATAATGAAAGAAGTCATTAAATAGAAAATAAGGTCAATATCCCTCAACCAATGTAGTAAAATTCACAAACACCATGTGCAAAATGTTCTGTGGTGTGGAGATTGAGGAATAATTTGTGGGTCTCTGCCGCATGTTTGAAGCATATAAGAACAATAAGTTAAATAGGAGCAGGCCACGATTTGCTAAGGGATTACGAGCTGAATGAGATTGCTATAGTTTTTTTTTTATCATATCTCAATAGAGATTGCTGAAGTTGAGGAGAGGAAGTAGGTACTTGTTCGGTCTACTGAGGCGGGGTTGCTATAGTGGGAAGTCGTAAGTGGGGAGCTTCCAATTTGCTGCTTGCGTGTGGTGGAAGTAGGGAAGGAGAGAAGTTTTGTATGTGTCGGTGTTAGCATGAGACAGACATATGAATGGGGATTTACGAATAGGGAAGGCGGGAGGTGTTGGCTTGAAGTGTAATCGTGAGAGGAGGAGGGAAGAAGAGTTGCAAACTATTCGAAATTAACTGTAGAAAAAAATCATAGAGGAGCGAAAGATAGGAGGTTATAGTGAAGAATGATCCTCTTATTTTTCTTCATCTTGTGGCTTATCAAAATATTTTCATGACTTTCTATACTAAGTGGTGTGGTTGTTTTGACAAAGAGAAGTCATGTCCTTGTTTTTATTATGTGCTTATGATTTATAGGAGTCATAAGTTATACTTTTCCAATGTACATTACATCTTTATCTCTTATTATGATGGCTACCATGTGGTCAAAGGAGACGTCTTCTTTGGTCGATGTTGAAGTTCATCCCAATGTCCACTGGAAGAAGCAGAAGGATGTTAATGCTGGTGCAAGTTCTAGGGCGCTTGTTGCTAAGAAACTGTGGGATCCTATGGAACAAAGAAGTCCTCCCCTATCATTGAAAGGAAAGGAGATTTAGGAGGCCTCTAAAGTGGATGCAGGGCCTTCCAAGTAACCCATAAGGGATGAGGAGACAATTAGTGTTGCAACCTTCGGTAAAGGAAAAGAGCATGCTAAAAGTACTGGAACTTACGATAGTTCTAGGGGCTATATTCCATCGGATGGAGATAAGGCTTCATATTATGGCGAAGAATAGGATTTGTAAGTGATTATAAGAATTCTAATCCAATACTAAGCTGGTGGTTTGAAAATGAATGGATTATTCAATTAGATTCCATGCTAGAGTAATATATTTTGATATGGATCCTCTTGACTTAATATATTCAATGATGAACTTGTTGGTTGATTCTTGGCAAAAAATTTTCCTTTTTGGCAATCATTCCATTGGCATAGTTTCAAAAATTGAATACTTGAATGACATAAAGAAATATACCCAATTCACCTTAGATAAAGAGAGGAAAATCCATCGAGAAATGGTGAGGAAGGTGAACCAATTAGAGGGAGACCTTGCCTAGAGCAGCATCTATTTTCATTGGACTACGTGAAGGCTGAGGCATTGTTAATTGTGGAGGCCAACAAATTTTTTTAAGCTAAATTTTTTGAGTTGTCCGTGAAACCAAATGATGCCCTACATGTTATCCAGAGTGGTGAATTTGAGTGCTTGGTGGGTGACCATTATTTTGGTGGGATCATTGATTGCATTTGGAAGTTAGTTGTAATAGGTGAGCTCCATCCTAGGTTTCAAGCATCCTTACTTTTACTTCAAAGAATTTCTTAAGAGCGATAATAGGAAGGTTGTGATAGCATGAGTGAGACTGATAAATGAGTCACATTTTCCTTTAATTATGTAATTTTGTAGCATTTTTGAAGTAATGCATGAAGGAAGATATAAATAAATTTTTTATCTTTTGGTCATTATTTCTAATACTTGAGTGGTGATATCTGTTATTTTTTACATATGAACCTTATAAATGTTGAGCGTTTGAAAGGAGCTGAAGCTTTAGTCTTTCTTTTTTAGCGACATGAGTTTGACCTTCTTGACTAGAGGATTGAGTGGGTGCATTGTCTATGATGGACTACACCTTATGACATATTCTTGGTCTTCACAGGGGCTCAATCTTCCCTTGTTATGGAGATTACTGTGTTGAAGGGAGAGGGAATTACCCATTAGGACTATTTGTTTCCATCATCTGCCAACTAAGAGGGGGAACACCTAGTGCTTTTGTAGAGCTTATCATACAAGGTGGCATACCCTATAGTGGCACGATGCATATAGTCACCTATAAGGCCCTAGCTTGCAAGACATATCACTTGTTGGAAATTTGTGTGCTACTAGTTATGGAGTCTATTGTAAAGGTGGGATTTAGCCAACAATGACTGAGGTATTTTGTTATTGATGATGGTATGGTGTCAATAGTTACCTTTAGTGCTAGTGCACATAAGAATTATTGCTTGTTGGGGACTTATACACTACTAAATATTAAGCTCATCACAAAGGGGAAGTCGACTGATAGTGGCTGAGGTATTTTCTTTTTGATAATTTAGTATTGATGATGTGACCCTTATCCTTGGTAGGGTAATATCTATCCAGTTTATACATAAGAATAAATATTTTGAGTGGATAAGGTAACCTTTAGTAATAGGTGGTGCATTTTTACGGATGCATCTTTTCAACATTATCTCTAATTAATGAATCAATGTTGCCATTAATGGCTTACAATGCAATGGTTCACAACCTTCCGCCTATAATAAAAAGAGTGGGTTTTTCGACATGCATATTCTCTCATGCTGATGGTATCTGTGGAGATGGTGATATTCCTCGAGTCTATCTTTCAAGGGTGAGCTTCCTTTCTTATTGTGGGTGTGGCTGTGTTCCTTTGTCAGCTTTGTGATGTTTCTTCCTATGAAATAGGGAGAAAATAAAAAAAGATAAATAAATCTTGTCTTTACATAATGTTAGCCTTGAGATGTAAATGAATTTTTTTTATGTATGGGTAACTTAGTACTCTAAGTTTTGGAAAGAGAAAAGAAGAAGGAGGAGGAGGTGCTATGGCGTGATGGATGCACACTACTTTCTTTTCTTTTCTCTTCTTTTATTCATTTTAGGTAGCCAAAATTAGTTGAAGATGATTAAATATGAATCATTGACTAATTCTATCACTATGAAGTTTTGTAGCATAGTCATCTCATTGGGCAATTTAGGCCATATCACTTTTTTCAGACGACTCACCCAGCTAGGTCAAGATAATCTTTTGTATGAGACTGTCCAAATCAATTTTTCAATGCAGATATTGGTATGGGAATAATTCTCACAAAGTAGGGTGAAATGGGTGTTGAGGTTTTTTGCCCAATCGACTCCGATTTTAAAAACTACTTTTTTAGTCTCCATGTATTCCATTGGAAAATAGATCAAGTCCTTTGTGCAAATAAGTATAGATGTTTGTAATGAGAGACATTAAACAAGATTTATTTGTGATTCCTTTAAGATATATAATAAAAGTTTTTTTTTATACCTTTGTTCCATTTTGTTAAGACGCTTATCTAAAAGTTGTGTTTGGATGCTTACTGGGTTGTGTTTGACATTATATAATATGTCTTACGAATTGAGGGAGAGTTTCAGATTTTATCCCTTATAATCTTAATTGATCAATTGAATTGAGAGTGAGTTTGATGAAATTTATCTCCTTTATACTTTGTGATTGATCTTGTGGATTTAGAACAAGTTTAATGAAACTCTGTTCCCTTAGTGACTCTGCAGAGAATAAGGAATAAATCATTCTAAAAAGATGATTTTTCTTCGTTCTAGGGCTCTGGTGCTCACACAAGACTTGAGTGCTTGAGGGACTCGATGCGACTTTGGGAGTACTACAATCTTTTCTTTCATCTTGGACCTAGAAAAGGACTTAATGGTCTCGTACTACTCAAGTGATCATGTTTATCCTTATAATTTGAGAGCAAGTTTGTTGAAAGACCCCATTCTTTTATAATTTGGGGATATCTTGGGGAAATACAATTTTCCCTTGATGATAATGATTTATTTTATGAATCTTACTCAAACATGTGGTTAATGAAAACATATATTCATAAAAAATAATTAAGCGTGTTTATATGTGTTTGAAAGATATGATTTCCCCCTTGCATTAGTTCCTCAAGTGAAGGATGTGTAATTTATGAAATAATATATGGCTTGTGATTTTCTCTTGTTAAGAGTACGTGAGCTTACTATGAGTTATCGTTTTAAGTTTATAAAATATAGCTTATCACTAGTCTCTTGACATAGAATAAAGAGTGGATCTTGCTAAAAAGTTGACTTTCCTTGAAAAGGGCAGCTTTGGCATGCAAGTAGGTCTTGATTGCCTTGAGGCCATAACTCACCACAAGTAGTAGTTCAAACTTTTATGTTAGCTTAGATGAAAATGGGAACTTGATGGTCCCACGATACTCGGGTTTTCATGAATGATAATTATGTAGTCAAGAGACTATAGTCGAGTAGGTATCTCCTTAAAAGATTTTAGAGTGGGGGAAATTTAGTTTATAGGTTGTCTTCCTTAGGACTCAAAACATAATTTTCCATGAGTCGCTCGATGGGAAGTAAAAAAATATCTTATTATAAATATGGCTTTCTTTCATACTAAGGGATCTGGCAATCATGCAGATTTTAAGTGCTTAGGGGCCTTAGCATGCCTTAGAGACTAGTACAATCTTTTCTTTTAGCTCAAAAATAAGGGGGACTTGACAGTCCTATGCAACTTGGGAGATTATAGCTTATTATTATATAGTTGAGGAGTTGTAGTTTGATAGGTTTCTCCTTAAGAATATCTCATGAAGGAATCTATAAAGATCAATCTCGGTGTTTCTAGTTCCCTGAGCATTTTGGAGCAAGGGCATTATCATTAGTGGTTTTTTTTTGTGAAAGAATATTCTTATGATAGGTAAACAGAAGTTCTATATGAAAAGGAATATAAGAAGTAAGAACATCCATCTTTTATTGATTTTGATATTTAACCTCTCCGGTTAATATTTATATTCATCACGATTATCATCGGGGTAACATTAAAGTCACTTGTATCTGTGTAGGAATTTGAGAGGTGTTTCATGATTCAAGTCAGGTCGACTTTAGTCCTTCTAAGGAGGAGGAGGAAACTTGAATACTAGACATGCACAATATTTTTGGACCATTGGATTTAGGAATCATATGTGACAACCGGAGCACATGCAAGTTTTGTTTAGTTTGAAAATAGAATGAACATTTGAACCTGCGCAACATTCTCAAATATTTGTGTTTGACTTTAACACGTTTCTCAGAGCACATGTAGGATATATATTCTAGTGTATTTTTGTAACAAATTTAACACATTGAATAATGGTTATACACATGCGTAATGTATTTTGCATTTTACACTTGCATGATCTACTTATATATGCCTGTGCATAATACATTTGCCTTTAAATAATACATTCATATTTAAATCACTATACTTACACAATACATTTGTCTTTGTATAATACATATTGTTATATTTTGCATTCTACAATCATTGTAGTGTAAAGCATTTTACATTTGCAATATTTTTGTAATATACTCATATTATGCATCTTATAATCATAATATGTTGAATGTTATATTCCAATTTGAAATTTGTTTTATGTTGTATGTGATTTGCTTATGTGGTCACTGTCATTCATGATATGAGAATGGCCTAGTTAATTTGCTATCTTTCTAGCACAAAATCCTGATGATCTATGAAGATTATTAGTATCCTAATGATTTTGATACCAGCATCAATCATTAATAGACTAATTTCATCTAAGTAAGGAGGTTTATCTATGTACATTTGCACGATTTACATATATTATATATCAAAGTTAACTCATGTACTATAATACGCATGGAAAATATAATACTACATGACATCAAACAACAAGTTGTATTTATTGATTGACCTTGGGATGTAAAGTCTATATTTAATCATTCCACCATATGAGTTATTTAACCCCAAGAGAGTTATTTTTCTCATAGAAATACAAGATTGCTTATTATTATAGCCATCCCATTAGGTATTCTAGATAGGCGAGGCCTATAGAGATAAGAATCGCATGTAGAATCATCTTTATTATAAATCTGATTTCAGGGAATATAATTTTGATGATAGCAAATATTTCTGTTTTCTACGACTGTCTTGTCTACTAACGTTTCAGATCTACAAGATCAATTTGCAAATCAAACCAGCTCAAGATTGGGTAGATTAGGATTGAATCAGTTTGTAATGTACGTCAAGTATCTTTTACCCTTTCTTGAGTCAATTATAAACGTGTGGATCTTGATGCTTAGTAACCTTGCACACACACATTTGGGGGAAAATTTTATCTGTTTAATTAGAGTTTTCTATTTTTGATCACATCATCTGTGACGATCCCAAAATCATTCTAGACGATCAGTTAAAAATAGAAATCCTAATTAAGGCATTCTGGTTAAGACAACCACAATTAAGCGAATCTTCCTGGATGATATTAGCATCGTTCGGGACGATAGGATCAAATGAGAAAGAATCACCCACCATATCAATTTAGGCATCTTTTATTTTTGGACATCATCCAGGATGATGCAGCATAATTATGGCTAAATTAATATTATAATTAAGAAAAAAATCTAAGGTTTGATTGCTCAATCATATAATCCTGGATGATCGCAGGATTATCCTTAATGATCAATTAACAAACCATAGTTCTTTCTAGACGATAAAACATTAGCCTGGTTCCATTAAGGGCGATGTTTTGGATGACATGTGATGTTTTGAACTAATCATTTCGGACAATCGTGAGATAGGCCTGGATGATCTAGTCAATTTTTCATCATCCAGACATCCATTCTGGGTGATGTTCTAAATGATATGTGATGTTTTGAACTAATTATCCTGGACGATTAATTTAATTTTTCATTGTCCAAACATCCATCAAGGGTGATGGTATGGACAATATTCGATGAATTGAAATAAATGTACAGGACGATATGAACAAATTAACCCTCCAATCGTCCTAGATCTTCCTGGCTGATTGAGCTGAATTTGTACTGATCGTATAGGACGATCTTTAGATCATTATGGACGATAATGTCGGTTTGTTACAATTAAGAGCTAATCCTAAGCTCTTCTATATAAGACCTCTTATTTTACCCAAGAGTGTATCTTTTTCTACTATCTTGACCTAAGAGAGTGAAGAGGAAAGGGAGAGTAAGGGAGAGAGAGAGAGAGGATCTTGTGAGGGGGAGTTTATGAGGGGTTTCACAATGGTTTCTCCAAGTAAGGATCCAAGTAGTCTTTTCTGATCATTATCCCTGGTTCCATGGAGGTTCGAGAGATGTCTAATTTAGCAATTAATTGAGGTTCTCTGCCTACTTCAGAAGAAAATGAAAGGAGTCGGGTTCTCTGCCTGCTTCAGGAGGAAGCAAAAGGAGTCGGGTTCTCTACATCACTAGTGTTGGTGGAAAGGAGATTTGTACAAGCTTCTCCACCTTAATGTGGGAGTAAAAGGAGAGTCACCGAGTTTGATGTAATACTCGGAGGAGAGGCTCTGGGGTGTGGACGTAGGTCAAGTTGACCGAACCACTATAAATTTATGTGTTCTTTATTACTATTTTTTTCACATTTAATTTTCGTACTTTAATTTTCTTTGTGATAAATTTTGGTTTGAATTGAATTTGTGTTTTTGATTAATTTTTTTTAAATACTAATTCACCCCCCTCTTGGTTAGTTTTGGGCTAGTTTATAAGGGCATAACATCCCTAACAAACTTTCAAGTGATATCAGAGCATGATTTATAAAATCAAGTTTTTGAAAACGTTTGAATTTTGATCCATGGCTGACTCTGGTAATCGTAATACTACAGAAGGATACTCTATTTCCATACCACCTTTTGTTTGATAACATTCCATTTGATTTTTAAAAATATCGCATGTCTACTTTTTTACAATCGATTGACTATCGTATGTGGATGCTTATTAAAGAAGATTATTCACCTCTGTCACATGAAATTAATGGCATTAAAACTGAACTTCCTTTTACTGAATGACCTTTTAATGAAAGGGATTTAGCGCAACTTAATGCAAAATGTTTGAACTTTTTTTTCTGTGATTTAAAATTTGAAGATTATATACATGTTTCAACTTGTGATATCGATAAATAAATTTGGGATAGATTATGTATTACTTATGATAGAATAAATAAAGTTAAACAATCTCGGTTGAATATTTTATTTCATGACTATGAACGTTTTCATATGAAATCTACTAAATCGATTTCTGACATGTATGCTAGATTTACTCAAATTATCACCTCGCTACATGCTTTAGGAAGAGAACTCATGAATTATGAAAAAGTTATTGAAATTTTTAGATGCTTGCCTTCTTCCTTTGATGCTAAGATTATTATAATTATTGAATCTAAAGATTTGAATACTTATTCGATTGAGAACTTACTTGGATAACTCATTGCTTACGAGCAAGGGGTGAATCAAAGAAACCTTGATGTAGGTGAGAAAAAGAAGGAGAAAACTGTGATGCTGAAGGCCAACAACACCGACACAAATTCTTTCGGGTTTGAAAGCGATGATGTTGCCTTAATCATAAGACAATTCAGAAGCTTTCTAAGGAAGAAGTATAAGAACCATCAGAAGTGAGATAAAGGTAAGGATATCAAAAATTTTAAGAGTTATAATGATATGATCTATTTTGAATGCAGGAAGCCGGGACATGTTATTGTTGATAGTCCTCACCCAAGCATGGAAAAGGGTGAGGAGAAACTCAAGTTCATAAAGGACAAGGAAAAGAAGCAATTCTAAAAGGCATTCTAGGTAGATTATATATCTGACTCCTCTGAGATTGAAGCTGAAGAGGAAACTACAAACTTGTGCTTGATGGAGGACGATCATCTTGGTCAGTCTGACCAAGAAGATGTTGAAACTTAAACCTAATTTTATGTCACAGCGGCTAACCAAGAGGCGGGTGAATTGGTAATTAATAAATTTACTCTCTTTTAATTTTTATACCAAAAATTTTATTTAATGAATTTTGTAGAAAAAAGTTTTTCAACCACAAGTAAAACAGTAAAAATAGAAAGCAGTAGAAAATAAAAAGACACACAATTTATAATGGTTCGGTCAAATACGACCTACATCCACTCCCCAGACGCACCCTCCGAGTATTGCACTAATACCACTAGTGACTCTCCTTTTGTACCCACAGCAAGGCGGAGAAACTTTTACAAAACTCTCTTCCACCACTATCTGGTGCGGCAGAGAACCATCATCTTTTACACTCTTCCCAGTGTTGGAAAAGAACCATCATCCTTTTACACTCTCCCGGTGTAGGCAGAGAATCCTTCGTCCTTTCACACTTTTCAAGTGTGGGCAGAGAACCCTTCGGCTATTCACACTCTCTAAGTGTGGGCAGAGAACCCTTCGTCCTTTCACACTCTCCAAGTATGGGCAGAGAATCCTTTGTCCTTTCACACTCTCCAAGTGTGGGCAGAGAACCCTTGGGCTGTTCACACTCTTCAAGTTTCAGAAGAGAACCGGGTCTCCTTGACAGATCTTCTCACAAGAAATCTAGAAGAAAGAGAGAAAAAGTGAAGTAAACACAAACCACAAGTAGAGACTCTTACCTTTGAGAACCAAGTGAATCCTTCACACTCCAAAAGTAAGAATCCTCCTTCAAACACTCTCTCACACTCACTCCTTGACTCTCTCTTCAGTTGGCACGAATATCAGTAGGCAAAAAGACTAAATGGCAATTCTAATTGGACTTTATATAGGAAAGATACAAAAAACCATCCAAAAGCTGCTGATATTCAAGTCTGAATAAAGTGGATCGTCCCGTACGATCGTGGATCGTCCTAGACGAACTTACTTAAATCAGTTGCATATGAACCCAATGTATATTTGTACGAACTGACTTCGTACCTGATTATCATCCCATATGAACCAAGTTTGTCCGGTATGAACAATTATACCATGGGTCGGTTTCGTCAAACTGTAGGAAGTTATCAAAATTTAGAAAGGAAAGAGCATTTTCATCCTGGGACGAATAATCGTTTGTATGGACGAAATTTTTACAGAGAGCATTTCATCTTGGGATGAATGGTAGTTCGTCTAGACAAAATTTTTTTAGATAGCATTTTGTTTTGGGCCGATTATAGGATTTCGTCTGAACAAAAATTTTCTAGAGAGCATTTCATCCTGAGATGAATTATAGTTCGTCTGGACGAAAATTTTCCAGAGAACATTTCATCCTTGCATGAACAGGATTTTGTCTGAATGAAAATTTTTCAGAGAGCATTTCGTCCTAGGATGAATTGTAGTTCGTCCTGGACGATCATGACTTAGAAAAATTTTCTGCCCTCTTGTTCTATCCATTGCTCTTCCGTGGGGATAACTGACTTGATCCTCCCGTACGAACCTAGTTCGTCCCGTACGATCATTATGATTTTTGAAAGATCTCCCCAAGTGGGTGTGTGCTAAGTTACTTAATTACAATCACTCCCTCTCAAACATAATATAATTAAAAGTACAAGCTTTAATTTTCAGATTATCTAACGCTGAATTTTAATTTGAATTATTCATTAGTCTGGAGTTCGATTATCCTAAATTGTTAGTCCACAAAAGAGCAAAAACAATTCTTCTAAAAAAAATATTAGGAGAAAAACAAATTTTTAAAATAATAACATTTGAAATCATCAAAACTTTACAAGTTGCAAGAATGTAAAATATGCAAATAGCAACTCTCTTAATAATCTCCTCTTTTTTGATGATGGCAAAACAATTATTGTTTGTATAAATTTTAAATTCTAAGGATCTCCTAAACTTCCCCTGAATTGATGAACATATAAAAATAAGGAGGCGTTGTACAATAATTTTATCTTTTACCTTGATACAATACGAAGATACGAAAATAAAAAATATAACGATACAAAACAAGCATAGAGATACGATACGAACAATATTTTCTCTCCCTTTTTGACAACAGCAAAAAGAGAAGAAGAAAAAGAACATAAATGTAAGAAGCCATATGATAATCCTTTGATAATTGATCCTTGAAAGTGATTGAAATAAATATTGCAAATAAAATCAAATCATTAGGTAAATAAAAATGATTCATAGAATTTAAGAAAAGATATAATATTGATAATAAAAAGTATATATCAAAAACATGAATCAATTTAAACACTAAGATAAAGAAAATCATTGCATAAAGGATGAATATAAAATTATTATATTTCAAATGTCAATACGAAATATAAATGTACAGAAGATAAATTTGAATTAAGAGATTAAAAGATTGTGGAAAGAAATGACTACCACATGTGGCGCTTTGCGATGATAGTTTTGGCACTTTTTCATCTTTTAACTTGTGGGCTTATTTTGTACATATTTTTCAAATTGCGAATCATTGCGCATTCCTTTTGGTTTTTTAAGAGTAATCTTAATATTTCCAAAATCAATAATAAAAAATTTCAAAATTTTCTAAGTGCATCAAAATTTTATTGATAAGTGAAATACAAAACAAGAAAATACCACAATTGCAATAATAATATTGAACATTAATGTAGTCTAATTAGAGATATGAAATTAACATTATTAATTATATCAAGTTATAATCAAAACTTAAATTTAGAAAAATTAGATTTTCTAATGAATTTAATTTTAAGTTGCACTTCAATGTATAGCACTTGTAGGATCAAAATTTTTAGGAATTTTCATGTAGGCTAACACACATTTCAAAACAAGATTAAAACCAAAACAACAAAAACTTATATTGATATAATTATAATGGATATTACAATCTATGAATGATATCAATACCACTTAATACTCAAATACAAAAAAAAAAACATCTAATGAAACAAACACATAACGAAAACAAAATACATCACAAACTACTAAAACACAATCACATCATCTAAAGAAAAACACAACCAAGTACATGATTCATTATGATGGTCCCTGATCTAGAGGAGGAAGAGGCACAGTACTGAAAAAATTAAAATAACTACTTATCATAAGCATGTTAGAACCAATATCATTCATCTGCTCTCTCATGTACCCCATGTCCTCATTGTACTGAACATCCTGCTGCTGTAAGTGAGTTTCAATTTGATCAAATCTTTGATCAAAATGAGACTTAAAGCGATCAAATCTCTGAAACAAATACTGATATTTTGGTTCACTAGCAGGTGCAGGTTTATGTTCCTCCTCTGAATCACTAATAACACGTGCTTTACGTGATTCATCTTTATTGAAGATTGCTCAAAAAGATCCGTCGTTGTAGTAGAGAGGTTCTTCAAAATCTTGAACTGGTTGAATCAATTCATACTTCTTTTCTAAAATGTAGGCAACAAGATGTCCTAGAGCAATATTCTTTTTTCTTTTATGGGCGACATGACCAATTTCAAAAAATCCATATAGATAGTCAAGAATTAGCTGGGCTTCATCTATAGGTTGTTTAGTCATAATCAAGTAGGTTACTGTTGAAAGAAGAGGAGTGTTGACCTCATTTTTGTATGAGGTCTCTATAGGATCCTAAAATCAATTCGAACTCAATTTAATTTTCATCTCAATCTATCCAGACTTCAAACCCTTCAGATTAATTTGGATCCTAAGACCTATCCTGACCCTAGATCTATCCACACCTTAAGATCTATTTAGACCTTAGACTCATCTGAATTCTGAATCAATCTAGTCCTAGATCAATCCTGATTCAGTTCAATCTATATCTCAAAATTCAGTAAGATTTCAAGCCCATGCAATCAAACCAATCAAAGGTTTCAATCATCTAATATGTAATCAATAACCCGTATTCATCCATCAATAATCTTATAAATCTCAACAAATCAATCACTCAAACTCTAATCAATCACTTAGATATCCTACAACCATACCCCAATCACATCTTGATTTAGTATATCTAGCACATTGCTTTAGCCTTCATGACCTTAATCAAACTCAAATTATTTCACTAGGAGCTCTATATATCAAACTCTATGTCATTTATCTCCTCAATCAATGATCGATCAAGATGACCAATTGAGCTAGCTCAGGCTAGCTCAGTAGATCATCAGTCATTAGTTATCCTTTAGTTCAATTTCAAATCATTTCTGAATTTCATCAAACCCCTTTTGCAAACACCTTCACTATTGTCCAACATTTGTTTGAAAAACATGCCCTATTCTATCAATCTTGCTTAGAGTTGACCGGTCAAGCTAGTCAAATCAAGCCTTAAAACTCTCCCCATGATCAAACTCATGGATCTCAAACTCCTTGATTAAGACTATATCCATATTTCAATCTACAATTCCACACCACATCCAGGCTCCACCTCAGCTACCTTGACTCTTATTGATCGGTCAAACAGTCAACAAGAGCTCAAGAAAGACTCTCATGGTCAAACCTTATTAAATCCTCATCTCCTTTGCTTTGGCATGGGGTCCAATGTATCTAAATAACTCACTAAACTCCCCCACTGCCACCTCAGCACTCATTGACCCATTGACTGGTCAAACAGTCAATGGGAGCCCAGATGAACTCTAATTGGTCAAACCTTTGCTCAACCCGATCCCTCCAATTTCCCCAACCCGAACCAAGCAAGTCCAGCCATTGGATTTGACTCCAGAAGCTCTCTAGGAGCTAATCCAGCCCAGCCCTAGCCTTGGCGTGCTCCATAAGCTCAACCAAGAGCTCAAATGGGCTCATTCGGTGAACCCCACCAAACTACTTTACCCACTCCAGCCCAGGCCCATCCAGCCCATAGGATTGACTCCAGAAACTTCCCTGAACCTGGCCCGATCTCCCCCCCAGCTGCTGGCGTGGCTCTAGACCTGAGCTACCAATCGAGTGGTCCCCCCTCTACCTGAAAATGACTCCAGGTCGTCCTCACCTGAGGTAACCACTCCCCCTGCTCCCTAATGGCCAGAGACAGGTGTCCAGCATCCCAGCGACCTCCCTAAGTGATCCTGGCCGCTCCTTTTGGCTCCAACAGACGAATAGGGAAAGGAGGGACGGGAGGATTCATTTCAAGCTATCACCCATTCAACTCACTCTCCAAGCGCTCTAGGTTTTCGTTTTGAATCCTGAGAGATTCCTCCACATTCCCACAATCTTTTCTCATCAATTGGACACTGCCGGCGGCGGGAAGAAGGGAGGACCGAACCTAGCTGCGTCCAAGCTATCCTTTCTCGTCGTAGAAGCTTCCTCCGAGCTCGAAGTCTTCAAGAAAAGTGAGCGAGGACCATCAACGAGCTTAAAAATATCTCAATCATCCAAAACCGTCCCTTATATAAAGGTGAATCTTAAACCCTAGGCATTTAAATAGTTTCTTAAATAACTTTATAATCACTGCATCAATGGCGAAGAGAATTATCCCCCACTCTTCCTTAGGCCATTTTATACATCTATTAAAAGTTTTAAATCAATTTCTTTAGTATCTTGTGAAAACGAAACAAAAGATGTTCCTAGGGTTTACGGTTTGGTGAGATGGGGAAGACGACACCGTAGCCGTCAGATCTATTTATAATGGATCAACGGTTATGATATCGTCGGATGGGTAATCGTTTCTTCCCATTCAAACCCCAGCATGCTTCGATCTTCGTCCAGACAGATCTAGACCGTTTATTGGAACCACGGTCTTAATCTTGGCCGTCAGATCCTTCAGAACAGAGATTTAACTCCGGGCCTGATCGTAACCGTCAGATCTAGGGTACATTAGATCCGACGGTTCCAAGGCAGCTGATGTGTGGATCTCGCCTGATTTCATCTGATCCGCACATTTGAAATCACGGGATCAATTTTCGATCGTCCGATCTTTCGTGATCGAGATCGAACTCGTAGTCTTGATCCCGACCGTTAGACCCCCGCGGTGCTAGATCGGACGGTCCAGATGCCTGCCGCGCTGGATTTGTGGCAGGTCCCGCTTGACAGCAGCCAGCCGCGTGGACATGACTGCATGCGCCACGTGTCCAAGTCAACGCCACCGGCTGACCAAATATTTAAAACCCTTAAAATAAATCTAGAAAATCCTCAAAACTTCAAAAATTCATCAGAATTTCATTTCTGATCCAATTTTGGAGTTCTTGGGATTGTTTTGTTTGTATTTTCAATCACTATATTTTAAAAATAATAAAACAATATTTTGATTAATATATTATTAATAATTCCAATAATTCAGAAAACCTTAATTTATTTTTAAATAAAAATTATATATTTTGTTTTGAGCTAAATTTTGGCAGAGGTATAATTGGGTCTAAGGTTGATCTTATGTAATTTTCTTACGTCCATTTGATGCATAAATTTCTGATATTTGAATTTACAAAAATATGGGTATTGATTTGACCTAAATTATTGTAAATTCAAATGCAAATCAAATCAAGCTAAATTCGTTGCATGTTAGAGTTCTATGGAGACAGTGTAAAGTCATCCTTTCACTGAAAATAAGTTTAGATCTATGATCATATATAGTTTAATTAAAATTTACTTCCAAAGTTATATTAATATAGCCTAAAAAACTAACAAACTATACATGATCATGCTATGGAATTGTATTAATTTTGATTAGGATATATTTACATATATTTCTAAATAACCTTAATCCAATTTCATATATTTATTCCTTTATGTAATAAATTGTTTAAGTTCATAGGTTATCATGTAACCTATGATTAAAATAATTTATTATAAAATCCTTCCATAGAATATTAGGATCATTTCTCTTTACTTGTTCATGGTTGCTATGTTTTGGTGTGATAGTAATTAATGTCTAAGGGTTAGAAGAACTTGATTTCTATCTTACAATCTAGTGCCATTAGGAACAATAATTAAGGACTTGTGTCTTAGTCAACCTAGCCAAATCTAAGGAGAACTACACACATCTCTTTTGGGATGAAACTCAAACATAGAAAACTAGTGTCACAACCCCTTAATCAAATATACCTTGATTTGACATTAATTGATCTCAAACAACTATTAGATTTAGGTGATCCTCCATTAAGGGTCTTAATATTCAATTAACTCAAATAATTCAAATAAAATCCCTAAAAATCTACAATCATTCTAATCAACTTTAGACTAAGTCTCTAATCATTCAACATTGAAACTAAAATTTTATGTATCATTAAATTTTAATTAATCCCTAAAATACCCTTAAGTAACTCTTAATTAAACATTAACTAAATAAATACCCTAAAATTTATATAAAATTCTTATAAAAATAAAAAAAATAAAATAAACTCATTTAAAATCAAATCAAATTAGAAACGTATTAATTTCTATTTTAAATAATTTTATAATAATAAAATTCATTAATATTGAATAAATGATTAAAAATTCTAAATATCATAATAAAATTCAGTAAAAATTAAATTAAATTTTAATTCATTTAAACTAAATCAATTTGATAATTTGATTGATTAAGGTTCATTTTAATCAATCAAATTTGATTATTAATTTAGACTAAATGGATTAAGGTCTTTTATGCCTAAAGCTTGATTCCTTTTGGAGGTCTTTAGGCATTTTGATTTCAAAAGACCCTTAATACATTTAAATAACCAAAAGATCTCCTATGTATTGTGTATAACTCCTTTTAGGAAGGCACTAATACATTCGGATTGGAGATCTTCAAGCAAATATAATAACACACCGACCTTATGTAACATATACGACTCCTTAGGGAATGTATATTACATTGCATTTATAAGGTCCCTTTTCCTCTCTCTAATAAAAATTTGGGCTCTCGAATGAATACCTGTCTTCCATATAAGATGGGTGTTCGTTCTGAAAGTCCTAAGACTTATAAATTGATAACTTCCTGCACTTAGGGAGTTATCAATCTATAAGTTCTTTAAAGCTAGATCAAACAACTTTAACTTCTAAAATTGGAATAATTCAAAATTCAAATACATTCTACTTAAACTTTAATTAAAGTCCCATTTGACCGTTGGTTTTGCCGGGCTATGATGTGGTTGGGGCTCGCTTTTACGTCGGCATGGCTCGTGGCAACCTTTGGTGGTCGTCTTTTGTTCGGTTGGGTTGGCTGCTTCGCGTTTCGCGTCACCAAATTGGATGGTCTAAGCTTCTTTTTTGGAAAGCTGGAAGTCTCGTCCAATTACTGAGCCCTTAGGATTGAAATCCGCTTCTATTTTCTTTTATTTTCTGTAATTTTTGTTTCTTTGCTTCATGTAACCTTTTTTGGTATTAAATGAAATACTTTGTTAAAAAAAATATTAACTTATAAATTCTGTCCAAACAGAATTAATGCAAGAAATTGTTCAAAAAAAAGCATGTGTAAATTAATTATACGCATTCGCTTTTTTATATTATCTCTCAAATATGCTTCTTACACTTAATTAAATTAAAAATGTGCTCCTTTATATAAATTCTCCTATTTTTAAATGTGCACTAAGAATAAACCAACAAAACATTTGATAAGAAGATCAAAAACTAAATTTATTTGTAAAATAAATATTTAAGTTCACGAAAGTGGAGGGAGTACAAATTCATTTATAAAATATATTGAAATTTAACCAATCCAAATTCACTCAACTCAAATTTAACCCTTTTAATAAGCATGTCAGAAAGATAGATCCAAATCCAACCCACTAGCAACCCAAATAATTTGAACCCGACCCCATAACTAATTTTAATTTAAATTTTTTCATAACATACAAACTTTCAAAAAAGAAGATTACGCTAACAAGTAAAGAATTTGATGAAAAAAATAAACATAACATTTTCAAATCAAAATTAATTGATTTATCAGGTCAACTCAATATAACTAGTTTAATAAACGAGTCAAAATTTTAAGTCCGGATATGAGCCCTTGGTAGAGAGAGAAAGTCATGTGTTAAATTTGAGCAAAATTTTATAAAAATTTTGTACGATTTATTTCAATTATCAGAGAGAGAATGTAATCTGAATAATCTGGTCGCAGATTGGCAGCCGATAAAAAGTGAGGATCAAAGTAAACTGAGCTTAGGGGTACTTAAAGTTGCATTAAAATAATCAAATCTACGGACGTGAAACCCACTCTTTAAACTCTACGAATCTGCGATTTCCATGGGATGGAATCCATCCTGTAGCCTCCCACCCTTCGAAGCTCCAGCCTTTCTTCTTCTTCCCTGCTTCTTCTTGAATCAAATTAACCACGAGGAGACGACAGCACGCCACTAAAGAACAATCACCCCCCACCCTCACTCGGATCCTCTTCACTGATTCGAACCAAGCTTGAGCAGAGGAGGAAGCAATACAGATGGCAGTCGCTGATGGCAGGGCGGGGTCATCAGATCGAAAACTCTGGGGTCTATGCCGGCTTCCGTTCTGACAGGCCGGCTCTTCTGGTGCTGGAGGTGGCGGTGGGACTTCTTCGACGAAATCGTCGCCGGCGTTGACCCATCATCAGCACCTTCATGTTAGTGGTCAGCTCGGCGAGGCTTTGGGGCCGAGAGCGGAGCAGAGTTCCGGTGGGAACTCGGTCTCTTCAGTGGCGAGATCAATTTTGCCGACGCAGCGCCGGCTTTGGCTCTATCGGCCTAATAAACTTTACTTCCCATGTTCGTGGTCGGAATTTCGAAGTGATTTTCTTAATGATGCATAAAAGATTGGGTTTTGGACCTTTTGGTGAAGGTTTTTTTTTGGGCGAATTAGGGTTTTTTAAAATTTTCTTGGTTGGTTGTACTTGGTTCCATACTCGATCTATTTGTTTGTTTGATTGCAGGTTTTCGAGTATACTGAATTGTTTTTATTTTTAAATGCGATAATGTTATTGTTCAGTGGAATCTCTTTGATATTGAGGTTGTTAGGATGGTATGCGGTGGAAGAACTACACTAGAAGCTTGAATTGTAGAGGATCACATTTTTGTTTTTCTCTTTTTGGTGATTGCTAGTTCTGGAGGTTTTATTTTGTCTAAATTTTTTAATGCACCTAATTAAGTCATAAATCATCTGGGCTATAGATATTGTGGAACTATTATTTGTGTTTAATCATTGGATTTAATGAAGAATCTAGCAAATTTTATGTTTAATCATTGCGTATATTATCGTTCCTTTTTAATCATTGAATGATTATATTGCTTCTGTGGAGTTTATCATGTCCATCTTAAGGAGTGCCTGGGTAAATCATGTCTCTTTTGTTAAATTTCCTTCTATTAG
The DNA here is from genome assembly GCA_022539455.1 of Dendrobium nobile. Taxonomy (NCBI): domain Eukaryota; kingdom Viridiplantae; phylum Streptophyta; class Magnoliopsida; order Asparagales; family Orchidaceae; genus Dendrobium; species Dendrobium nobile. The sequence continues at coordinate 65,479,748 of CM039735.1, read as the reverse complement.
ATTAGTTTCTGAGTTGTATCATTTGCATAGAACCAGGTCACTTGCTTTCTAGTGAAAAATTTAGTCCATGTGAATAGTTTGCCTTCTATTTGTATGTTCATTATTATGCTTTTTAAAGTTCTTGAGTTTTTTAATTTTAGGTGTAGGCTTGCTTTCTTTGATGTTTTTCTTTTTAATAGAAGGAATTAACTTTTATCCCTTCATTTGAAGATGAACCTGGCAAGCTGGTTCGAAGTGCAATCAGAATAAAGAACACTAGCAAGTCCTATGTAGCGTTCAAGGTAACTTATTTACCATTTAGAATAAAGAAGAAATATTTCTGTTTTCATGTTTTCCAAAAAAGTAACGGCAGTTTTTTTGTTTACAATATGTTGTATAGTTACATTATCTTTATCTATAGATTGTTAACGTCAAAAATTTTTTTTCTTGTAGTTTCAAACAACTGCACCAAAAAGTTGTTTTATGCGTCCTCCTGGAGCAATACTTTCTCCCGGAGAGAGTATTATAGCAACTGGTACTGTGCTTTACTTTTTATGCATTTTCTTTTTGAAACTTCGTTCTTTGTTTTTAAGTATGTGCAATCATTACCATGGAGGTTTGCTTTCTGAATCCTTTTCTACATCTCGTTCCTTTTAACCCATTTACATCTATTACTTAGGCGTTTGGTTCTATATCATTGATTGATGATAAAAGGAATTGCAATGCAAGCGCCTTGATTCTTCATCTATTACTTAAATTTGCAGTTTCCAAGTTTGTGGAGCATCCAGAGAATAATGAGAAACCATTGCTTGATCAGAAAAACAAAGTTAAGTTTAAGATCATGAGTTTGAAGGTGAAAGGGCCTATGGAATATGTTCCAGAACTGGTGAGTTATGCTTTAATTATGTTTCCACTTTTAAACAAGTGATCTTTGCTTATGTTTTTGCATAGGAGCTTCTCCTGACTGGTGATATGCTTAGTTAGTCTTATGAATAAGTTGAGAGCATATAGTTGAAAATGGTATTTTATAGTAGATGATCAAATTCATCATTGCATAACATAATAGAAGATTGATGGGGTGTATATAAGTAGAAAGCTGAGATAGGGAGTTGAAATTAATTTGAAACGGCTAGGCCAACATGATTTATTGAACTTTGAAGTCGTTAAGAAAGGTTTATTATAGGAATACTTGTAGATTGATTTGCTATAATGTTAAAAACCGAGAGCTACACTTAAACAACAAGAGTTAAATGGGAATTGAAGGGTGCCCTCAATTCTATACGGAAGAAGAACTTATAGCATAAACTTCCATATTGGTCACTATTACTCTTTATCATAATACCCAAATGACTGATTGCCCAATTGGCAGACATCTTCACTAAACCACTAGCCTATGACACCTTTAGCACTTTGAGGACAAGACTTGGTGTTATAAACATTAACGCATAATTCAAAAAAAAAAAAAAAAAAATTCTAAGGTTGTTCCTGATCATCACACACTCACTACACAAAAATTGACATTTTCTTTATTATACTGTACGATCCAATATCGTACTTTATGATATATAAAAACAACACAAATCACAACCCAGACACAAATATCATCTCTATTGATCGTACTGTACAATCACCATCGTACTGTACGGTACATGTGTCTGGTCATTCAACCTTTTGGTACGACATTATTGCACATCGTACTGTACGATACCACATCTTCGTATTGTACGATCCACATCAGCGAAACGGATGAGGACGACTTAATGGTGGTTGGTACGATCGATATAATAGCCTGTTCATACTGTACAAACACCTGTTCGTTTTGTACGAAACTTTTCATCAAGGGTCGTCGGTTTTTGTCAAAGTTCGTACCGACGACCCTCGGGATGATCAAAATCCTTCTGATCGTACTGTACGAGTTGACCACCTTTTTTGATCTGTTCGTCCAGACAATATTATTGCCACATCGTACTGCACGATCCCAGATCGTATTGTACGATATTTTCAAAATTCTACAAATTGGCTTAACATGAAGATCATTTCACTCATTCCTCCACCTCAATTAATATAACTTGCCTTCACGAAATGTCGAGTTCTAGCAAGCACGATCGTATCATCGTTGGAAACTCGTCTTCCTCTCGTCGTCCCAACGACTGTTTCCTGGCTCCCGAAAATGAAGGTGCTTATCACAAATACAAGGCCTGCAAAATTACATCGTCTCGGATGCTAAATCAAGCTGCTTTAAATTTTGAGGTTTGCATGTGGACCGTTCTTGAACAAACTAGGAAGGGACTTGCGCTCGTCGCTAATTCTATCCTCGCACCAAATTTGACCTTTTTCCATGTGGAAGTTTGAATTTAAAACATAATTAACCTAATGAAAATAAATGAAAATAAAACAACCTAATTAACTCTAAATAAACCTCCCTAATTTCCTCCCAAATTTGATTTCAAATCACCTCTCTTTCTCTAAATAAATCTTCATAATTCCCTTGCAAATCTGAATTCAAATAAGCCATCTTTCTTTCCTTAAATAAGCATTCATAATTCTCTCTCAATTTTGATTTTCTATGGTAAGTAATTAAAGGTAGAATTAATCTCCTTTGAGCCACCATCTCTTAATCCTTTCGCTTCCCTTGGCTCCAGGATCACCTCCATTTCTTTTGTCATGGTCATCGACAACATCGTTGATGGACTGTATTCGCCAATAACTTTCTCTTGCTGGGACACATGGAACAATGGGTGTATGGTGGAAGTAGGAGGTAGCTACAAATGATACGCCACGACACTAATCCTCTCCACAACCTCATAGGGGCATCTCCAAGCGAAAAATTCATTTTCTACTCCAAAATGTAGTCATGGTGGCCATGGATTTGGAACAACGAATGAAGGTGGCAAGACCATATTAGATTTTTATTTAGCTTATGATTTTTCAATTTCTAATACCTTATTTAAGAAAAGGAATGAGCATCTCATCACTAATAAAAATGGATATAGTACAACCCAGATTAACTATTTTCTTATTAGAAAATTAAATCATCTAGATTAAAAAGTTATTCCGAGTGAAAATTTATGTACCCAACATCGATTATTAAATAGGCAAGGGTTCCTACATCAAGGACGGATATGGGCAAAGAAGCTAGTCCATGAAACTAAAATTAGGATAGGAACTTGGAATATATGTTTCCTTACATGAAAATTAATGGAATTAATATATATTATGATTCATAGGAAGTTAAATATTTTGTGCATTTAGGAAACTAAATGGGTTGGAGTGAAGGCTAAGGAAATTGATAGTTTAGGATTTAAACTTTGGTATTCGGGTAGGAGTCGTACTAGAAATGTTGTAGGTGTTATTATAAATAAGAATTTAAAGGATAAAGTTATAAAAATAAATAGGATTAGAGATAGAATTATAGTTTTAAAGGTTATTATTGATTATAAGATTGTTGATATTATAAGTGGTTATGCTCCTCAAGTAGGTTTGGATATGAGTTCTAAATTAAATTTTTAGAATCACTTAGAAGAATTAATACAAAAGATACCTTTTGAAAAAATAGTTTTTATTGGAGGAGATTTAAATGGACATGTTAGTAGAGAGGTAGATGATTTTAAACTGCACCCGGACGCCAGTGCAACTGCCCTTGCACACTTGTCACTTTATTCAGGCTATACATCGCGTCGCTTCCAGGGGACGTCCTAGCATTAACATAATTTCTTAAATGATTCATGTCATTATTGTTCGACAAGTTTATAACCACTAAAATATAAAAAAATGCATTACCATTTAGATGTTTGAAATGATCAAAGTGTGGCAATTCTAATTTAAAAAATTAAGAACAACCACCTTAATAAATTATCATTGTTAATATTCAAATTGAAGTCTTCCTCTATAAGTGTAAGTAAAAAGTTTGACTATTTATTTTTAGAAGTACTGAGTAATAAGTCATTTAGAAATTAATTATATTTTAGTTAATTTTGAAATTCATTAGTAAACCTCCATACGTACTAGCTTACTCATACTCCCCTATGTGAATTATGTATTAGGACCCTTTAGGAATACAACTAAATCATATACCAATTTTGATGGTACTCTATTTTTGCATTTTTTTTTTTACTTAATTGAGTACTTAGAATAATAATATTGAATATCTTATTGCTTTGTTATCTTAAGAGATCCTAAATTTTAATAATGTAAGGTTTGTAATAAGTTCACTAAATCCATATTTGAGTTCTAAATAATTTTCAAATTTAATCTAAATACTCCATTTTCCTAAACTTTATTATTCAATTCTTGTCATCAATAGTCCATGCTTCAAGTGTTCAGCATAAAGCTCAAGATGAAATTATGATTTTTAAATTATAAATGTTGATCTTTGTTCATTCAATTTATCACTTATGATTTTATATTATTTTTAATATTAAATATTTTAATTACTATATTTAATCTAATTACTATTTTTAATCTAATGAATTTAGATATCAAAGTGTAAGTGCTATGGAGAGGACAATTTCAATAATTAAGCAATATAGGGAATTTTACTTAATTGAAAATTTTAACTTTGCAACAACCATACCTATTATAATAAAAAAATAACATAAATAATTAACAAAAAAGGCAACTAAATATTGCAAAGAAACTAAATATATGATCAACAACGTATAACACAATTGGGTTGCCTATCATCTGCTCTAAGTTTTTAGTCTTTAGCCATACTATGCCTAGATTTGTCATTTTGGTTGGGTGCTATCACTACTACTCTATAAATTCTCCAAGCTATGATATTTCTTTTCTCCTTTGGATTAACTTTAGTGTTATTGGGCAAGGTGCCATGGGCTCTACTATTAAAATAAATTGTAAGCTATCCAAATTGATTTTCTAAATTCTTGATTGAAGCAACTTGACTTTGCAATTAATTTCTCATTTCAATCACTAACTCCTCCAAAGATATCTTCCTATCTCTTAATTGATTATTTTAATTAAATCCTAAAGGATAATAATGCTTAGGGTTTACTATAAGTTTTTGAGGATTGCTCCAATTTTTTCTAGAATTAGATTGACATGTATTCCACTAATTAGTTTCACCACTATTATTATTCCAACTAAAGTTGGGGTGTTCCTCCAACCTAGGTTATAAATATTAAAATAGGAATTTTTTGTACTCCAATGGCATTAACATTCTCAACCCATTGAGCATTATTCTTGCCAACATAATTTAAATCTCTCTCTTCCAAAAACACTTGTGATTCAAACCTTGAACTAACTCTAAAACTATCCAACTTATTAGATATGGAAGCTACTTGAGCAATCAAAATCGATAAAGCATCTGACTCATAAACACTGATTATATTCTTAGGATTCACCATAATAGAAGACCACTAAAAATTATTTGTTGAAATTCCCTCTATAAATTCCTAAGCCTCATCAAAAAGTTTAGACAATAATAATCCTCCAGTTGTTGTATCAATTATTAACCTAAGGAATTGTACAAGCCCATTATAGAAAGTTTGAATCACCAACCAATCAGGCAAAACATGGTGAGGGAACTTTCTAAGCATCTTCTTAAATCTTTCACAACTTTCATAGATAGACTCTCCTTAAAATTTAGAAGAAGATGTTATTTCATTTCTAAGCTTACCAGTTTTAGATGGTGGGAATACTTAGTTAGAAATTTATGTGCCAATTTATTCCAAGTAGTTATAGATCATAGGAGTAAGGAATTCAACCAAATGTTAGCTTTGTCTCTTAGCAAAAATAGAAACAAATGAAGCCTATCAGTGCTATTACTAACACCATTGTACTTGAATATTGCACAAATTTTTAAGAAGCTAGTTAAGTATAGAATGGGATCCTTAATAGGAGTTCTCCCAAACTAGAAATTTTGAACCAACTGAATTATGGTTTGTTTTAACTCAAAATTATTGGCAGGTTTTAGCTCAAAATTATTAATTTGGATAGTAGGTCTATTGATACTTTGATGAAATATATCTACTATAGGATTAACATACTCCTAAGAGGTTTAGAATGGTCTAATCTAGATTTGGTTCCGCCATTCCTAATGCTATAATTACTTTGGATTTTTCAATGTTTATATGGGTCATCTAAATCTATAAATCAAACAACAAAGTTTCCATACAAGATCTACTGCACATAAACCAATAATAAAATAATTAAGTTATAAAAAATAATATAACAAAGGAATTTTTTTTTAAATTTTAAAATAAATAAATAATAAATAATAATATTTAAGATATATGATACAATTATAATTAAATATATATCTCTTTTAATATTATAGATAAAATTGCATGAAAGCATGCAACTTCCCTGACTACGGTGCCAAACATTTGATAATGGGAAATAGAGGTGTGTAAAATATACTTAGGTCCTCTTTCATATAAATGTCCACTAAATAACGCATATGCACGTATCGATCAAGTAATAAAAATGATATGAGAGAGTGTTAATCCAATGAGTAAGTATTTTGGTACGCTGCAAATGTGGTAGTACTTCCTGTTTAGCTAGAATGTTTATCCTACACAATGAAAATCAAGTTTGGATTCTATCTTAACTAAGAATTGTATAAGAAAGATAAGATAGTGGTAGATAAAATATTTTGGACTAATAACAATGAATTTCCAAAGCTTCCCTAAGTAGTCTCTCCTATGTTGGTTATGAATCAGAGCTTATACATCCTTATATCTCTATTATGCTTATAAGAAAGTGAAGGAAGGTCCTATAATTATTATTTCTCCATAGACTCTAGAAAACTAAACATCCTATGTCTAGGCATGCAAGAGTTTCATTTCAATACTCCTAATTATTTCAATATTTCTCCATCGAGGTAAAATATCACACTATATTTTAACTCTACACATGGTCATTATATAGATTAAATTATGAATAAGCGATATTGAAAACATCCATTAATTTAGTAAATCATAAGAGACTACATTAGTAATTACTTAGGCTTCATATCATTAGCCCAAAACTAAGTGTTTTAGCTAGCCACAAAATTAAAATAAAATAAAATAGATTTCATTGGTTGCTCAAAAAGGAAAGTACAAGGAGAAAAGTGAAAATAGATATCACCTAAATAGTACACAGTATTATCTTCTTTAATTACTTTCTTTCTCACAATATGGTAGGCCAACCACTCCAATTGCTATATCTTTTTCTCCTCTGGTCTCCCTTAAACTTGACTCTAAGGTGGCACCACACTTAAACACTTAGAACTCACTAAAATGGTAGAACCCCCTACATAAAAAGACTAAAAAACTATTTATAATAAGTACATAAGTGGACTCTAACACCGTGATGCTTGACATGTTAACGTTATAGTGTTATAATGTGAATTCTGCTAAGTAGGTTTCACCGAGATGCTGGACAGATCTATTGTGGATATTGGCTGACCTAGTGCGTCGCCAGCTTAATTTGTCCTGGCTCCAAATTTCATCAACTTCTCTTCCCTCACACTCCAAAAGTTAAACACTATGATGCTTGAATGTGTCATTCGGTGCTATGACGTTGTTCGGTTTGGTTCCTAAGTGCTCAAATTCCTGAGACTTCGATGCTGCAATGCTGCCGCAATATTATGATGTGTTGTAGCACTAATTTTGTATTCAATCTGGATGCAAAATTAATCAACATTTTCCTGATGCTTGAGTGTTGTGATGTCCTAATTTGGCACAAGGGTGTTATCAACACTACAGTGCTAATAGTATGAGCATCATAGTGTCGGTTCAATATTTATAAAATTTTCACCTTTTTTTGAAACATTCATACATGATATCAACTAAAAAGAATTACTATTCTTTAAGATAAAAAATACTACATTATTTTTAGTAAGAAAAAATAATATATCGTGGTTTGATATAATAAACTAGAATATATAATGTGTTGAAATGATTGATATAAACTAGAATATAATACTGGTTTGTGATAGTAGAATGTGATACTAATCTGATAGAAAGGATGTGCTGATTGATATCAGAAATCTATAGGATACCCCCACGCGATTACCCTCAAGATCCACATGATCATTAATTTTGAAGTCATAAGAAGCTAGAGATTGATACGAGTGATATGGAGTTAGGGTGATTATTTCATGTGATTACTAATTGGAAGTTATAAGGAGTACACTAATTGGGAGTCAGAAGGGGAGATACAAACACTATGAGTTCTTACTCATGTCTTTTGAGGTGATGAATGCATTGACCATCTTTATGGATTTGATGAACCGAGTGTTCAAAGATTTTTTTGGATTAATTTTTAGATAGTGTTCATAGATAACATTTTGGTTTACTATGCTTCTGAGGAAGATCATGCCAGACATCTAATGATTATTTTGGAGACTCTAAGGTAGCATCAAATCATCAACTATATTAAAAATTCTTTAAATATGGGTTTAGGTTGTGGAGTATTACTTTTTTGGGGCATATGGTGAATAGTACTAGTATTTTTATAGATCCCTAGCAAGTTTAGGTAATTAGTGAGTGGTCAAGGCCTACTACTGTATTTGAAGTATGTAATTTTTTTAGAAAGGTTGGATATTATGTAAAGTTTTTGAGAGGTTTTTGTTAGATTTATGCACCTTTAACAAGAATAACTTGCATGTTAATGGCTTTTGTCAAAACTTCAAATTATGAGGAGAGTTTTAGAGATTGAATGTTTATTTGACTTCTGCTCTAATTTTGACTCTTCCATCTGGTACAACAGGATTTTAGATATTTAGTAATGCTTTACTAAATGGACTGTGATGAGTTCAAATGCAGCATAAAAAGGTGATAGCCTATACTTATAGATAACTAAAATAACTCGAGAGGAATTATCCAACACATGATCTAGAACTTACTGTTGTGTTATTTTGCTGAAGATCTAAAGACTTTATATGTACGATGTTAGGTGTGAGATTTTTAGTGATCATCAAAGTTTAAAATACATATTTACTTAAAATGATTTGAATCTGAAGTAAAATAGATAGCTTGAGTTCATTAACAATTATGATCTAACTATTAAATACTAATATGGCAAGGCTAATGTGGCAGCATATGCTATGAGTAGGAAGTCTTATGCTTATCATATATTTAACGCACTTCTAATGAATCCCTAATGTCACATCCCCGAATTAAAATTTGGAAGAATTGTATCTTTGTTCTTACTAGTTAATCACACTTAACTAAATCTTACAAATTCAAATAAATAGCAAAAAGAAATGGATTTATATTCATCAATGTGTATAATTATTACAAGCCCAAAATATCATATATACAATTGTCGTGATTCAAAAAGACCAGTTGATCACGCTAAATACATTATGTTACCCTTTTTTGAAAAATGAATTAGAAGTGCTAAAATAAAAACTATGCATGCTGTCTAGTTCCTTCTCCATATGGTTTTTACCCTTTTTTGAAAATATGTAAAAACTATATAACGAGCATACAGCCTAGCAAGTAACTAAAATATAATAACTAAAATCAATGCAAAACAAAAGAAAATTATGTTGTAACTTGTATAAGAAAGTTATGCACTCATATATATTATTTATGCTAGTTAACCATATTAATTTATCAACTAGTCTATCATAATCATTCAATCAGTTGCAATTAATCTTATCATTCACATCCATATATTAGTAATAATATTAATATAATATAAATAACAATAACAGTAATCAATAATGATATTAATATAATATTAGTACTAGTAATTAAAAATGGTATTAATATAGTATCAATATCAGTAATCAACAATGGAATTAATATAAAATTCATAACAGTAATCAGTAACGATACCAGTACAATATTAATAATGATATCATTATAGTATCACTAGTAGTAATTAGCATCACTATCAATATAGTATCAGTAATAGTAATCAATAATGGTATTAATACTTCATGTATCAGATATTCAGATAAGGGCATCTTAATCTTGCTCCTGTACTTATAACTGAAGTATAAGACTATCAGTCACCCCTTATGAAAGCCAATGAATAAACTCCTCATGACTCCCATTAGTAAACATGAATTAGTCGCCTCGACACCTAATGACTCCCTTCAGTGAATAAATGGATCTTGAGGATATCATGTGGAGTTATCGCATCATATATCCGATATAAAATCAGTACATAATTTCTATCAAATTAGATTGGATAATCAGCCTACAAGTTACATTTGTGAGATTATATGTCAGATATTCATAATGTGTCCAATATATCTCTTCTGAGGAAATGGATATTTGATAAAGACATTGAGGTACATCCAAATATGAGCTATAGGGAAGAACCAGAGAGGGTTATGGTATATATTATTTACAACAATATAGTCGTCATTTTTAGAGGTAGAATAACTCATGACCATAAAAAAGTAAAACTTTGCATATTTAGCAAAAACCTCGCTAAGAAGGTTTGAGTGTAGATAGCTTATAAATATAATCTATCGTTATAATGAAAATATTATGACTAAGTAAATGGAAAATTTTTGGCCTGGTTTTGTTCACAACCAATGGCCAATGACATGTAATTGGGGGTTTTTTGTTAGAATAAAATTTATATGCTTGAGTACGATCTTACATTTTTGCAGTCATGAGCAACCATCACTTCTAAGTGATTTATTGTACCAATAAGATTGATGTTATAATAAAGCAAAGGCTTATGAACACATTCGACCACAACCTTCGAGCCAGTAAAATGAATAACAACATCGAACCTGAAGGTTAAAAAGAGATTAATATAGTAACTACAAGACAAAACAATAAAATCCAAATTAGAGTATTGAGAAATATTAACATCTATACCAATATTGCTACGCCGACATAAAAGTTTAGCTTGATAAATGGCACAAGTTTATATGGATTGTTAATCTAGAACCACAACTGAAAGGTAAGCTAAATGTGCAATTCCTCAAGCATTTTAATGAAAACAAGCAATGCACCCACAAAAATAGCAAATAAACATTTATGATAAAAGTAATTAAAAAGGCTTAGCTTCACAACAATGACATAAAAGAGTTGTACAATGAGCTGGAGTATTTCAAAACTTTTAAGACACATATCAACCATTTTAAATAAACCATTTCAAAACATCTAAAAAGTACAGTATCAATTCTTTAAAATGCACGCACATAGAAAGATATCTGAGAAGATAGAAAATATAGAATAAGTGAATAAAAACTTACTTTGTAGAAGCAAAAACAGTGTCCAATGCTTCTCTATCTCAAAGATCAAACTGCAAAAATAAAACAAAACTTACTTTGAAATTCATATTGAAGTATAAATGCAAGAAACAATCGTTCAAAGATGTATAAATTATGCCAAGATGACAATGGAGGTAATTCATCAGCTCAAATGGCATGAAGCCCAGAACAATGCAATTAATCAAAGTAATCTAGCATACAACATTCCCTCAACAGTTTTAAATAGTAGAATCACATGCAATATTAAATGAAAAGAAGATCTACAAGTTCCCTACTTTTAACTAATGTGGAAGATGACAAACTACCTTAATCAGTCCCTGAAAATTCATATTATACTTCATCAGTGTCATTCTTTAAGGTTAAAAACAATAGAAATAAAACAATTATTCAAGTTTTGTCAATGCACTGGATCACAGAGCTAAGGTCAATCAGTCAATTCAAACATTAGTTGTAATGCTGGAATTGCCATTCAATATCTCATTGAATGAGGTATACCCGAGAATGGCTTTAATTGCGGTGTGCAATTTACTTGAGAAATTTATGTATGAACATTTTTTTCTCATAATTTCGGTGATGAAAGCAAAAATCGAATAAAATACTTGTTGGAGGTTCCAGTTCACTTAGAATAGAAGATGCATTTACTTAGTTTTTTTTTAATTTCACAGGAATCACCATTAATATAGCAGTAAGCAAATCAGATTTCAGAAAATTGTATTTGATTTCTAGTTAGCTCAGAATCCAGATGAAAATTAATTACATGATAGTGGCTGATCAGAAAGTACCAAATACTTGCTGTCAACTTCAATCATTTGGCAACTACAAGTTCAAAACATTCATCATAGCTTCAAAATAAACATTTCAGTCCTCTGAGTTCATAAATTTCACAGTCCATCTCTTATGATTGTAATTTAACTCTAAATTCGTGTTCACCACCACTTATAAGTGCATAGCAATTTAACTCAAAATTCAGGTTCACCACCACTTGCAAGTACAGAGCAATTGGAATTCTTCTCAACATCAGGTATCACTGTACATGCTTGATTGAGAGGATTCTTGTCTAGTCATTTTCCACAATATGCTACTACATTATCTAGTTTTAATATCCACTTCATGTCTTTCATCGCAATCCCTTAACCTCAATCTTGTATGATGTTGATAGCCTGATAATGAATTGTCCTATTCATATTTTTTTTTTGTTTATCAGCTTTTGTTCCAAAACCATCAAATTTAAAAGTTATGAAAGGCCACTGGTTCATATCCATAATGCTCAAGTCAAAACTAATAAGCCTGCACTTGAAAACTAATACAAACTTTAATCTGAATCCAATTTGCTGTAAACTTGACTATATTCATAAATCCTACATATCTTAAAAATGTAGCAAGTGATATATGAGCATTTATAAGCAAAAAGCAGGAATCGAAAATATATATTTATATAATTTAGGGGTTTAGGAACATAAAATATAATTTCCATGATTAATATATTTATATTAAAGAGAAACATAACAAAGCAGAAAGACCACATGAACTTCATCGGGAAAACTCATGGCAAATGAATAACAGACAGTTCATCACAAAATCTAAAGATGAAATTAAAACCATATTGAAGGGTAAAAATTACTATGTAGCAGATGTTATGTAATTCAGCATCATTATGATGAATAAATTCATCAAATATTCACAATATTATATAGAATGTTTAACTTGATATCAACAATTTGCTTTCTCATCATTTAGGAAACGGACGAGATGGTCTTTGAAGAACTGGTGAAGGCAGATGCGAGTAAAAGAGCGATAAGGGAGAGCATGTAGGAAATCCAGGAATCGGTGTGCCACGAATCTATGAGGATCGTGATGGTTTTGACCCAATAGAAGGTAATGTGCATCATTTTCGCTGGCAGTGGACGATAGAGAGCGTAAGAGAGGAAGTGCGGAGTGGGAATTGGGGGGTAGAGGAGAGATATGAAGCTTTTCAACTAGATTGTATCATTATAAATTAATAATGATATATTCACTACTTTAATCGATAGCTTTCCCAAGAGCTCCTCTTGAAATGTAATGAACTATAAGAGCTTGTATTTACAAGAAACTTAAAACCCTAGTAGGAAAATAAATCCTATTTTAAATTCTAAAATAAGGGAAAAAGCCTTTGGGATCGTGGTCAAGTTTTACTCAGACTTATTTTTATTTTTAAAATTATAGTTGAATGTTATTTGTCTTTAGAGATTATATGATATTCTTTATGATGTATTTGACTATAAAAAATAAAATAAAATCTATTTATATTTTCAAATCAATAGTAAAATGTCATTTTTGTTTTTAGAGATAGTATGTTATTTTCTATAAAAATTTAAATTTTAAAATCAAGTATCAATATATTTTTTCACAATATCAAACAAGTTTGATATTTTTAATACAACGAAAAAGAATTTTATTTGAAGAAAACCTAAGCGAGTTGTTTTTTTAAAATTTTTTCAAGAGCCAATTTGGGGAAAAAAATGTTCTTTTTAATATATATTTTTATAGATGGCTTTATGATAAATTTACTAAATTCATATTCACAAATGTAAACACTTTTATAAACCATTCATTAATTTCTGGACTAACAATTCTCAATATTATATAATTTTTTTTTTATTTTACATAAAACTCCATGTTATCATCTATTTTTCATTTCCTCCTTAAATTTCTCTAACTATAATGTTTATAGTCACAAAAGCATGACTAAGACGAACAAATCTGCCAAACCAGAAAATCAAATCAAATTGTAATGTGGATGCATTATGGGCGAATGGGAAATAGAGCTATAAAACACAATTTATATACTAATATGTTTTGATGGGAATATTTACTTAATATGACTCATTTTGATTTAGAGATGATAAGATTGATCATAAATTGTTATTCAAATACATAAGGAATTAACAAACTTTATTTTCTTTAGGCAATATTATCATACTAATTTCAAATTTAATGAATGAAATAAAGAGGCTTATTCTAAAAAAGTATATATGCTAAATTTTTAGCTAAACTAATTTATAGACTGAATTAATGTACAATTTACTTAAAAAATTAAAGAAAAAATCAAAATATTTTCATTCAAACTAGAGAGAAAATTTTTAAAGTGTGATTATACATAACCATCATCATTATTCTCATCAACATAGAACTCTTCAAACATTTTCATCAGGGATAGCCCGTGCTCTACATACAGCACATTCATTTTTAATCATCAACCAATTTTTGATGCATCCTACATGATAGATGTGGTTGCAGCTCAGAATAGCTATGTTCTTCTCCAATTTGATCTCTTCCTTCAATAAATTCATAAGTAAATGAAAATTAATTAAATGTTATACATTAAAATAAATTAAGAAAATAAAAAATTAATAAGTACCTGACATATGGTGCAAACTATATTCTCCTCTGTGGTTGTTAATCGGCCCAAACTATTGATCAAGAAATTAGATATGCGTCTTTCTAACAATCTGTTACTAGCTCAACTGCTTTGATTTGGCGGATTCTGTGATTTCAGAATAAAACTAATTAAGAGTGGAAACTCAATTATATAATGTGACAAGATTAAAGAATGCTCCCTTATATGTAAATCCTTATTGTTCATATGATCAATTACCTGCTGCTCTGGCGCTCTCTCATTAATATCAGCGGCTGTAGAGTGTATCATTGTAGTATTAGTATTGCTTGAGCGCATGCGATGAGGAGGTAATTCATAGCCTATAAATTAATATTTTAAATATATTTGATTAGGTTTAGTTTGGAACAAATTTCTTTCTGTTTTATAGTATTTTTTTAGTATAAAAATTGTTAGTTCTAATTTTTTAAAAAATTTAAAAGCTATGTCTAAAACTAATTGAGAATGCGTTTTTCTGATTGATAAAAGACATGAGTAAACGGACAAAGACATTCAAATAACCCTTGCAGAACTAAAATTTGAGATTAAAATTAAATTTACAAAAATTAAAAAAATCTGACGTAGAAAGATCGTTACAGAGTAAGATCAAAAACAAAACAGGGGAAGAGTGAAGCAAACATATAAACCCCTATGGAAACAGAGAAAACCCTGTAGAATTTGAAAAATAGATCTGCTCACCTGGTTGGCGAAGCCAACACCGACACCGAGAAGGATGCGGCCGATGATAAGCATGGCAACATCCTTAGCGGCGGAGCTAGAAAATTTTTTCTATGGAGGCACAAATTAATATTAGTTATTAAATTACTCTTAAAATATAATTTTTATTCATTGTAAACATAAATCATGAGTCATATTTTTAATGAAAAATTATAAAAATACGTCTAAAATTATATGCATTCCCATTAAAAAATAGATATATCATTCTATATCTTATTATTTATTAAAAAATTAATATTTCTACAATGATTATTAATGAATTGAGTTCAATAAATTGCTTTTTAATATATCTTATTATTTATTAAAAAATTAAACAAACGTTGGCAGGAGAGAGAGAGAGAGGCGGGGTGGGGAGTGATAAAAGAGAGAGGGGAGAGATAAAAGCTGTTCCAACGTTTAGAAAAAAAAATAAAACTAGGCACAGGCGGAGGCGGAGGGAGTAGAAACAAAGGATTAGTTTTAAAAATTAAATTTAATCTAATAAAAGAAAAGAAAAGAAAAGATGTGCGTACTTTGACGATGAGGATCAGTATGCATCGATGGCCTAGGAACATATGGCATCATCCATCTCGTTGAAACAGAATGCATCATCCACGGCGCGGCAACAGAGCGCATCTGTGGCGTATAAGCATAGCCTGT
Source organism: Dendrobium nobile (assembly GCA_022539455.1). Taxonomy (NCBI): domain Eukaryota; kingdom Viridiplantae; phylum Streptophyta; class Magnoliopsida; order Asparagales; family Orchidaceae; genus Dendrobium; species Dendrobium nobile. The sequence goes on along the minus strand of CM039735.1, from coordinate 65,463,789 downwards.
AGCAACTGAAATGTTTGTAAATATTAGTGAATCATCTAATCACTGCTGCACCCAAAATCCACGCTCCATATATAGCTCGTGAAACTGAAACAACTCTTCGAGAAAATTAAGAAAGCAGGTCGTCGGAGAAGAAGAAGAAGATGACGAATTGTGGAGTCGCTCGTGAGTAGCGGATGAGAGAAACTGGGAGGGGTAATAGAGCGAGGAGCGAGGGATATTAGATCCGATTGCATATTTCTGTAACATTTATAGAGGCAGTTCAAACTATTTCAAATTAATAAAAATCTATCTTTGGAAACCAAATCAAATTGATAAAATATATTTATGGAAAGTAAATCCTCCAAATTTCATCATATATGAACAAATATTATTTATGATATCCTTTTTATTCTGACCGTTTATGAAATCTAAAACGAAATAATTATTCTAACGGTTAATAAATTTAATTAGTTGACTCTAAAATTTAATTTAAATATAGAATGATTATTCGTAAATTTAATTACTTGTTTAAAGACCGGTCTAATTAGTATAAAGTTTTTCTTAAGAAGGTACAATTGGCCGATTTTATAAATTTAAGTAAATTTTTAAATAAATCAATTAATTTTATACGTCAAACAATACATATATTTCATTCAATTAATTTTTGACGTCAAACAAATTATTTTGTATAAGATATTCAGTTTAGAGTCAAATTAATATTAAATAATTCAAGCTAAATAGAGTTCAACTATATTTTATATTATTTAGATTTTCATTATTAAAAGAATTGCATAATGTAGAAATGTAAGAAGCAGAAAACCAGAGAGATAGAAGATGAAGCATAGGAAAGGAAAGCTAAAGTAATCTTTTTTTAATGTTTTTCCGTCCTCCAGCTACAGCCAACAACATGTATATATAGCCTTACATATGAATAGAGATACACGTGTACTAATCTTATTGGATAGCAATGTATATATGCTTATTTTCTAATAGTCCTTAACATGCCCCCTCAAGCTGTATTGGGTCCAATAGTCAGTTTGTTGCGTAAGAGTTTGAACCGAGGTGTTGCCAAGGGTTTTGTGAGAATGTCGGCTATTTGATCAATTGTGCTAATGGGTAGGAGCCGAATAATGTTGTGTTGAATATGATCACGCACAAAGCGTTGATCAATCTTTATATGCTTTGTGCGAGCGTGAAAGACCGGGTTGTTAGCCAAAGCGATTGTAGACATGTTATCACAGAATATGTCAACCGGTTGAGAGTGGGGAACCTGAAAGTCAGCAAGCAGGCGTTTAATCCATATCGTATCGGTAGTGGCCGAAGCTAATGCTCTATATTCTGATTCAGTAGATGATCGGGATACAATATTTTGCTTCTTGACTGTCCAGGAAACTAAGGTGTCTCCAAGAAAGGTGCAGAAACCCGATGTTGATTTGCGGGGGTAACCGGATCCGAGGCCCAATCAGCATCCGAGTATGTCCGAAGCAGTAGATTGGATCGAGTAATGGGAAGTCCGAATTCCGTTGATCCTTGAATATACCTGAGCAATTTCTTGAGCATTACTGTATGGATTGGAGCAGGATTGTGCATATATTGTGAGAGGACATTGACGTCATAGGCGATGTCCGGCCTCGTTAACGTGAGGTACTGCAGTGATCCAATGAGTCGTCTGTAAGTAAACGCATCAAAGGACGGAGATTCATCGGACATCGAGGCTGTTATTTTCATAATCGACGGGTTAGCGACCAAGTTACATTTTTGTAGCTCGGCCATTTGAAGAATGGATTTAGCATAAAAAGTTTGAGACAAGAAATACTTATCATGTGTATGGTCGATCTTGATGCCAAGAAACTGGTTGGCCGTTCCTAGATGTTTCATTGTAAATTTGGACTTCAGTAGGTTGACGAGATCAGTCATGGCTTTTACATCGTTACCAGTCAGGAGTATATCGTCCACATATACCAGTAAGTAGAGATGTATATGATCGCGATGCAGAATCAAAAGTGATGGATCCGCCTGGCTGTGCGTGAAACCAACCTGAAGAAGATAGTTGGTGAAAGTAGTGTACCATTGTCGAGGAGCTTGTCGCAATCCATAAATAGCTTTTTGTAGACGGTAGACATGTTGAGGGTTGGATGCGTCTTCGAATCCTTTAGGCTGACGCATGTAGATCGTTTCATTTATACACTACAGGAAAATCACTGATTTCCGGAGGAATTTTCCGGCGGCCATGTTTCCGGCGGCTTTGAAATTTTTTTCCGACGGCTTTCCGGCGGTCACATTTCCGGCGGCTTTTTAACGTTTCCGGCGGCTGTTAAAATTTTAATAAAAAATGAATTAAATTTTAAGCATTTAAATGATTTAACAAAAAATTATTAAAAGTTAAAATAACTATTAAATTAATTTTCATTTTAAAATTAATTAATTAGTTATTTTTTATTTTTTATTAAATATTATTTTTTATTTTAAATTAATTAGTTTCAATTTTTTTATAATTAAAGTTTTTTTTTATTTTCTGTGTGAATATAGTTTAAATAATAATTATTGACAAATTAAACATATTTACTTCTTCAGCAAAGCGGTCGGTTGTTTCGAATTCCACACAACCGACCGCTGTTCTAAACCTTACCTTGCACGCAGGAGCCAGGAGCGCGCGCGCTGGGGGAGCTGGCTGCACGCCGCGGGAGCCGCGCAGGGGTAGCTGCAGCACCGCGGGAGGAGCGCCAGGGGGGGTGGGCGTGCCGCGGGAGCGGGTTTTATTTATTTATTTTTTTTAAAGCCGCCAGACAAAATTGCCGCCGGAATTCATTTTCCTATGCCGTTTTTACCGGCGGTAATTTAACCGCCAGAAAACTACAAAACCGCCGGTAAAGGTTCAATTACCGACAGAAAAGGCCGCCGGAAATGGGTGATTTTCCTGTAGTGATATCTCCGTGCAGAAATGCATTGGCAACGTCGAGTTGTTGAACTTGCCATTTGTAGAACAGGGCTATTGTGAACAGTATGCGTATAGTCGGAAGCTTGGCCACATGACTAAATGTATCCTGATAGTCGTGTCCATACTCCTATTGGTTACCTTTGAATTGTGCCACCGAGCCGTCCGAATTATACTTAGTTCGGTAGGTCCATTTGGACCCCAGAATTGAGCCGTTGGTGGGAGGCGAAACCAATATCCAGGTACCCTTCTTTTGCATAGCGAAAAATTCTTGTGCCATAGCCTGTCGCCATTCAAACTTCTTGCTGGCTTCACTGTAGGTTGTAGGATCACCTTGAGGTTGATCTTGATGTAGAAGATTCAGCCTGTTTACTGGTTTAAGAGAACCAGTTTTGGTTCGGGTGGTCATAGATGTTTAGGAGTATTATTAGAAAGATGAGGTAAGTTGAGGTTGCTGTTAGGAGCCGTTGGCGTAGGAGGATGAGATGGTATATTAGCGGGCAGGGATGTATCCTGAGACTTGGAGCGGAGAACCGGTCTCTGGTTGAGATACTTTTGGGAATACAGCGTAGATGGGGGAATGAGAAGTGGTGACGGTATGTGAGAATCAGTTTGGTGATCTTGAGAAGACTTGTCTTTGGAGGGAAAAACAGATTCATTAAATTTAACATTTCGTGATATAGAAATTTGTTTCGTTATCGAATTCAAACATTTGTATCCTTTGGATGTATCTGAATATCCCAAAAATATGCAAGAAGGCGACGTTGGCGTGAGTTTCGTGCGATCAACTGGAGGAAGCAACGGATAGCATTCGCATCCAAATATACGAAGGTGTTCATATGACGGTTGTATATTGAACATTCTTTGGAGCGCAGACATGTTCTCGGTAGTTATGGACGGAAGACGATTGATCAAGTATGTAGCTGTAGAGGCCGCATCTAGCCAGTAATTCATCAGAAGCCCAGCGATTTGTAGGAGAGTTCTTGTCATAGTAATTATATGTCTGTGCTTTCGCTCTGCTATTCCGTTTTGTTTGGGAGTATACGGACACGAAGTTTGGTGCATGATACCCGCATTCTTTGTGAAAGTTTGAAAATGATTATTAACAAACTCACCTCCACCGTCACTTCTAATAATTTTGATCTTCCGATTTGTTTGTCTTTCAATGAAGGTAACAAATTGAATAAACGTATTAGTAACATCAGATTTATGCATAATGGGAAATAACCAAACGAACCGCGAGAAATCATCGACAAATATTACATAATATCTGAATCCTTGGTGTGAGGAAACCGGTGAAGGTCCCCACACGTCCGAATGAACAAGCTCAAGCGGATATCTAGTTCTACTAGTGGAACGGTCGAATGATAATTTTTGGCCTTTACAAGACATACACGAAGTATAAGCAGATTTAAAATGCGAAATATGTAAAGAGGGATTGCTATGTTAAATTTGTTTAAGAATGCGATGATGGGGATGCCCAAGACAAAGATGCCAGTCGACCGATGGTGTGTTCGTGATCGTTAAGGCTTGAGCAGGCAATCGGCTGGGTTGAGCTGCAATCTTGTACACCCCTTTGCTACAAGGGCCTTGAAGGATAATTTGATTTGTCGTCTGATCCTTAAACACGAAACCATTCGCGTTAAATGTTATAGAAATTGGATTATGTTTAACCAAATTGGAAATAGAGAGTAAATTGTAAGATAAAGAAGGAATGTGCAGAAGTCGAGAGAGAATAAGCTTACGAGCCGGCGTTGGAAGAATGCTCGTACCCGTATGAGCTATTGGGACGGACCTTCCGTACCCAAAGGTTATCGTATCGTTGTCGTTGTAAGTGTTGTAGAAATCCAGATTTTCATTTGTGTTTGACATGTGGGAAGAAGCGCCAGAGTCAATGTAACAGTCCACCGTCGAATTGCTGTCGTTGTTAGCGGCTAGAGCACTGTTATTCTTGGAGGAGTTTTGAGATGGTGTATAATTGATATTGAGCCTATGCCAGCAAGCATCCGCACTATGACCTTTCTTCTTGCATATCTGACAAGTAATGGACGAGTTCAGGTTATGAGTAGTCACCGGAACATTGCTTGGCGCCGCTCATCCGCATCCGTGCCGGCCACGACCCCGAACCGTATAGAGGGCGGACTAGTTGTCTGGCATTTTGGGAAACTTCAGCGCCGCAGATTTGAGATGGATCTCTTCACTTATGAGAAGAGCGTACAAGCTGTCGAGAGACAGCGAACCTTGCATTGTGCGAATGGTGGTCGTAAACGACTGATAGGCCGGAGGTAAGCCGTTCAAGATGTATATCATCACATCTTCTGGATCTACAGACGAACCAGCAGAAGCAATATGATCCACTATTTTCTTGATCTCAGTAAAATACTGAGTCATTGACATGGTTTGCATCGAAACATTGTGAAGTTCATGTTTGAGCTGAATAACCTTGGATCTGTTAGATGATTGAAAAGGAGTGTGGAGCGTCGCCCATATTTCTTGAGTTGATTCAAGATGAATTACATAGGGGAGAACTGCCGGCGAAATGGTAGAACACATGGCTGTTGCAAGATTTTAATCCGTGATTTTCCATGTTCGCGCATCTTGATTCGGATCGACATTTTCTGTGGTCGATTTCGGATCAAGAAACTCAGCGAAACCATTAGCCTTGAACAGTTTTGCGATTTGAGTACTCCAAACAGGAAAGTTGTCCGGTGTTAGAGCATGCGGAACCAAGAATTTGAGATTCGAGATCACAAACTTGAGTGATGGAGAGATGGCCGGAGTTGGAACGGCGGCTTCGGAGGTAGTGCCGATCGATGAGGACGCAGAGGCCTGATTCGCCATTTGAAAGATCCTCAAGATCGTCCGACTCTTGATACTATGTAGAAATGTAAGAAGCTGAAAACCAGAGAAATGGAAGATGAAGCATAGAAAACGAAAGCTAAAGTAATCTTTTATTAATGTTTTTCCGTCCTCCAGCTACAGCCAACAACATGTATATATAGCCTTACATATGAATAGAGATACACATGTACTAATCTTATTGGATAGCAATGTATATATGCTTATTTTCTAATAGTCCTTAACACATTAGAGATAATAAATACATTTATAAAGATGCATATACATTTCTATAAATAACTTTACTTTACTACAAAGTTATATTAAATTTTAGTCGGCAAACGTTCATATATTATTTAATATGCAAATTCACAGTTTTTTAGTATATATATATATATATATATATATATATATATATATTATATATATATATATATATATATATATGCGTTGTAATTGCGAAGAGAAAAAGGTATACATTCCTAAAGTAAACTAGCGAATCATATTTCTAAGAATTTTTTTGTTTGCAAGTGAAAGAAGTGTAAAATATTCTAAATATGGGAGATTAGAGAATAATGATGTTCAGTTTGAAGTAAAACAATTTCAGGGAAAAATTTTGGTGCATTTACAAATTCCATCTTTTATTTTTGGTATATTTGGATTTCCTCATATTTGAGCAAGTTTTAAATACACAAAAAATATATTATAATTGATGTCGCCCTCCACCATCGTCGGTAGTCACCAACCACCCCTATCGCGGACTACCACTGCCGCCAGTAACCCCTCGACAGTCCGCCGTTACTGCAGGCCACAATCGCTAACCTTTCGCCACTGCGTGCTGCCTGCCGCGTACACCGTCGTCGTCACTTGCCACCCATCACCATTACTACCGCCGGTCACCGACCACCACTGTTGTGGCCCACCACCACTATCACCGGCCTCCACTAATTAAGCACCGCCACCCATCATCATTGTATTAAAAATAAATAAAATTTATTTATATTTTCATATCAATAGTAAAATGTCATTTTTGTCTTTAGAAATAGTATGTTATTTTCTATAAGAATTTAATTATAGGAATTTAAATTTTAAAATCAAGTATCAATATATTTTTTCACAATATCAAACAAGTTTGATATTTTTAATACAACGAAAAAGAATTTTATTTGAAGAAAACCTAAGCGAGTTGTTTTTTTTAAATTTTTTCAAGAGCCAATTTGGGGAAAAAATGTTCTTTTTAATATATATTTTTATAGATGGCTTTAAGATAAATTTACTAAATTCATATTGACAAATGTAAACACTTTTATAAACCATTCATTAATTTCTGGACTAACAATTCTCAATATTATATAATTTTTTTTTTTATTTTACATAAAACTCCATGTTATCATCTATTTTTCATTTCCTCCTTAAATTTCTCTAACTATAATGTTTATAGTCACAAAAGCATGACTAAGACGAACAAATCTGCCAAACCAGAAAATCAAATCAAATTGTAATGTGGATGCATTATGGGCGAATGGGAAATAGAGCTATAAAACACAATTTATATACTAATATGTTTTGATGGGAATATTTACTTAATATGACTCATTTTGATTTAGAGATGATAAGATTGATCATAAATTGTTATTCAAATACATAAGGAATTAACAAACTTTATTTTCTTTAGGCAATATTATCATACTAATTTCAAATTTAATGAATGAAATAAAGAGGCTTATTCTAAAAAAGTATATATGCTAAATTTTTAGCTAAACTAATTTATAGACTGAATTAATGTACAATTTACTTAAAAAATTAAAGAAAAAATCAAAATATTTTCATTCAAACTAGAGAGAAAATTTTTAAAGTGTGATTATACATAACCATCATCATTATTCTCATCAACATAGAACTCTTCAAACATTTTCATCAGGGATAGCCCGTGCTCTACATACAGCACATTCATTTTTAATCATCAACCAATTTTTGATGCATCCTACATGATAGATGTGGTTGCAGCTCAGAATAGCTATGTTCTTCTCCAATTTGATCTCTTCCTTCAATAAATTCATAAGTAAATGAAAATTAATTAAATGTTATACATTAAAATAAATTAAGAAAATAAAAAATTAATAAGTACCTGACATATGGTGCAAACTATATTCTCCTCTGTGGTTGTTAATCGGCCCAAACTATTGATCAAGAAATTAGATATGCGTCTTTCTAACAATCTGTTACTAGCTCAACTGCTTTGATTTGGCGGATTCTGTGATTTCAGAATAAAACTAATTAAGAGTGGAAACTCAATTATATAATGTGACAAGATTAAAGAATGCTCCCTTATATGTAAATCCTTATTGTTCATATGATCAATTACCTGCTGCTCTGGCGCTCTCTCATTAATATCAGCGGCTGTAGAGTGTATCATTGTAGTATTAGTATTGCTTGAGCGCATGCGAGGAGGTAATTCATATCCTGAATCATTAGTCGAATAAATGAGCAGAGAGATACACAGTGGCGGAGCCAGAAAATTAATGTTAATTTTTAAATTACTCTCGTTAGATCATAGCTAGCAAAAGAGTATATTTAATTTTTATTAATTTTACAAATTAACATGGTATAAATCTGGGCATTAGCTGTTATATTATTTCCTCTGCTTAGTTAAATTGTTCTCCGATTTATTATACCTGTAAATAGTCTATAAATATATCCTGTAATACTATCTCAATAGAAAATGAAAAATTTGTTTTCCCTTCTTTCGGTTCTGTTCTTCTCCGCTGCTTGGGTTCAAGAACTAGATAAAGAAATCTAGTTTCTTCACTATGGCATAGATCATAGCTAGCAAAAGAGTATATTTTAATTTTTATTAATTTTATTAGAAATAATCCGATCCATAACAATTATAACTTCTGTGATTATAGAAGATGTTAGATATAAGATAAACTTAATCTATAAGAAGATATTAATAGAGTAATTCATAATTTTATTAAGATATTCAAATAACCCTTGCAGAACTAAAATTTGAGATTAAAATTAAATTTACAAAAATTAAAAAAATCTGACGTAGAAACAAAACAGGGGAAGAGTGAAGCAAACATATAAACCCCTATGGAAACAGAGAAAACCCTGTAGAATTTGAAAAATAGATCTGCTCACCTAGTTGGCGAAGCCAACACCGACACCGAGAAGGATGCGGCCGATGATAAGCATGGCAACATCCTTAGCGGCGGAGCTAGAAAATTTTTTCTATGGGGGCACAAATTAATATTAGTTATTAAATTACTCTTAAAATATAATTTTTATTCATTGTAAACATAAATCATGAGTCATATTTTTAATGAAAAATTATAAAAATACGTCTAAAATTATATGCATTCCCATTAAAAAATAGATATATCATTCTATATCTTATTATTTATTAAAAAATTAATATTTCTTCAATGATTATTAATGAATTGAGTTCAATAAATTGCTTTTTAATATATCTTATTATTTATTAAAAAAATAAACAAACGTTGGCAGGAGAGAGAGAGAGAGGCGGGGTGGGGAGTGATAAAAGAGAGAGGGGAGAGATAAAAGCTGTTCCAACGTTTAGAAAAAAAATAAAAGTAGGCACAGGCGGAGGCGGAGGCGGAGGGAGTAGAAACAAAGGATTAGTTTTAAAAATTAAATTTAATCTAATAAAAGAAAAGAAAAGAAAAGATGTGCGTACTTTGACGATGAGGATCAGTATGCATCGATGGCCTAGGAACAGATGGCATCATCCATCTCGTTGAAACAGAATGCATCATCCACGGCGCGGCAACAGAGCGCATCTGTGGCGTATAAGCATAGCCTGTAGCAACTGAAATGTTTGTAAATATTAGCGTATCATCTAATCGCTGCTGCACCCAAAATCCACGCTCCATATATAGCTCGTGAAACTGAAACAATTCTTCGAGAAAATTAAGAAAGCAGGTCGTCGGAGAAAAAGAAGAAGAAGACGAAGTGTGGAGTCGCTCGTGAGTAGCGGATGAGAGAAACTGGGAGGGGTAATAGAGCGAGGAGCGAGGGATATTAGATCCGATTGCATATTTCTGTAACATTTATAGAGGCAGTTCAAACTATTTCAAATTAATAAAAATCTATCTTTGGAAACCAAATCAAATTGATAAAATATATTTATGGAAAGTAAATCCTCCAAATCTCATCATATATGAAGAAATATTATTTATGATATCCTTGTTATTCTAACCGTTTATGAAATCTAAAATGAACAAATTATTCTACTGGTTAATAAATTTAATTCGTTGACTCAAAAATTTAATTTAAATATAGAATAATTATTCGTATTTTTATTTTTTGAATAATTGTTTCTATATATATATATATATAAAGACCGGTCTAATTAGTATAAAGTTTTCCTTAAAAATGTTATAAATTTAAGTAAATTTTTAAATAAATACTACAAAAACAGAACTCTAATTCTTTAGAAAATTATTTTTTTTTTCTAAATAAATACTATAGTATGATAAATTTTATTATACTTCACAAGCCCCAAAAAAATTAAAAAATAAACAATACATATATTTCATTCAATTAATTTTTGACGTCAAACAAATTATTTTGTATAAGATATTCAGTTTAGAGTCAAATTAATATTAAATAATTCAAGCTAAATAGAGTTCAACTATATTTTATATTATTTAGATTTTCATTTTTTAAAAGAATTGCATAAGAGATAATAAATACATTTATAAAGATGCATATACATTTCTATAAATAACTTTACTTTACTACAAAGTTATATTAAATTTTAGTCGGCAAACGTTCATATATTATTTAATATTCAAATTCATAGTTTTTTTAGTATATATATATATATATATGCGTTGTAATTGCGAAGAGAATAAGGTTAAAAATTTGATACATTTCTATGCAAGAACAAAGGTATACATTCGTAAAGTAAACTGAGAACTTTACAGGAAGAGACGAAGAAAGAACACGGTGAAGCCAGGGAAAGAAGATGAAACGGATTGTATTATTCCTGTATCTCGAATAGTTACAGAGAAAAACCTAATAAAAACTTAGCTAATGGTAAGCTAGTAAATACAGATGAAGAACCTAAGGGTATTACTTTATATGATAATAGCCTCCCTCAACTTAAGCATTCGGTGTCCGAATGGTTAATTTGTTCCGTAATTCAGTGAATTGAGCGATCGAGAAGGGCTTCGTTAGAATGTCAGCTATTCGATCTTTGGAGGAGATGTGCTCGAGCTGGAAGTTGTCGGAGCCAATTTGCTGACGAATAAAGTGATAGTCAATCTCGATATGCTTTGTTCTTGCATGAAACACCGGGTTTTTGGAAATGGCCATAGCTGATGTGTTATCGCAGTGAATGATGGTCGGTGACGGTTGCGAGAGATTGAGTTCGGTGGCTAGTCGACGAAGCCATATCACGTCCGAAGCGGCAGCGGAGAGAGATCTGTTCTCAGCTTTGGTGGAGGATTTAGCTACGGTCGCCGGCTTTTTCACCGTCCAAGAAATAAGGTTGGGACCGTGGAAGGTGCAGAAGCCCGAAACCGACTTCCAATCGCTGGTGTCTGATACCCAGTCTGCGTTTGAATAAGTGCGTAGTTCCAACGAGCCTGCGACGATAGGTAGTCCAAATGATAGGGTGCCTTTGATGTAGCTAAGAAGACGTTTGAGTGCCTTAAAGTCTTGTTCGGTTGGAGACTGCATATGTTGACAGATCCGGTTCGTTGTGAAGGCGATATCCGGACTTGTGATGGAGAGGTATTGAAGTGATCCAGCGAGGCGGCAGTAGAGGGATGGATCCGGAAATGGTTGGGAGTTCGGTTCCTTCTGTTTCTTAGACGGCGTGACCGGGGTAGGAGCTGCTTTGCAATCCTTGTAGCCTGCGTTCTTAAGAATTTTCATAGCATAGTGTTCTTGAGATAGAAAGTAGCCGGATTTGGAATGTGTCACCTGAATTCCGAGGAAGAGCGAGATATTGCCAAGTTGTTTGAGGGCGAATTGAGTTTGCAGTTGTTGGAGGAGTAGCCGAATTGCAGTGTCGTCGTTACCTGTCACCAAGAAGTCGTCTACGTAAATAAGAATATATATTTGAATGTTGTGTTTGTGTAAGATAAGAAGAGAGGGATCGGAACGACTAAACCCGAAGCCTTGTTGTTGGAGAAAACTGGTTAGTTTTTAAAACCATTACCGCGGTGCTTGTTTCAAGCCTTAGAGAGATTTTTGAAGTTTCCACACCGCGTGTGGTTGATTGTGATCGACAAAACCAGGTGGTTGGCGCATGTAAATGTCGTCGGGTAGATCTCCATGAAGGAAGGCATTGGATACGTCAAGTTGGTACATGGGCCATTATCGGTTGAGTGATAGCGTGAGCAGGAGGCGGATAGTAGGCATCTTCGCAACAGGACTGAAGGTCTCGTTGTAGTTGATGCCGAATTTCTAATCGTAGCCGAGAGCTACGAGCCAAGCTTTGTAACAATCTATTTGGCCATTTGGTAGAAGTTTGGTTTTATACGTCCATTTACAGCCTAACACTGGTTTGTTTGAGGGAGGTGAGACGAGAGTCCACGTTGATTGTCGATTCAGTGCGTCGAATTCTGCCTGCATTGCATTCCGCCAATGGTCTACCATGAGAGCTTGAACATAGGTACTCGGTATGGTGGAAGGGTTGAGCTGGGCAAGAAGATTAAAGATCAGTTTTGATTTAATTATCCCTGATCTAAGATGGGTTTGCATAGGATGATAGGGGGTGATAGTGTGGCTGTGTTGAGGAGAGGAGATGGGAATTTCGGGTGAAGTCTGATTAGTGTCCAAGGTGGGATATGGAATACTGTGATTAGGGGGAATAGTAGGAGGTTCAGTTATTGGTGTGCGTTTGTCCGTAGGGACGTGAGGGATGGTAGACGTGGGGATGAGGAGAAGTAGAGGGGTGTGAGAGGTGGTAGATTGGAGATCCTTGTTAGCCGAGATGGTGTTGTGCTGGAACGGAAAGTTGCGTTCGTAGAAGACGACGTGTCTGGATATGTGAGTCCGACCGGTGGTGATATTGTGATAGAGATATCCTTTGTGTTGGGGTGAATAACCCAGGAAGACGCAGGGGTAGAATCTCGGCGCTAGTTTGTCCTTGGAATAAGGCTTCAACCACGGATAACATAAGCAGCCGAAGGTACGAAGGTGTGCGTAAGTCGGCGGGATACTGTGAAGGAGTTGAAAAGGGATTTGGTTGGAAATGGCTTTGGAGGCGAGCCTGCTGATTAGGTGATGAGCTGTGGTGATGGCCGAGGACCAAAATTTGGGAGGTAAGCCGGATTCGTGTAGGACGGCACGAGTTAAGTCAAGCAAGTGACGGTGTTTTCGTTCGGCGAGACCGTTTTGCTCTGGCGTGTGGGGACACGTTAGCTGATGGATAATTTTGTTTTCTTGCAAGTAGGAGCGAAACGCATGGCCAATGAATTCTCCTCCGCCGTCAGAGCGCAGAATTTTTGGGGTTTGGTTATATTGAGTTTTTATGAGATTGCAGAGGTTTTTAAAGGCGGTTATGGCTTCATCTTTTGTGTAGAGAAGGTAAAGACAGGAGAACCGAGTGTGATCATCTATAAAGATGATGTAGTAGCGATGGCCATCTAGTGAAAGGTGCGAAGCCGAACCCCAGATGTCAGTGTGAATGAGGTCGAAGGGTGCAGCGGTAACGGAAGTTCTTTTATTAAAAAGTAATTTGTGGCTCTTGGCCTGATTACAAGAATTGCATAAGAAAGAGCTAGGTACATTATTAATTTCGGGAATTAATCTGGAAAGGACATTGTGAGTGTCTTTGTTCGGATGGCCGAGGCGAGAGTGCCAGTTGCACGAGTCGGTGGTGGTAGCCGTGAGAGCCGTAGGCTTGCTGTTCGAAGGGATGCTGATGTGGTAGAGTCCGTTTCGAAGTTGCCCATGAAGCAGAGGACGATGGTCCCGTGAGTCCTTGATGACAAAACCGTTAGCATTGAAAGAAATAGAGACAAAAATATCTGAAGTGAGCTTAGACACGGATAAGAGATTGTGGGTAAGTGAAGGTACATGAAGTAAATTGTTAAGTTTTAATTTACGGGCCGTGCCCGGCAAAGGGAGAAGTCCTTGACCGGCATTTGTGATTGGAAGGGAATTACTGTTGGCAGTCGAGACCGTGTCTGAACCTTGATAAGCCGACGGGTAGTAGAGGTGATTGGCGTCCGGTGTTAGGTGAGTGGATGCACCGGAGTCAAGAATCCAGTCTTGACTGACTGGGGCGGTGGGATTGGCGAAGAGTGACCGTGGTTTCCTTGTGTCAGTGGGGGCATATTTGGGATTGTTGCGGTGCCAACAGTTGAGAGCGATGTGGCTGAGTTTGCCACATATATGGCAGATAGGCCGTGCCAATTGTTGCTAAGCGTAGGAAGCGGGCGGAGGAGTCGATGCTGGTTGAGCGGGAGGTTGATTCTTGGGTTTGTTGAAGCGCCTATTATTGTTGCTACAGTTGCGAGAGGAGTTAGAGGGTGCGGCGTAGAGGGCGGCAGGATTGACATTGCCGATCTGTTCTTGAATGTGATCATGTTGGAGATGTATCTCTTCGTTGCCAAGAAGAGCATAGAACGTGTCTAGATCGATGGGTAGAAGGAAGTTACGGATGGTTGATTTGAAGGAGTTGTAAGTCGGAGGCAGACCATTGAGGATATGAAGCATTACATCTTCGGATTCAATCTTGGAGCCAGACGCGGAGATGTTGTCCACGATGGTCTTGATACGAGTGAGGTATTGTTGGACCGAGAGATCTTTCATTTGTGTTCGGTATAACTCATTTTTGAGTTGGATCACACGGGAGCGACTAGTTGGTTGAAGTCTCCATTCAAGAACGGTCCAAGCCTCGTTGGCGGTGGTGGACGAGATGATATATGACAGGATGGATTGAGATACCGTAGAGAAGATGGTGGAGAGCAGATTGCTGTCGACAATGAGCCATTGTGCGTAGTCGGTGAAGGTGATGTCCGGAGGAGCTTGGACGGTGCCTAGGAGATGTCCGGCGAACCCGTTAGCCGTGAATTGCTGTAGCAGTTGTACCCGCCAGATATGATAGTTTTCAGGGGTTAGTTGGTGTGGAGCAAGGTTCTTGATGTTGAACACATGAAACTTGAGATTCGGCAGAATGTTGGTGGCGGCGTTGGTGGTAGCGATTTGGGTAGAGGTAGAGGTCGAGGAGGAGGAGGCGGGAGGAGGCAAAGAGTCCTTGGGATCTTAGTTTTCCCTGATGGCTCTTGATACCCTGAGAACTTTACAGGAAGAGAGGAAGAAAGAACACGGTGAAGCCAGGGAAAGAAGATGAAACGGATTGTATTATTCCTGTATCTCGAATAGTTACAGAGAAAGGCCTAATAAAGACTTAGCTAATGGTAAGCTAGTAAATACAGATTATTCCTGTAGGTCTATTTCTAATCGCGGAGGAAGCCCTTGCAAACCCTAATCCTATAGGCGGAGCAGAGGGATACAGCGAGCTGCTTCGGGTGAAGCATGTCAGGCACTGGTCAGGAGGAGGACAAGAAGCCGGACCAGGCTGCGCACATTAATCTCAAGGTTAAAGGCCAGGATGGCAATGAGGCTTCGTGGAGAACAAACACCGGATGAGCTCGAAATGGAGGACGGAGATGAAATTGATGCTATGCTCCACCAAACCGACGGAAGTCTGATCAACTACGCCTCAGCCTAAGGGATGGTGATGGGTCTTTATATAGTATAGTACTAAAACTTTGTGATGTTCTTCATAAATGCTTTTGATTTTCAATGGTTAGTTTTAACTATGGAAGTGAGTTTGGATAAAAGTCTATATATGTGTTCCTCTTCTTTGAATCCAATGTTTGACTTATTGTCTGAATGATTATCGAATTGGTTTTTCTACAAATTTTAATGATTGTTATAGCTCTTTACAAAAAAAAAATGCTAGTAAATACAGATAAAGAGAACCTAAGGGTATTAATTTATATGCTAATATAAACTAGCGAATCATATTTCTAAGAATTTTTTTGGTTCCATGCAAAAGAAGTGTAAAATATTCTAAATATAGGAGATTAGAGAATAATGATGTTCAGTTTGAAGTAAAACAAATTCAGGGAAAAATTCTGGTGCATTTACAAATTCTATCTTTTATTTTTGGTATATTTGAATTTCCTCATATTGAGCTAGTTTCAAATACACAAAAAATATATTATAATTGATGTCGCGCTCCACCATCGTCGGTAGTCACCAACCACCCCTATCGCGGACCATCACTGCCGCCAGTAACCCCTCGACAGTCTGTCGTCACTGCGTGCCACAACCGCTGACCTTTCGCCACTGCATGCTGCCTGTCGCGTACACCACCGTCGTCACTTGCCACCCATCACCATTACCACCACCGGTCACCGACCACCACCGTTGTGGCCCACCACCACTATCACCGACCTCCACTAAGCACCACCACCCATCATCGTTGTATTAAAAATAAAATAAAATCTATTTATATTTTCAAATCAGTAGTAAAATGACATTTTTGTCTTTAGAAATAGTATGTTATTTTCTATAAGAATTTAATTATAGGAATTTAAATTTTAAAATCATGTATCAATATATTTTTTCACAATATCAAACAAGTTTGATATTTTTAATACAACGAAAAAGAATTTTATTTGAAGAAAACCTAAGCGAGTTGTTTTTTTAAAATTTTTTCAAGAGCCAATTTGGGGAAAAAAATATTCTTTTTAATATATATTTTTATAGATGGCTTAATGATAAATTTACTAAATTCATATTCACAAATGTAAACACTTTTATAAACCATTCATTAATTTCTGGACTAACAATTCTCAATATTATATAATTTTTTTTTATTTTACATAAAACTCCATGTTATCATCTATTTTTCATTTCCTCCTTAAATTTCTCTAACTATAATGTTTATAGTCACAAAAGCATGACTAAGACGAACAAATCTGCCAAACCAAAAAATCAAATCAAATTGTAATGTGGATGCATTATGGGCGAATGAGAAATAGAGCTATGAAACACAGTTTATATACTAATATGTTTTGATGGGAATATTTACTTAATATGACTCATTTTGATTTAGAGATGATAGGATTGATCATAAATTGTTATTCAAATACATAAGGAATTAACAAACTTTATTTTCTTTAGGCAATATTATCATACTAATTTCAAATTTAATGAATGAAATAAAGAGGCTTATTCTAAAAAAGTATATATGCTAAATTTTTAGCTAAACTAATTTATAGACTGAATTAATGTACAATTTACTTAAGAAATTAAAGAAAAAATCAAAATATTTTCATTCAAACTAGAGAGAAAATTTTTAAAGTGTGATTATACATAACCATCATCATTATTCTCATCAACATAGAACTCTTCAAACATTTTCATCAGGGATAGCCCGTGCTCTACATACAGCACATTCATTTTTAATCATCAACCAATTTTTGATGCATCCTACATGATAGATATGGTTGCAGCTCAGGATAGCTATGTTCTTCTCCAATTTGATCTCTTCCTTCAATAAATTCATAAGTAAATGAAAATTAATTAAATGTTATACATTAAAATAAATTAAGAAAATAAAAAATTAATAAGTACCTGACATATGGTGCAAACTATATTCTCCTCTGTGGTTGTTAATCGGCCCAAACTATTGATCAAGAAATTAGATATGCGTCTTTCTAACAATCTGTTACTAGCTCTACTGCTTTGATTTGGAAGATTCTGTGATTTCAGAATAAAACTAATTAAGAGTGGAAACTCAATTATATAATGTGACAAGATTAAAGAATGCTCCCTTATATGTAAATCCTTATTGTTCATATGATCAATTACCTGCTGCTCTGGCGCTCTCTCATTAATATCAGCGGCTGTAGAGTGTATCATTGTAGTATTAGTATTGCTTGAGCGCATGCGAGGAGGTAATTCATATCCTGAATCATTAGTCGAATAAATGAGCAGAGAGATACACAGTGGCGGAGCCAGAAAATTAATGTTAATTATTAAATTACTCTCGTTAGATCATAGCTAGCAAAAGAGTATATTTAATTTTTATTAATTTTACAAATTAACATGGTATAAATCTGGGCATTAGCTGTTATATTATTTCCTCTGCTTAGTTAAATTGTTCTCCGATTTATTATACCTGTAAGTAGTCTATAAATATATCGATCCTGTAATACTATCTCAATAGAAAATGAAAAATTTGTTTTTTGGGTTCAAGAACTAGATCAAGAAATCTAGTTTCTTCACTATGGCGGCATAGATCATAGCTAGCAAAAGAGTATATTTTAATTTTTATTAATTTTATTAGAAATAATCCGATCCATAACAATTATAACTTCTGTGATTATAGAAGATGTTAGATATAAGATAAACTTAATCTATAAGAAGATATTAATAGAGTAATTCATAATTTTATTAAGATATATAGCCTATAAATTAATATTTAAAATATATTTGATTAGGTTAGTTTGGAACAAATTTCTTTCTGTTTTATAGTATTTTTTTAGTATAAAAATTGTTAGTTCTAATTTTTTAAAAAATTTAAAAGCTATGTCTAAAACTAATTGAGAATGCGTTTTTCTGATTGATAAAAGACATGAGTAAACGGACAAAGACATTCAAATAACCCTTGCAGAACTAAAATTTGAGATTAAAATTAAATTTACAAAAATTAAAAAAATCTGACGTAGAAAGATCGTAACAGAGTAAGATCAAAAACAAAACAGGGGAAGAGTGAAGCAAACATATAAACCCCTATGGAAACAGAGAAAACCCTGTAGAATTTGAAAAATAGATCTGCTCACCTGGTTGGCGAAGCCAACACCGACACCGAGAAGGATATGGCCGATGATAAGCATGGCAACATCCTTAGCGGCGGAGCTAGAAAATTTTTTCTATGGGGGCACAAATTAATATTAGTTATTAAATTACTCTTAAAATATAATTTTTATTCATTGTAAACATAAATCATGAGTCATATTTTTAATTAAAAATTATAAAAATACGTCTAAAATTATATTCATTCCCATTAAAAAATAGATATATCATTCTATATATTATTATTTATTAAAAAATTAATATTTCTACAATGATTATTAATGAATTGAGTTCAATAAATTGCTTTTTAATATATCTTATTATTTATTAAAAAATTAAACAAACGTTGGCAGGAGAGAGAGAGAGAGGCGGGTTGGGGAGTGATAAAAGAGAGAGGGGAGAGATAAAAGCTGTTCCAACGTTTAGAAAAAAAATAAAACTAGGCACAGGCGGAGGCGGAGGGAGTAGAAACAAAGCATTAGTTTTAAAAATTAAATTTAATCTAATAAAAGAAAAGAAAAGAAAAGATGTGCGTACTTTGACGATGAGGATCAGTATGCATCGATGGCCTAGGAACAGATGGCATCATCCATCTCGTTGAAACAGAATGCATCATCCACGGCGCGGCAACAGAGCGCATCTGTGGCGTATAAGCATAGCCTGTAGCAACTGAAATGTTTGTAAATATTAGCGAATCATCTAATCGCTGCTGCACCCAAAATCCACGCTCCATATATAGCTCGTGAAACTGAAACAATTCTTCGAGAAAATTAAGAAAGCAGGTCGTCGGAGAAGAAGAAGAAGAAGACGAAGTGTGGAGTCGCTGTGAGTAGCGGATGAGAGAAACTGGGAGGGGTAATAGAGCGAGGAGCGAGGGATATTAGATCCGATTGCATATTTCTGTAACATTTATAGAGGCAGTTCAAACTATTTCAAATTAATAAAAATCTATCTTTGGAAACCAAATCAAATTGATAAAATATATTTATGGAAAGTAAATCCTCCAAATTTCATCATATATGAACAAATATTATTTATGATATCCTTTTTATTCTGACCGTTTATGAAATCTAAAACGAAATAATTATTCTAACGGTTAATAAATTTAATTAGTTGACTCTAAAATTTAATTTAAATATAGAATGATTATTCGTATTTTGATTATTTGAATACTTGTTTAAAGACCGGTCTAATTAGTATAAAGTTTTTCTTAAGAAGGTACAATTGGCCAATTTTATAAATTTAAGTAAATTTTTAAATAAATCGACTGCAATGAATATACCCTACTACAAAAAAACAGAACTCGAATTTTTTAGAAAATTATTTTTTTTCTAAATAAATACTATAGTATTGATACATACTCCAAAAACTATCTTGATCGGGCACGAATCTCGAGGCAAAAGCTAGTTGGAAACTTCAAAAATTAATTTTGGGAGCACCCGAACTCCGATTTCAGCGAGCTTATAGTCAAACTGAGCGTCTCGGAAATACGAACCCAACGACACCAAGATCAACCCAATCCGAGCCCAAATGAGTCCGAATCAAGGGCTCAAAGCGCTGTTGAAAGGTTCAAACCGCAATTTTGAGTTACCAAAAAGTCTCCGATTTTAACGAGCTTATACTCGAATCGAACGGCTCGACGAGACAAATCCAACGAGCCCAAGATCGCCGAATTCCGATATCATTAAAGCCTTCAAATTCCCAACGAACGGTGCATGATCAAAGATTCGATATCGGCCGTCCATTCAAAACCCTCCAATTCGCCCCTGATCTCACGCCTATTTATGGGCTATGCCACTCCAGAAAAGCTATAAATAGAACCCTCATTCTACACCAAGGGGCCTCAAGTGAAGAGAGAGAAGAAGAAGAGGAGAAAGGGGAAAAGGAGATTCCTCACCTCCTCGACCACCACCGGAGCTCTTCCTGCCGCCTGAAGACGCCGGAACTCTGCCGATTTTTGGGAAACGCCGGAAATTTGCAGAACTTTGTAACTTTGTGAGAAATTGATTGTAAATTGATCGTCTTGATTTGTAAGACGGATCAACCTTTGTACTTCAAACAAATACTAGTGGAACTTTGCAACTGAGCGAGGCCCCGTGGTTTTTTCCTCTTTTGGGTTTTCCACGTAAAAACCTTGGTGTTCATTTTCTCTTTTCTGTTTGTGTGCGGAATACTCGTGCAACGCTAAGACGAATATTTCCTAACTCTACTGCCGCGTATATTCTAGCACGCAACAAGTATGATAAATTTTATTATACTTCACAAGCCCGAAAAAAATTAAAAAATAAGCAATACATATATTTCATTCAATTAATTTTTGACGTCAAACAAATTATTTTGTATAAGATATTAAGTTTAGAGTCAAATTAATATTAAATAATTCTAGCTAAATAGAGTTCAATTATATTTTATATTATTTAGATTTTCATTATTAAAAGAATTGCATAAGAGATAATAAATACATTTATAAAGATGCATATAACTTTACTTTACTACAAAGTTATATTAAATTTTAGTCGGCAAACGTTCATATATTATTTCTTGATAATTAAATGCAAATTCATAGTTTTTAGTATATATATATATATATATATATATATATATATATATATATATATATATATATATATATATATATATATATATATATGCATTATAATTGCGAAGAGAATAAGGTTAAAAATTTGATACATTTCTATGCAAGAACAAAGGTATACATTCCTAAAGTAAACTAAGAACTTTACAGGAAGAGAGGAAGAAAGAACACGATGAAGACAGCGAAAGAAGATGAAATGGATTGTATTATTCCTGTATCTTGAATAGTTACAGAGAAAGGCCTAATAAAGACTTAGCTAATGGTGAGCTAGTAAAAACAAATAAAGAACCTAAGGGTATTACTTTATATGCTAATAGCCTCCCTCAACTTAAGCATTCGGTGTCCGAATGGTTAATTTGTTCCGTAATTCAGTGAACCGAGCGATCGAGAAGGGCTTCGTTAGGATGTCAGCTATTTGATCTTTAGAGGAGATGTGCTCAAGATGGAAGTTGCCGGAGCCAATTTGCTGACGAATAAAGTGATAGTCAATCTCGATATGCTTTGTTCTTGCATGAAACACCGGGTTTTTGGCAATGGCCATAGCTGATGTGTTATCGCAGTGAATGATGGTCGGTGACGGTTGCGAGAGATTGAGTTCGGTGGCTAGTCGACGAAGCCATATCACGTCCGAAGCGACAGCGGAGAGAGATCTGTACTCAGCTTTGGTGGAGGAGGATTTAGCTACGGTCACCTGCTTTTTCACCGTCCAAGAAATAAGGTTGGGACCAAGGAAGGTGCAGAAGCCCGAAACTGACTTCCGGTCGCTGGTGTCCGATACCCAGTCCGCGTCTGAATAAGTGCGTAGTTCCAGCGAGCCAGCGACGATAGGTAGTCCAAATGATAGGGTGCCTTTGATATAGCGAAGAAGATTTTTGAGTGCCTTAAAGTCTTGTTCGGTTGGAGACTGCATATGTTGACAGATCCGGTTCGTGGCGAAGGCGATATCCGGTCTTGTGATGGAGAGGTATTGAAGTGATCCAGCGAGGCAGCGGTAGAGGGATGGATCCGAAATGGTTGGGAGTTAGGTTCCTTCTGTTTCTTAGACGGCGTGACCGGGGTAGGAGTTGCTTTGCAATCCTTGTAGCCTGCGTCATAAAGAATTTTTATAGCATAGTATTCTTGAGATAGAAAGTAGCCGGATTTGGAACGTGTCACCTGAATTCCGAGGAAGAGCGAGATGTTGCCAAGTTGTTTGAGGGCGAATTGCGTTTGCAGTTGTTGGAGGAGTAGTCGAATTGCAGTGTCGTCGTTACTTGTCACCAAGAAGTCGTCTACGTAAATAAGAATATATATTTGAATGTTGTGTTTGTGTTAGATAAGAAGAGAGGGATCGGAACGACTAAACCCGAAGACTTGTTGTTAGAGAAAACTGGTCAGTTTTTGAAACCATTGTCGCGCTGCTTGTTTCAAGCCGTAGAGAGATTTTTGAAGTTTCCACACCGTGTGTGGTTGATTGTGATCGACGAAACCAGGTGGTTGGCGCATGTAAATGTTGTCGGGTAGATCTCCATGAAGGAAGGCATTGTATACGTCAAGTTGGTACATGGGCCATTGTTGGTTGAGGGATAGTGTGAGCAGGAGGCGGATAGTAGGCATCTTCGCAACAGGACTGAAGGTCTCGTTGAAGTTGATGCCGAATTTCTGATCGTAGCCGAGAGCTACGAGCCAAGCTTTGTAACAATCTATTTGGCCATTCGGTAGAAGTTTGATTTTATACGTCCATTTACAGCCTAACACAAGTTTGTTTGAGGGAGGTGAGACGAGAGTCCACGTTGATTATCGTTTAAGTGCGTCGAATTCTGCCTGCATTGCATTCCGCCAATGGTCTGTCTTGAGAGCTTGAACATAGGTACTCGGTATGGTGGAAGGGTTGAGCTGGGAAAGAAGATTAAAGATAGTTTCGATTTAATTATCCCTGATCTAAGACGAGTTTGCATAGGATGATAGGGGGTGATAGTGTGGCTGTGTTGAGGAGAGGAGATGGGAATTTCGGGTGAAGTCTGATTAGTGTCCAAGGTGGGATGTTGAGTACTTGATTAGGGGAATAGTATGAGGTTCAGTTATTGGTGTGCGTTTGTCCGTAGGGACGTGAGGGATGTAGACTGGGATGAGGAAAGGGGAGGGGTGTGAGAGGTGGTAATTGGAGATCCTTGTTAGCCGAGAGGTGTTGTGCTGGAATGGAAAGTTGAATTCGTAGAAGACGACGTGTCTGGATATGTGAGTCCGACCGGTGGTGATATTGTGACAGAGATATCCTTTGTGTTGGGGTAAATAGCCCAGGAAGACGCAGGGGTAGGATCACTACAAGAAAATAGGTAATTAGCGCCTAACAAAATTGGTCGCTAAAAATGTTAAATTGGACGCAAAAGCAAATAGCGACCAAAATTTTGGGTCGCTGATTTGTCGCAGATAGCCTCGTCGCTGAGGCTTTTAGCGACCAAAATTTTTTAGTTGCAAATTACGACCATATTTAGTATGGTCGCTAAAATTGGACATATATAGCGACCATTTTTTTCGACGCTAGTGAATATTATTTGGATGCTATTTAATAATTTAATAGTTAATTTTATTTTTAAATTTTTCCTATAGCAACCAAAATAAAAATTGGTCGCAAAATGATCAATCAAAAAAAATCACATGCCCTTTTAATTTCATATAATTTGGATATTAAATTTGTAATATTTAGTAAATAAAATTATTATCCATTTATTATGCATTGGCTATAACAATTAAGACCAATACATCACTCCTTTATATTGCAATTAATTAAATAAATTACATATAGAAAAAAAATACAAATTTTATTAGCTTGAGGCAATAATAATAAAAAGCTTAAATCAAAAAAATTTATTTTATTCATGAATATCATTGTTAAGAATTTGCTAGAGAAAATAAAATTACATTAATTCATATATACTTTTACAAATACATCAATCAATTAATACAAAAAAATATAATCTCAAACATCATAAATCATAAAATCTTAATGTTTATAAAATGATAACATCTAATTAACATAAAAAATCTTTTATTAACTTTTATGTTAATAAATATAAAATTACAAATTATTATTTTTTTCCCTCAAATAAATTTATATCAAAAATAAATTACAACATCAATCAATAATCATGCTAACGGCAATCAATATCTTGTATTGTTGCAGTGTGGGATCAAATCAAACTCCATATCCATCAATACACTTTCGGATGCCCGAACTTCAACTTGGAGTACAAGCAAGCAACCCCTACATAAAAAATTAATAAACAAAATTACCAGAATATTTCAATAATTTTGAAAAAAATCAAGGCAAAAATGTAGGAAACTTGCATACTGCTTGACACCATGATGCAAGATCAAAAACCAATTGAGTTCTCAAAGAAGCAAGTTCATCTCCTCCTTTTTACTGCAACTAAGTGATTGTAAGCTACAATCCATGCAATCTTCATCTCTATGCTCGACATATGAGGAACAACTCTTTATCGTCACCAGCATAGCAAATCTGATAACATGTAAGCAAAAATAAAATATTAAACATTATAATGGATGAAGCTGCTCCAATAAAGATCTAGCACTGACCGTATAATAATAAAAATAACTAAAAAAACCCTCAAAAAAATAGAAGCAAATATAGAAAAAAACCAATTAACATAACTACTGTCTAATTTGACGAGTTAAATTGAGTGTTGAAGCTAAATACCGCACAATGGCTCATTCTGCTTGCAAATGCTGTGGGATCAACACTTATGTAGAAGAATTTGGCTTTCCTCTAACCCAACCTATAATTTGTAACTGTGATAATTACTAGCTATCTACATTGCAAGCAATCATATATTCCATGAAACAAACAATATATTGAAGTGAGTTGTCACTCATCTGGGATGTAAGTTCGCAAAGATCATCACTCCTCATAAATCAATAAAAAAACATTAACTGATATCTTTATCAAAACTCTGAGTACTCAAATTTTTTTCCAACCTTTGTAACAAGCTGTAACTTTTGATATATATACACTCCAACTTAAGAGAAAATATTATAAAAGGAAAAATTAAAAAAAAAATTAAAGGTTATATTTTTAGTAGGATATTCATGATATTCAACCTATCAATTTTTTTTTTGTTTGTACTCACCTATAAGGATATATGTATTTACACACCAACTTCAGTCAATAATACATAACGAATGTTTTTCCATGTAAATACTTTAATTTAAATAGTTTGTTGCAATATTTAGAAAGACTGATTGACTGGTAATGATTAGACCAAGAACAAGGAATCATGCAAGAGATAACAAGAAATACAAAAAAACATTCAACATACCGTAGTAAGAGCTGATAGCATTGAGATTACAAATTGTGTCACATTGCTCTTGCTGAGACTGCCCCATGCCTAACAAGATACTCAATCGGTTTCAGCGAATCAGAATTTTCATCGGATGAGGGATAGCATTCAACTCTTCTTGGTAATTCTAGCTCTGCATCCCGGTCTATACAAGAAGTTCTGACATATGATTAACGAAGTCCTCTATCTTGGCCTGCACTACTGTTGCTTCTCTACGCTGCATTCCAAGAACCACCATGCATATTTTTTTGCACCAGACATTTTTCGTACAGCAGCTCGATGCTGAGCTGCAAATACATTTGTAATGCAAAAAATTCTTTATTTTGTGTGCTGTGTTCACACGGACAGGAAGAAAAATGACAGATAAAAAGGTACACACAAATATAATTAGATGCCCATTTATAAGTATACCATACAAGAAAAAATAATGGAAGCAAGGTGATTTTAAATTAACCCAAAACTTAAAAAAAATAATATAATAAAATAATAATTAACCCAAAACTGTTCTATTTTCCTCTAAACCTCTCCAACTCCATGTGGCCTGTTTCAAAAATTGACTTAAATTTTCTATGGTGAAATTGTGATATTTATTGTATGGAGATCATTTTCAAGGAATTCCAACTGAAGTTAAGTATTCATGAAAGCTATTCCATCATTATGAATGTTAATAAGCATTCACTCAAAACAGAAAATTTGTTTGACAAAGACCAAGTGCTTTATGTTTTATTTTTCAAATCTGGATGAAATTCCATTAATAACAAAACAGAGGAAGGTAGGGAAAAAGTATCGTGCATTCAAGTAGGCCACTGCTCAGTCCAAAAAATTGATAGATTAGATTGTAAAGGAAATTGCACACAACTCTGTGAGGTGTGGGGAAGTAAAGATAAAACCGGTGGAGCAATCTTTCCCGGTTCGTCCATTCTCACATGCACAGATGCCATTTGAATGGCAGGCCCCATGACTACTACTGCAATTGTTTGGGCATGATCTACAGTTGAAGAAAGGATAAGGGAAAAGTAAGAGCTCGCATACACACCAAAAACCATAAAGCTGGCCACCAATCGCTAATAATTTAAGAAGAGCATAAAAATGTCAACCTGCTTGAAGTCAAAAATTAACAGTTTGGTTAAAACTTAAAAGTATAGTTACAACCATATAAAAGAGGCTTTTAAGTCATTATTGAATTTCGTTCTGCTATTATAGTGACAATCATTAAAAGAAAATTACAACTTTTTTAAAAAGGCACCAACGATCGTGAATCAACTTGCATGTACCGAGTAAGGCTTGACAGGCAAATTAGATGGATTAAAACTCACGACGGCACACTGAATAGAATCATTCAAGAGCAACTTCTATTTCAATTTAAAGGACCAGGAACGTACCACATGACATCACCAAAATGACTTAGTTTTAGCTTCCAAAGCCCTCTGTCTAGTCCCATTAATAAGCCAGCAGCGTAGAAGTGTTTGAAGAACTTTACAGGTTTGGGTTGGAAATGGCTATCTGAAACAAATTTTCCATCAGAAAGACCTGTGTATAATCAACAATAAAATTTGAGGGAACTGAAATTGGTGATCTCAAACCTGTATTCACGTGATTTGTATTCTTGAGCAAGTCTTCTGAGAGCTTTGAACTTTTAAGTATGCACTTTTACCTGCTCTAATTTCCCACACAATTCTACCTGCCCATCTTATAAGAATAAATTTTTGTAGTAGAAAAATAAGCTAGTCAATTAGACAAAGAAGACAGTAAATAGAGTTTGATCAACTTAAATTTGAAACCAAGAAATATTTAATCCAGTTGGTCTATTCATAATAGTAAAATACTAAATTGTGCTTTGAAAAGAAGGCAGCGGACATAAAGATTCACAAATGAAACTAATAAACAGCATTAGATGAAAATTTGAAATATACAAATCCAAGTCGAAGAGTTGCTGCTCTTTGTCATTCTCCTCCAATGAGAAACACCAGCGGAAGTGAAAACCTGAAAGAATCATCATTTGTTAACAAAGCTTTCAATCAGTGGTGTTAAAGCTGATCTAACTTCAACAAAAATGCCTCGCATAAAAAATACGTCTTAAATTTCATAATTGCTTATCACAACAGAGACTTTTTCATATTATATGTGATCAGAAGCAACATGACAATGAGCAAAAAATAAAGAAATAAAACGTTTAATTGCCGAAAATACCTACAAAATTTGTCCTTCCACTTATCAACCACTCTAAGGTCCCGAAACAACCCAAGCTTGAGATCAACGGAGAAGTCAAGGCCTCCTATTATGCTCCTACTTGACGCACCACTTGTAATAATAAGATAAAATCTCTATCGCACAAACAAACAATCACAATTTAGTTTAGATGATGGAACAAAGATAGAGATCACCAAATAAGAAATCCACAACTCATACTAGGATAGAATAATATACTTACAAAGTGGCATCAAACTTGTAAGCAGTCAAAGAATCCACATCTTCAAACACACAAGAACAAAGAAAAACATAAATTGATTGTAAAATAATTAATGAATTTTACATATCACAAGAGTCATATTTATAACCCAAAAATTAAAAAACTAAATAGTCTCTTAATCCCCACAAGTCAAAGACTCACAGTACAAGTTTAAATTTAGGAAACTTGGATTTAAGCAAACGAGAAGTTCTCAATCATAGATTAAAAAAACAAGAAATTTCCATTTCAAAGTTGTTCCTAACAACGTTCAAATTGCTACAACGGAATATATCCAAAATAGAGAAAACAACCAGTTGTTAAAAGAAGGAAATTGATAAAAAAAATAAGGTAGTTCAAGAGCTAAATTGAAAGTAAATTATTAACATTATAGTTTCAAAAAATAGACATAAATCAAATATCTAGTCATCATTTCTTCATTTGAGAAGCTGGACCTACAAGAATAAATTTATAATATTAGTTTAAACAAAATTTTCAATTTTATTAAGTCAACCTTAAGTGCATATTCAAAATACTTACCATCATCATAGGGGTTGCATGCCCATTTTTCTGCTATCATTTTTAACCAATCTATAGTTTTTTTGTTGAGATTTAATGATCTACTCTGTTCCTCATATTCTCTTTTATAACTTTTAAACTGG
>CM039735.1:65364764-65435038 GCA_022539455.1 Dendrobium nobile | reverse complement strand
AATGAAGCCCAAAGCTCCTTACTCTTTCACGTTAGAGCAAAAAAGAATGATATGTCAGTGGTTTTAAAGGTTTAAAGATGCCTGATGGCTATGGATCAAATATAAGCCGATGTGTTGACTTAAAATCTGCAAGGTTATTTGGACTCAAAAGTCATGATTGTCACATAATTATGGAGGTTCTTCTTCCGATCATAGTCTGTATGTTACTCGATTACATATCAAATCCGTTGATTGAGCTTAGCATTTTCTTCAAAAATTTATGTTCATCTAAACTAAGTGAAAATGCTTTACGGAGGTACGAGGATAACATATCAATCATTCTATGCAAGTTAGAGAAGATATTTCTCCCGGTTTTTTTTTTATTCTATGGAACATCTTCCAGTCCATCTACCTTACGAAGTTAGAGTTGGTGGACCTGTATAATATCGTTGGATATATCCTTTCGAAAGGTAAATGTGTTAAGATTTTTATTAATTCTTCAATATTTTTGAATCAGTTGAGATAACATATTTTTATTAACTTCACGATGATTGTAATTGATTAATAGATATTTGAATAAGTTGAAGAAATATGTTAAGAATAAAGCATGACCAAAAGGATCGATATGTGAAGCATATTTGTCTCAAGAAATAACTCACTTTTGCTCCTACTATTTCGAGCCACATGTAAAGAGTACAAGAATAAAAATTGGTCGTAACATGGATTTCGATGTTGAAGAACAATCACATGCTACACTATCAGTATTTAGAAGGCAAGGAAAGCCTAGTGGCAAATGTGTTGAAAGATATCTCAACGATTTAGAAATAAATACAGCGAATTTGTATGTACTACTAAACTGTGAAGAAGTTGAGCCAATCTTAGAGTAAGTTCTAACATAATGTTAATAATTAATTAGTAATGTTTATTTAAAATATTAAAGTATTATTTGTCACCAGGTATTTCGTAAGCAATTTGCCTTTGACAGATTCAAGGGATATTGAGCAAGCTGTTGCAAATGAATTTCCAACTTGGTTCAGATCATATGTGAGCACATTTTTTTTATAAATTTAAATCTTATTTATTATCAAAAATACTAAAATTTAAAAATGTTTTTAGGTAAAAAACCCTGATAACAAATATTTCGATAAAGGTTTGCAAGCATTAGCATGGGATCTAATGCGAAAAGTAAAAACTTGGCCAATATATATAGTGAATGGGTTCAGATTTCATACCAAATCGTGGAGTGAATGAAGAAAAACTGAAAATTATGGAGTATGTGTTAGAGGGAACACTCATGAAGAAGATGAGTGTGATTATTATGGTATTCTGAATGAGGTCCTTGACTTGGAATACCCAGGCGAAGATGAGAACTTTATATACTTATTTAATTGTCAATGGTATGATACAGTACAGAATAGAGGCACAAGGGTTCATCCTACATATGGTTTAGTAGATATTAAACATAGTAAAAGATACGGAAAGTTTGATCCATTTATGTTAGCAAGTCAAGCTATTCAAGTTTATTTCAACAAATATCTCAGTGGTCGTAGAGACAAACAAGATTGGCTAGCTGTCATAAAAACAAAAGCACGGGGAATAATTGATCAACAATACATTGTAGTAACTGCACATCAAGAGGATGAGATGTCAAGTTGTATGCCTGTTGAAATTGAGGAGATGACAACTACAACCTCTACTATTAAAATGGGGTTAGAAGATGTGAATAGTTAAACTAGTTCAGGCGAAAAAGAGAATGAGGATGAAAGTGAAGATACCCTTGAGAGTGATGAAAATAGTTTTGATGATTCTGATTAGTTTTTGTAATTTAGAATTGTAGAATTTTAATGTTTTGTAATATTTTGAATTTTAAGAAATGAAATTATTATTTGTCAGCTTGTATTTTATTAACTGCTTTTTGTAATTCATTAACTGCTTTATTAACTGCTTCTTATAATTCATTACCTACTTCATTAACTGCTTTATTAACTGTTTTATTAATTGCTTTTCAATGCTTTAGTAATTGTTTTTTTTAATATTGCAGATGGCTTCAGGCGACGATCCTCCTCGTAAATCATTTGCCTCAAAGTTCCGCCGGAAGAAGATTACTGCTAGCAAACCCACACAGGCTGAGGTAGGTGAGGGGCCTTTAGTTCCACTAGATCTACCTACACCACCACTGCCACCACCTACCAGGAGCTAGCAGCATTCACCAGAGCAGGGTCAGGGACATTTAGATCCACCTAGTGTTGTACCTCCATACTTCCCTGGCCACTTCCCTCCTCCCAGCTCGACGAGTCCTCGCTTCCCCTCTCCAGATCAGACACATACTTCTCCATTCTATCCATATTACCCCCCACCATCATCACAGGCAGCTGGTCCATCCACTGGTCCCCACCCTCCTTACCCTTACCCATATTACTACCCCTATCCGGTGCAGCATGAACAGGGTGGACCATCAAGATCACCAGAGGTTGGCGCTAGCGATCATGCAGCAGCAACAGATAAGCGTCAATACATCAAGCCTGACGGTGATAAGTAAGTTCAATTTAAGTTATTAAGTTGTTTTTATTTTGATATATTACATGTTATTGACAAAAAAAGTCACTTGCAGCTTCAATCCTTCAAGGTCGCCTATACATTGATCCGGGATATATTAAAGAATAAATATGATGCTCCTTACTTATCCTGGAAGAAGATCCCAAAGCTAGTTAGAGATATGTGGTTTGGAGAATTTAAGGTATATTTTTTTTTGTATGATTTCAAATATATGATTTAATTTGTACTAATCTTTTTGATATTGCCTAAATTTTTACAGAAAGAATTTAGGTGGTTGTCTGAGTACAGCACGAGAATCAGATCAAATTTTGAGAGGAGAGGAGCGACCCATCTCAGAGACATGTTTACGGACATTAGAAAGTCTGGGCAGCATCCAAATTGGATTGGAGAGGGCGTTTGGGCTGATTTGAGTAGTGCTTGGGCTACCCCTGAGTTTATAAAAATGAGAGAGCAGAATAAACAGAACAGAGCCTCTGACTGCGGCGATTTAGGAAGCTCTCTTCATACTGGTGGATCTGTACCTCATACGGAACATAGGCGGCGACTGGTAAGTGTTTTGAATTGGTTTATTACATATATTTATGTTACTATAACTAAGCATCAAATTTTCATAAAGAACACCTTGGTCGAGAGCCAACACCATTAGAGTTCCATCAAGAACTCATCAACATCAAGCTGACCATTAGTGGGTTGATGAGAAGTCTAAGAAGGCTCATGTGAGTAAAAATTTTTGGAGTTTTAGAATAAAAATTTATTTTAATAAAACTAATTGTAACTCGCAGGATGATTTCGTACGAGCTAGAGAAAGTCGGCAGTCCACTGGCGAGGGATCATCTTCTGGATCGACTCACATTTCTGAGTATCAGACATGGTCAGAAGTTGTTGGTGGAAGACAGAGGGGGAGGGTATATGGCATGGGTTCACAGGCTTTTGCTATTGAGGGCAGTTCATACACCTCTGCATTTCATGATCCAAGTGGAGCTGAAGAATCTGTAAGCGAGAGGGTTGCAGTGCTTACTAGAGAGATTGAAGAGATGAAAAGAGTTCAATCTAGAGAGATTGAAGAAATGAGAAAGGTTCAGAATGAAATGCAAGTAGAGTTGCAATCCTACAGAGCTGAAAAATAGAGGAAGAAGGACTAACAGGAGCAGCCATCTGCAGACAGTGAGGATACATATGAGGATTAGATATTTTTTATGTTTGATGATTGTATTTATAATTTATGGTTGTGATGAATATAGCGGCGTGTTGCCCAACATATCTTGCTCTTTCTGCAGGTTTAGATTTTAGGGTGAACCTCCCTCAAATAGAGGGGATGCTGTCAATTTTTTTTTGCAGGTGCTACAGGTTTCCGGCGGCTAACCGGCGGGTTGGCCGCCGAAAACTACGATACCGGACGGCCAATGACAAGCCGCTGGTAATGGCATTACACCGCCGGTTTATTACCGGCGGTTACCGACGGCCACCGGCGGTGTTACGGTGGACATCCGGTGGTTTACATCGTCGGTAATACTGACGGCTCGAACCGCCGGCTTTCGCCGGTAAAGGAACCGGCGGTCTACTGGCCCTTGCCGGCGGTTTAAGAAACAAACGACGCCTACCTAAACCAGCGGAGGACCGTCGGTAATTTGACCGCCGGTCAGCCGTCGGTCAGATAACCGGCGGCGTAACGGCCGGAAAACCGCCGGTTCCAAATCCGGTTGTCACTGGCGGTATACGCCGCCGGAAAACCGCCGCCAACATAAACCGCCGGTACCAGTTTCCTACACGATTTTTATCGGCGGCTGGAAAACCGCCGTAAAGCCGCCGGTAGTACATAAAACCGCCGGTTAATCTAGCATAACCGCCGGAAAAACCGCCGGATTTCGGCGTTTTTCCTGTAGTGTAACTGTTCAAGATTATATGTGACATTATGAAATCCCTTATTTCTATTTGAATAATAGGGTCTTGCATTTTAAGATTGCTAGATAATCACTCTTTGTTGTTGTTCATGAGCTACCTTCTCTTGGTTGGTTCTAAGGAGCAGTATGCTTCTCTAGCTTGATTGATACCATTTATGGAATTAAGTTTTTATCTTTTGTGGTAATCTTGGCATTATATCTTGACACTGATCCGCATTTTTTGCAATAAGAGCACCAACTCAATAAGAAGTTTCAATAGTAAACTTACTCAGCATATTTAGAATAACTAATGATTCGGTTTTGAAGTCTAATTGATTAGGATGTTTTCTTACTCAATTGTTCAATGGTGGAATGATTTAAACTTACTTAGCCATCCTAATCATTTTTTTCTCTCTTTTTATCATGCAGCTACCTTCAATTGTACAGGGCATGCATTCGTGCGGTTCCCAATTTACAATTGCTTGAAGAAAGGTGCTGCAAATGCAAGAGATGAGTTTGAACTTACCATGGCTTTTAGTGGCTGCACTTCTCTGAAAGAAAACACTCGAAATCATATCATTACACCATCTGAGACAAAATACTCCATTTCGGCCAGGTTATAAGGAGTCCAAGGAAGAAGGAATTTTTAATTTGGAACATCTAATAAGCTTCAATGCTTGATGATTATAATATATATATTGATAAGATTTGGTATAAGTTGTAGTTGCCTCTATTGTATTTCCTTATCGTTGTTACAATTATATTGAAAACGGATGATGATATGCTAATTAGTTTGCTTATGATGATATACTAGCATAATCACTTTCACGTTTTCACTAAATTTTAATATTTTTAATTTTTTATTCATGTAGACTTTGTGCATATGAAAATAAGCATTAGTGTTTATAATTATTAATAATAATATATTTAATATTTTTACTAGTATGTTGAAGTATTCATTTGGCATTGCTTATGTATTATTTAAAAGAAAAATTGATATTTTTTCATTTTTTTTTAATCAATCTTACCTTTTAGCAGCGGTTTTAACACCTGCTAAAAAGCGCTGCTAAAGCTACCCTACAGCAGCAGTTTCAAAACCGCTGCTAAAGCCTTTCCAGCGAACGCAGATGCGGCGGATGTGCAGCGGATTTTAAACCGCTGCGAATAATTTTGCAGGTGTTTAAACCGCTGCTGTTGGTTAGAAAAAGCGGTGCGATAGCCTAATTTATTAGTAGTATATTTA
This sequence comes from Dendrobium nobile, assembly GCA_022539455.1. Lineage (NCBI taxonomy): Eukaryota > Viridiplantae > Streptophyta > Magnoliopsida > Asparagales > Orchidaceae > Dendrobium > Dendrobium nobile. The sequence goes on along the minus strand of CM039735.1, from coordinate 65,429,380 downwards.
GAATATTTTACACTTCTTTTGCATGCAACCAAAAAAATTCTTAGAAATATGATTCGCTAGTTTACTTTAGGAATGTATACCTTTGTTCTTGCATAGAAATGTATCAAATTTTTAACCGTATTCTCTTCGCAATTACAACGCTATATATATATATATATATATATATATATACTAAAAAAACTATGAATTTGCATATTAATTATCATGAAATAATATATGAACGTTTGCCGGCTAAAATTTAATATAAATTTGTAGTAAGTAAATTTATTTGTAGAAATGTATATGCATCTTTATAAATGTATTTATTATCTCTTATGCAATTCTTTTAATAATGAAAATCTAAATAATATAAAATATAGTTGAACTCTATTTAGCTTTAATTATTTAATATTAATTTGACTCTAAACTGAATATCTTATACAAAATAATTTGTTTGACGTCAAAAATTAATTGAATGAAATATATGTATTGTGTATTTTTTTAATTTTTTTAAAATTAGAGTTCTGTTTTTGTTAAAATTATTCATTTTAGATTTCATAAACGGTTAGAATAAAAAGGATATCATAAATAATATTTGTTCATATATGATGAAATTTGGAGGATTTACTTTCCATAAATATATTTTATCAATTTGATTTGGTTTCCAAAGATAGATTTTTATTAATTTGAAAACATAATTTCCATTAGTTTGAACTGCTTCTATAAATGTTACAGAAATATGCAATCGGATCTAATATCTCTCACTCCTCGCTCTATTACCCCTCCCAGTTTCTCTCATCCGCTACTCACGAGCGACTCCACACTTCGTCTTCTTCTTCTTCTTTTTGTCCGACGACCTGCTTTCTTAATTTTCTTGAAGAATTGTTTCAGTTTCACGAGCTATATATGGAGCGTGGATTTTGGGTGCAGCAGCGATTAGATGATACGCTAATATTTACAAACATTTCAGTTGCTACAGGCTATGCTTATACGCCACAGACGCGCTCTGTTCCCGCGCCATGGATGATGCATTCTGTTTCAACGAGATGGATGATGCCATCTGTTCTCAGGCCATCGATGCATACTGGTCCTCATCGTCAAAGTACGCACATCTTTTCTTTTTTTTTTCTTAGATTAAATTTAATTTTTAAAACTAATCCTTTATTTCTACTCCCTCTCCCTCCGCCTCCGCCTCTGCCTAGTTTTTTTTTTTCTACAGGAACAGCTTTTATCTCTCTCCTCATTATCGCCTCCGCCTCCGCCTCCTGCCAATGTTTGTTTAATTTTTTTGAGAAGGAATTGATAAAATTTTTAAATAAATTTAAGTAAATTAATTAGTTTTATTATATTAACTTTATTATTTTGTATTATTTATAATTTTCTTTAGTAATTGTGAAATATTATGTATAATTAATTTAATAAAAATAATTTAGAATTAATAAACAATTAATTTAAATTTTGGTAGATTATAGTTTTATATTAATTTAAATATAGTTCAAAATTAAAACTTAATTTAATTAGTTCAAATAAAATATCTTAATTATAAAAACAATTTATTGAACTCAATTCATTAATAATCATTGGAGAAATATTAATTTTTTAATAAATAATAAGATATAGAATGATATATCTATTTTTTAATGGGAGTGCATATAATTTTAGACGTATTTTTATAATTTTTCATTAAAAATATGACTCATGATCTATGTTTACAATGAATAAAAATTATATTTTAAGAGTAATTTAATAATTAATATTAATTTGTGCCTCCATAGAAAAAATTTTCTGGCTCCGCCCCTTTGTATCTCTTTGCTCATTTATTCGACTAATGAATCAGGATATGAATTACCTCCTCGCATGCGCTCAAGAAATACTAATACTACAATGATACACTCTACAGCCGCCGATATTAATGAGAGAGCGTCAGAGCAGCAGGTAATTGATCATATGAACATTAAGGATTTACATATAAGGGAGCATTCTTTAATCTTGTCACATTATTTAATTGAGTTTCCACTGTTAATTAGTTTTATTCTGAAATCACAGAATCCACCAAATCAAAATAGTAGAGCTAGTAACAGATTGTCAAAAGAACGAATATCTAATTTCTTGATCAATAGTTTGGGCCGATTAACAACCACAGAGGAGAATATAGTTTGCACCATATGTCAGGTACTTATTAATTTTTTATTTTCTTAATTTATTTTTATGTATAACATTTAATTAATTTTCATTTACTTATGAATTTATTGAAGGAAGAGATCAAATTGAAGAAGAACATAGCTATCCTGAGCTGCAACCATATCTATCATGTAGGATGCATCAAAAATTGGTTGATGATTAAAAATGAATGTGCTGTCTGTAGAGCACGGGCTATCCCTGATGAAAATGTTTGAAGAGTTCTATGTTGACGAGAATAATGATAATGGTTATGTATATTCACAATTTAAAAATTTTCTCTCAAGTTTGAATGAAAATATTTTGATTTTTTTTTTTTTTTTTCTTAAGTAAATTGTACATTAATTCAGTCTATACATTAGTTTAGCTAAAAATTTAGCATATATACTTTTTTAGAATAAGCCTCTTTATTTCATTCATTAAATTTGAAATTAGTATGATAATATTGCCTAAAGAAAATAAAGTTTGTTAATTCCTTATGTATTTGAATAATAATTTATGATCAATCCTATCATCTCTAAATCAAAATGAGTCATATTAAGTAAATATTCCCATCAAAACATATTAGTATATAAACTGTGTTTCATAGCTCTATTTCCCATTCGCCCATAAATGCATCCACATTACAATTTGATTTGATTTTCTGGTTTGGCAGATTTGTTCGTCTTAGTCATGCTTTTGTGACTATAAACATTATAGTTAGAGAAATTTAAGGAGGAAATGAAAAATAGATGATAACATGGAGTTTTATGTAAAATAAAAAAAATTATATAATATTGAGGATTGTTAGTCGAGAAATTAATGAATGGTTTATAAAAGTGTTTACATTTGTGAATATGAATTTAGTAAATTTATCATAAAGCCATCTATAAAAATATTTATTAAAAAGAACATTTTTTTCCCCAAATTGGCTCTTGAAAAAATTTTAAAAAATCAACTCGCTTAGCTTTTCTTCAAATAAAATTCTTTTTCGTTGTATTAAAAATATCAAATTTGTTTGATAATGTGGAAAAATATATTGCTACATGATTTTAAAATTTAAATTCCTATAATTAAATTCTTATAGAAAATAACATACTATTTCTAAAGAAAAAAATGACATTTACTATTGATTTGAAAATATAAATAGATTTTATTTTATTTTTAATACAACGAAGATGGGGGGCGGTGCTTAGTGGAGGTCGGTGATAGTGGTGGTGGGCCACAACGGTGGTGATCGGTGACCGGCGGTGGTAATGGTGATGGGTGGCAAGTGACGACGACGGTGTACGCGACAGGCAACATGCAGTGGCGAAAGGTCAGCGGTTGTGTCCCGTAGTGACGGCGGACTGTCGAGGGTTTACTGGCGGCAGTGGTGGTCCACGAAAGGGGTGGTTGGTGACTACGACAATGGTGGAGGGTGACATCAATTATAATATATTTTTTATGTATTTGAAACTAGCTCAAATATGAGGAAATCCAAATATACCAAAAATAAAAGATGGAATTTGTAAATGCTCCAAAATTTTTCCCTGAATTTGTTTTACTTCAAACTGAACATCATTATTCTCTAATCTCCTATATTTAGAACATTTTACACTTCTTTTGCATGCAACCAAAAAAATTCTGAGAAATATGATTCGCTAGTTTATATTAGAATATAAATTAATACCCTTAGGTTCTTTATCTGTATTTACTAGCTTACCATTAGCTAAGTCTTTATTAGGCCTTTCTCTGTAACTATTCGAGATACAGGAATAATACAATCTGTTTCATCTTCTTTCCCTGGCTTCACCGTGTTCTTTTTTCCTTCTTCCTGTAAAGTTCTCATAGTATCAAGAGCCATCAGGGAAAACTAAGATCCCATGGACTCTTTGCCTCCTCCCGTCTCCTCCTCCTTGACCTCTACCTCTACCCAAATCGCTACCACCAACGCCGCCACTAACATTCCGCCGAATCTCAAGTTTCTTGTGTCCAATATCAAGAACCTTGCTCCACACCAACTAACCCCTGAAAACTATCATATCTAACGGGTACAAGCAATTCACGGCTAACGGGTTCGCCGGACATCTCCTAGGCACCGTCCAAGCTCCTCCAGACATCACCTCCACCGACTACGCACAATGGCTCATCGTCGATAGCAATCTCCTCTCCGCCATCTTCTCTACGGTATCTTAATCCATCCTTCCATATATCATCACGTCCACCACCGCCAACGAGGCTAGGACTATTCTTGAATGGAGACTTCAACCAACTAGTCGCTCCCGTGTGATCCAACTCAAAAATGAGTTATACCGAACACAAATGAAAGATCTCTCGGTCCAACAATACCTCACTCGTATCAAGACCATCGTGGACAACATCTCCGCGTCTGGCTCCAAGATCGAATCCGAAGATGTAATGCTTCATATCCTCAACGGTTTGCCTCCGACTTACAACTCCTTCAAATCAACCATCCGTAACTCCCTTCTACCCATCGATCTAGACACGTTCTACGCTCTTCTTTGCAACGAAGAGATACATCTCCAACAAGAACACATTCAAGAACTTATCGACAATGTCAATCCCGCCGCCCTCTACGCCGCACCCTCTAACTCCTCTCGCAACCGTAGCAACAATAATAGTCGCTTCAACAAACCCAAGAATCAACCTCCCGCTCAACCGGCATTGACTCCTCCACCCACTTCCTACGCTCAGCAACAATCGGCACGGCCTATCTGCCAGATATGTGGCAAACTCGGCCACATCGCTCTCAACTGTTGGCACCGCAACAATCCCAAATATGCCCCCACTAACACAAGGCAACCAAGGCCTCTCTTCGCCAATCCCACCGCCCCAGTCAGTCAAGACTGGATTCTTGACTCCGGTGCATCCACTCACCTGACACCGGACGCTAATCACCTCTACTACCCGTCGGCTTATCAAGGTTCGGACACGGTCTCAACTGCCAACGGTAATTCCCTTCCAATCACCAATGCCGGTCAAGGATTTCTCCCTTTGCCGAACACGGCCCGTAAGTTAAAACTCAACAATTTACTTCATGTACCTTCACTTACCCACAATCTCTTATCCGTGTCTAAGCTCACTTCAGATAATTTTGTCTCTATTTCTTTCAATGCTAACGGTTTTGTCATCAATGACTCACGGGACCATCATCCTCTGCTTCATGGGAAACTTCGTAACGGACTCTACCACATCAGCATCCCTTCGGACAGCAGTCCTACGGCTCACTCGGCTACCACCACCAACTCGTACAACTGGACTCTCGCCTGGGCCATCCGAACAAAGACACTCACAATGTCCTTTCCAGATTGTTTCTCGAAATCAATAATGTACCTAGCTCTTTCTTATGCAATTCTTGTAATCAGGCCAAGAGCCACAAATTACTTTTTAATAAAAGAACTTCTGTTACCGCTGCACCCTTCGACCTCATACACACCGACGTCTGGGGTCCGACTCCGCACCTTTCACTGGATGGCCATCGCTACTACATCATCTTTATAGATGATCACACTCGGTTCTTCTAGCTTTACCTTCTCTACACCAGAAATGAAGCCATAACCGCCTTTAAAAACCTCTGCAATCTCATAAAACTCAATATAACCAAACCCCAAAAATTCTGCGCTTTGACGGCGGAGGAGAATTCACTAGCCATGTGTTTCGTTCCTACTTTCAAGAAAACGGAATTATCCATCAGCTAACGTGTCCCCACACGCCGGAGCAAAACGGTCTCGTCGAACGAAAACACCGTCACTTGCTTGACTTAACTCGTGCCCTCCTACACGAATCTGGCTTACCTCCCAAATTTTTGTCCTCGGCCATCACCACAGCTCATCACCTAATCAACAGGCTCCCCTCCAAAGCCATTTCCAATCAAATCCCTTTTCAACTCCTTTACGGTATCCCGCCGACTTACACACACCTTCGCTCCTTCGGCTGCTTATGTTATCCGTGGTTGAAGCCTTATTCCAAGGACAAACTAGCGCCGAGATCCTACCCCTGCGTCTTCCTGGGTTATTCACCCCAACACAAAGGATATCTCTGTCACAATATCGCCACCAGTCGGACTCACATATCCAGACACGTCGTCTTCTACGAACGCAACTTTCTGTTCCAGCACAACACTATCTCGGCTAACAAGGATCTCCAATCTACCACCTCTCACACCCCTCCCCTTCTCCTCATCCCCACGTCTACCATCCCTCACGTCCCTACGGACAAACGCACACTAATAACTGAACCTCCTACTATTCCCCCTAATCACAGTACTCCACATCCCACCTTGGACACTAATCAGACTTCACCCGAAATTCCCATCTCCTCTCCTCAACACAGCCACACTATCACCCCCTATCATCCTATGCAAATCCGTCTTAGATCAGGGATAATTAAATCGAAACCGATCTTTAATCTTCTTGCCCAGCTCAACCCTTCCACCATACCAAGTACCTATGTTCAAGCTCTCAAGATAGACCATTGGCAAAATGCAATGCAGGCAGAATTCGACGCACTTAAACGGCAATCAACGTGGACTCTCATCTCACCTCCCTTAAACAAACCAGTGTTAGGCTGTAAATGGACGTATAAAATCAAACTTCTACCGAATGGCCAAATAGATTGTTACAAAGCTTGGCTCGTAGCTCTCGGCTACGATCAGAAATTTGGCATCAACTATAATGAGACCTTCAGTCCTGCTGTGAAGATGCCTACTATCCGCCTCCTGCTCACGCTATCCCTCAACCGACAATGGCCCATGTACCAACTTGACGTATCCAATGCCTTCCTTCATGGAGATCTACCCGACGACATTTACATGCGCCAACCACCTAGTTTCGTCGATCACAATCAACCACACGCGATGTGGAAACTTCAAAAATCTCTCTACGGCTTGAAACAAGCACCGCGGCAATGGTTTCAAAAACTAACCAGTTTTCTCCAACAATAAGGCTTTGGGTTTAGTCGTTCTGATCCCTCTCTTCTTATCTTACACAAACACAACATTTAAATATATATTCTTATTTACGTAGACGACTTCTTGGTGACAGGTAACGATGACACTGCAATTCAGCTACTCCTCTAACAGCTGCAAATTCAATTCGCCCTCAAACAAGTTGGCAATATCTCGCTCTTCCTCAAAGTTCAGGTGACACGTTCCAAATCCAGCTGCTTTCTATCGCAAGAACACTATGCTATGAAAATTCTTAACGCGCAGGCTACAAGGATTGCAAAGCAGCTCCTACCCCGGTCACGCCGTCTAAGAAACAGAAGGAACCGACCTCCCAACCATTTCCGGATCCATCCCTCTACCGCCGCCTCGCTGGATCACTTTAATACCTCTCCATCACAAGATCGGATATTGCCTTCGCAACGAACCGGATCTGTCAACATATGCAGTCTCCAACCGAACAAGACTTTAAGGCACTCAAACGTCTTCTTCACTACATCAAAGGCACCCTATCATTTGGACTACCTATCGTCGCTGGCTCGCTGGAACTACGCACTTATTCAGGCGCGGACTGGGCATCGGACACCAGCGACCGGAAGTCGATTTCGGACTTCTGCACCTTCCTCGGTCACAACCTTATTTCTTGGACGGTGAAAAAGCAGGCGACCGTAGCTAAATCCTCCACCGAAGCTGAGTACAGATCTCTCTCCGCTGCCGCTTCGAATGTGATATGGCTTCGTCGACTAGCCACCGAACTCAATCTCTCGCAACCGTCACCGACCATCATTCACTGCGATAACACATCAGCTATGGCCATTGCCAAAAACTCGGTCTTTCATGCAAGAACAAAGCATATCGAGATTGACTATCACTTTATTCGTCAGCATATTGGCTCCGGCAACTTCCAGCTCGAGCACATCTCCTCCAAAGATCAAATAGCTGACATCCTAACGAAGCCCTTCTCGATCGCTCGGTTCACTGAATTACAGAACAAATTAACCATTCGGACACCGAATGCTTAATTTGAGGAGGCTATTAGCATATAAAGTAATACCCTTAGGTTCTTTATCTGTATTTACTAGCTTACCATTAGCTAAGTCTTTATTAGGCCTTTCTCTGTAACTATTCAAGATACAGAAATAATACAATCTGTTTCACCTTCTTTCCCTGGCTTCACCGTGTTCTTTCTTCCTCTCTTCCTGTAAAGTTCTCAGTTTACTTTAGGAATGTATACCTTTGTTCTTGCATAGAAATGTATCAAATTTTTAACCTTATCCTCTTCACAATTACAACGCATATATATATAAAGACCAGTCTAATCTTTGAACACTCGATTCATCAAATCCATAAAGATGGTCGATGCATTCATCACCTCAAAAGGCATGAGTAAGAACTCATAGTGTTTGTATCTCCCCTTCTGACTCCCAATTAGTGAACTCCTTATAACTTCCAATTAGTAATCACATGAAATAATCACCCTAACTCCATATCACTCATATCAATCTCTAGCTTCTTATGACTTCAAAATTAATAATCATGTGGATCTTGAGGGTAATCGCGTGGGGGTATCCTATAGATTTCTGATATCAATCAGCACATCATTTCTATCAGATTAGTATCACATTCTACTATCACAAACCTGTATTATATTCTAGTTTATATCAATCATTTCAACACATTATATATTCTAGTATTTTTTTATCTTAAAGAATAGTAATTCTTTTTAGTTGATATCATGTAGGAATGTCTCAAAAAAAGGTGAATAATTTATAAAAATTGAACCGACACTATGATGCTCATACTATTAGCACTGTAGCGTTGATAACACCCTTGTGCCAAATTAGGATATCACAACACTCAAGCATCAGGAAAATGTTGATTAATTTTGCATCCAGGTTGAATAAAAAATTAGTGCTACAACACATCATAATATTGTGGCAGCATTGCAGCATCGAAGTCTCAGGAATTTGAGCATTGAGACACCAAACAGCACAACGTCATAGCACCGAATGACACATTCAAGCATCATAGTGCTTAACTTTTGGAGTGTGAGGGAAGAGAAGTAGATGAAATTTGGAGCCATGACAAATTATGCTGGCGACGCACTAGGTCAGCCAATATCCAAAATAGGTCTGTCCAGCATCTCGGTGAAACCTACGTAGCAAAATTCACATTATAACACTATAACGTTAACATGTCGAGCATCACGGTGTTAGAGTCCACTTATGTACTTATTATAAATAGTTTTTTAGTCTTTTTCTGTAGGGGGTTTTGCCATTTTAGTGAGTTCTAAGTGTTTAAGTGTGGTGCCACCTTAGAGTCAAGTCTAAGGGAGACCAAAGAAGAGCAAGATATAGCAATTGGAGTGGTTGGCCTACCATATTGTGAGAAAGAAAGTAAGTAAAGAAGATAATAGTGTGTACTATTTAGGTGATATCTATTTTCACTTTTCGCCTTGTACTTTCTTTTTTGAGCAACCATTCAAATCTATTTTATTTTATTTTAATTTTGTGGCTAGCTAAAACACTTAGTTTTGGGCTAATGATATGAAGCCTAAGTAATTACTAATGTAGTCTCTTATGATTGACTAAATTAATGGATGTTTTCAATATCTCTTATTCTTAATTTAATCTATATAATGACCATGTGTAGAGTTAAAATATAGTGTGATATTTTACCTCGATGGAGAAATATTGAAATAATTAGGAGTATTGAAATGAAACTCTTGCATGCCTAGACATAGGATGTTTAGTTTTCTAGAGTCTATGGAGAAATAATAATTATAGGACCTTCCTTCACTTTCTTATAAGCATAATAGAGATATAAAGATACATAAGCTCTTATTCATAACCAACATAGGAGAGACTACTTAGGGAAGCTTTGGAAATTCATTGTCATTAGTCCAAAATATTTTATCTACCACTATCTTATCTTTCTTATACAATTCTTAGTTAAGATAGAATCCAAACTTGATTTTCATTGTGTAGGATAAACATTCTAGCTAAAAAGGTAGTACTACCACATTTGCAGCATAGCAAAATACTTACTCATGGGATTAACACTCTCTCATATCATTTTTATTACTTGATCGATACATGCACATCCGTTATTTAGTGGACATTTATATGAAAGAGGACCTAAGCATATTTTACACACCTCTACTTCCCATTATCAAATGTTTGGCACCGTAGTCAGGGAAGTTGCATGCTTTCATGCAATTTTATCTATTATATTAAAAGAGATATATATTTAATTATAATTGTATCATATATCTTAAGTCTTATTATATATTATTTATTTATTTTAAAATTTAAAAAAAAATTCCTTTGTTATATTATTTTTTATAATTTAATTCTTTTATTATTGGTTTATGTGTAGTAGATCTTATATGGAACCTTTGTTTGATTTATAGATTTAGATGACCCATATAAACATTGAAAAATCCAAAGTAATTATAGCATTAGGAATGGTTGAACCAAATCTAGATTACACCATTCTAAACCTCTTAGGAGTATGTTAATCCTATAGTAGATATATTTCATCGAAGTATAAATAGACCTAATATCCAAATTAATAATTTTGAGCTAAAACCTGCCAATAATTTTGAGTTAAAACAAACCATAATTTAGTTGATTCAAAATTTCTAGTTTGGGAGAACTCCTATTAAGGATCCCATTCTATACTTAACTAGCTTCTTAAAAATTTGTGCAATATTCAAGTACAATGGTGTTAGTGATAGCACTGGTAGGCTTCATTTATTTCTATTTTTGCTAAGAGACAAAGGTAACATTTGGTTGAATTCCTTACTCCTATGATCTATAACTACTTGGAATAAGTTGGCACATAAATTTCTAACTAAGTATTCCTACCATCTAAAACTTGTAAGCTTAGAAATGAAATAACATCTTTTTCTCAATTTTAAGGAGAGTCTATCTATGAAAGTTGTGAAAGATTTAAGAAGATGCTTAGAAAGTTCCCTCACCATGTTTTGCCTGATTGGTTGGTGATTCAAACTTTCTATAATGGGCTTGTACAATTCCTTAGGTTAATAATAGATGCCATAGCTGGAGGATTATTATTGTCTAAACTTTTTGATGAGGCTTAGGAATTTATAGAGGAAATTTCAACAAATAATTTTTAGTAGTCTTCTATTATGGTGAATCCTAAGAATATAATCAGTGTTTAGGAGTCAGATGCTTTATCAATTTTGATTGCTCAAGTAGCTTCCATATCTAAGAAGTTGGATAGTTTTAGAGTTAGTTCAAGGTTTGAATCACAAGTCTTTTTGGAAGAGAGAGATTTAAATTATGTTGGCGAGAATAGTGCTCAATGGGTTGAGAATGTTAATGCCATTGGAGTATAAAAAAATTCCTATTTTAATATTTATAACCTAGGCTGGAAAAACACCCCAACTTTAGTTGGAATAATAATAGTGGTGAAACTAATTAGTGGAATACATGTCAATCTAATTCTAGAAGAAATTGGAGCAATCCTCAAAAACTTATAGGAAACCCTAGGCATTGTTATCCTTTAGGATTTAATTAAAATAATCAATTAAGAGATAGGAAAATATCTTTGGAGGAGTTAGTGATTGAAATGAGAAATTAATTGCGAAGTCAATTTGCTTCAATCAAGAATTTAGAAAATCAATTTGGATAGCTTACAATTTATTTTAATAGTAGAGCCCATGGCACCTTGCCCAATAACACTGAAGTTAATCCAAAGGAGAAAAGAAATATCATAGCTTGGAGAATTTATGTAGTAGTAGTGATAGCACCCAACCAACATGACAAATCTAGGCATAGTATGACTAAAGACTAAAAACTTAGAGCAGATGATAGGCAACCCAATTGTGTTATACGTTGTTGAGCATATATTTAGTTTCTTTTCAATATTTAGTTGTCTTTTTTGTAAATTATTTATGTTATTTTACTATTATAATAGGTATTGTTGTTGTAAAGTTAAAATTTTCAATTAAGTAAAATTCCCTATATTGCTTAATTATTGAAATTGTCCTCTTCATAGCACTTACACTTTGATATCTAAATTAATTAGATTAAATATAGTAATTAAAAATATTTAAAATTAATAATGATATAAAATCATAAATGATAAATTGAATGAACAAAGATCAACATTTATAATTTAAAAATCATAATTTCATCTTGAGCTTTATGCTGAAAACTTAAAGCATGGACTATTGATGACAAGAATTGAATAATAAAGTTTAGGAAAATGGAGTATCTAGATTAAATTTGAAAATTTTTTAGAACTCAAATATGGATTTAGTGAACTTATTCAAACCTTAGATTATTAATATTTAGGATCTCGCAAGAGAATAAAGCAACAAGATATTCAATATAATTATTCTAAGTACTCAATTAAGTAAAAAAAATGCAAAAAAATAGAGTACCATCAAAATTGGTATATGATTTAGTTGTATTCCTAAAAGGTCCTAATACATAATTCACAAAGGGGAGTATGAGTAAGCTAGTACATATGGAGGTTTACTAATGAATTTCAAAATTAACTAAAATATAATTAATTTCTAAATGACTTATTATTCAGTACTTCTAAAAATAAATAGTCAAACTTTATACTTACACTTATAGTAGAAGACTTCAATTTGAATATTAACAATGATAATTTATTAGGGTGGCTGTTCTTAATTTTTAAATTAGAATTGCCACACTTTGATCATTTCAAACATCTAGATGGTAATGTATTTTTTTATATTTTAGTGGTTATAAACTTGTCGAACAATAATGACATGAATCCTTTAAGAAATTATGTTAATGCTAGGGCATCCCCTAGAAGCGACGCGATATATGGCCTGAATAAAGTGACAAGTGTACAAGGGCCACTGCACTGGCGTCCGGGTACAGTTTAAAATCATCTACCTCTCTACCAACATGTCCATTTAAATCTTTTCCAATAAAAAATCTTTCTTCAAGAGGTATCTTCTGTATTAATTTTTCTAAATCATTCTAAAAATTTAATTTAGAACTCATATCCCAACCTACTTGAGGAGCATAAGCACTAATAATATTAACAATCTTATAATCAATAATAATCTTTAAAACTATAATTCTATCTCCAATTATATTAATTTTTATAACATTATCCTTTAAATTCTTATTTATAATAACACATACACCATTTCTAATACGTCTCCTACCCGAATACCAAAGTTTAAATCCTAAACTATCAATTTCCTTAACTTTCTCTCCAACCCATTTAATTTCCTGAATGCACAAAATATTTAACTTCCTATAAATCATAATATCTATTAATTCCATTAATTTTCATGTAAGGAAATATATATTCCAAGTTTCTATCCTAATTTTAGTTTCATAGACTAGCTTCTTTGTCCACATCCGTCTTTGATGTAGGAACCCTTGCCTATTTAATAATCGATGTTGGATACATAAATTTTCATGCGGAATAACTTTACAATCTTTGCAATCTAGACGATTTAATTTTCTAATAAAAAAATAGTCAATCTAGGTTGTACTATATCCATTTTTATAATTGATGAGATGCTCTTTCCTTTTCTTAAATAAGGTATTAGCAATTGAAAAATCATAAACTAAACAAAAATCTAATATGGTCTTGCCACCTTCATTCGTTGTTCCAAATTCATGGCCACCATGACTACATTTTGGAGTAGAAAATGAGTTTTTCACTTCGAGATGCCTCTATGAGGTTATGGAGAGGATTAGTGTCGTGGCGTATCATTTGTAGCTACCCCGTTTAGTCCATGAGGCGAGGCGTAAGCCTTGAGACGGTGTGAGGCATAAGCCTCATCGACGAAGAATTGTGTAAATGAGAATTTAAAGGTTTTAGCAAGTAAAAAATAGTTAGATTCTATCATACAATAAAAACATCTAAATGAAAATTAAAATTAGGGGAAAGTAAGAAAATAGATGCAATCAAATCATGTCCTAAAGTACAAAACCACAAAATATTAGTCTATCAAAACTCCCAAAGTATAATTAAGAAAGAACATATATAATCTAATCATGAACCATCACTAAATGGGTCTTCAAGGAAATCTTCTCACCCCTTCCTCCTCTCCTATAGAGTCCAATGTCTTCCAAACAAAGCATGCACTCATGAAGAAGTAGACTAACACTAACAACTATTACTAAAGATGATGAATAGAACAATATGCCGGACTGCCGGGGGTCCAAGGGGGCGCTGCCCCCTGGCGGGGTTCGACCTGTTTTATTGTAAGAGTAATTTTGAAGTTCTATTTGTTTTTGAAGTTCGTAAGCTGTTTTTATGGGAAGATACCGAGTGGTACCGAGCATGTTCCTTAGCAGTATCAAGCATGTACCTAGCGATACTGAGCGGTACCGAGCATGTACCTAGCAGTACCGAGCAAATACCTAACAGTACCGAGCATATACTAAGCGGTATCGAGCATGTACCTAGTAACACCGAGCAAATACCTAGCTATACCGAGCATATACTGAGCGGTACCGAGCATATACTGAGCGGTACCGAGCATGTACTGAGCGGTACTGAGCATATATTTGAGGCATACGCCTCAGCCAGAATTGCGCAATTGCCCCTCTGAGGCGCGCCTCAGTCCAAGTGAGGCGTACGCCTCTGCTAGGAGAGGAATTGCGTAAGCCTTGAGGCGGTTTTGGGTAAAATTGCGCAGAGGCGCGCCTCTTATTGCGCAATTTTAAACAGAGGTCCCAGCAAGAGAAAGTTATTGGCGACCATAGTCTATCAACGATGTTGTCGATGACCATGACAAAAGAAATGGAGGTGATCCTGGAGCCAAGGGAAGTGCAAGGATTAAGAGATGGTGGCTCATAGGAGATTAATTCTACCTTTAATTACTTACCATAGAAAATCAAAATTGAGAGATAATTATGAATGTTTATTTAAGGAAAGAAAGAGGGCTTATTTGAATTCAGATTTGCAAGGGAATTATGAAGATTTATTTAGAGAAAGAGAGCTGATTTGAAATAAGATTTGGGAGGGAATTAGAGAGGTTTATTTAGAGTTAATTAGGTTATTTTATTTTCATTATGTTAATTGTGTTTTAAATTCAAACTTCCACATGGCAAAAGGTCAAAGTTGGTGCGAGGATAGAATTAGTGACGAGCGCAAGTCCCTCCCTAGTTTGTTCAAGAATGGTCCACATGCAAACCTCAAAATTTAAAGCAGCTTGATTTAGCATCCGAGACGGTGTAATTTTGCAGGCCTTGTATTTACGATAAGCATCTTCATTTTCGGGGTCATTGGGACGGCGAGAGGAAGACGAGCTTCCAACGATGATACGATCGTGCTTGCTAGAACTCGACATTTCGTGAAGGCAGGTTATACTAATTGAGGTGAAGAAGGAATGAGTGAAATGATCTTCAGGTTGAGCCAATTTATAGAATTTTGAAAATATCGTACAGTACGATCTGGGATCGTACAGTACGATCTGGCAATAATATTGTTTGGACGAACTGTTTGAAAAAGGTGGTCAACTCGTACAGTACGATCAGAAGGATTTCGATCGTCCCAAGGGTCGTTGGTACAAACTTTGACGAAAACCGACGACCCTTAACGAAAAGTTTCGTGCAGTACGAACAGGTGTTCGTGCAGTACGAAAAGGCTATTATATCGTACCAACCACCTTTAAGTCATCCTCATCCATTTCGATGATGCGGATCGTACAGTACGAAGATGTGTTATCATACAGTAAGATGTGCAATAATGTCGTATCAAACGGTTCAATGACCAGAGACCTGGATCGTACAGTACGATGGTGATCGTACAGCACGATGGTGATCGTACAGCACGTTTGTGATCGTACAGCACGATGGTGATCGTACAGTACGATCAACAGAGACGATATTTGTGTCTGGGTTGTGATTTGTGTTGTTTTGATATATCATACAGTACGATATTGGATCGTACAGTACGATAAAGAAAATGTCAATTTTCGATTTTTGTGTAGTGAGTGTGTGATAATCAGGAACAACCTTAGAAGATTTTTTTTTTTTTTTGAATTATGCATTAATGTCTATGACACCAAGTCCTGTCCTCAAAGTGCTAAAGGTGTCATAGGCTAGTGGTTTAGTGAAGATGTCTACCAATTGGGCAATCAGTCATTTGGGTATTATGATAAAGAGTAATAGTGGCCAGTATGGAAGTTTATGCTATAAGTTCTTCTTCCGCATAGAATTGAGGGCACCCTTTAATTCCCATATAACTCTTACTGTTTAAGTGTAGCTCTCGGTTTTTAACCTTATAGCAAATCAATCTACAAGTATTCCTATAATAAACCTTTCTTAACGACTTCAAAGTTCAATAAATCATGTTGGCCTAGCCGTTTCAAATTAATTTCAACTCCCTATCTCAGCTTTCTACTTATATACACCCCATCAATCTTCTATTATGTTATGCAATGATGAATTTGATCATCTACTATAAAATACCATTTTCAACTATATGCTCTCAACTTATTCATAAGACAAACTAAACATATCACCAGTCAGGAGAAGCTCCTATGCAAAAACATAAGCAAATATCACTTGTTTAAAAGTGGAAACATAATTAAAGCATAACTCACCAGTTCTGGAACATATTCCATAGGCCCTTTCACCTTCAAACTCATGATCTTAAACTTAACTTTGTTTTTCTGATCAAGCAATGGTTTCTCATTATTCTCTGGATGCTCCACAAACTTGAAAACTGTGAATTTAAATAATAGATGAAGAATCAAGGTGCTTGCATTGCAAATCCTTTTATCATCAATCAATGATATAGAACCAAATGCCTAAGAAATAGATGTAAATGGGTTAAAAGGAACGAGATGTAGAAAAGGATTCAGAAAGCAAACCTCCATGATAATGATTGCACGCACTTAAAAACAAAGAACGAAGTTTCAAAAAGAAAATGCATAAAAAGTAAAGCACAGTACCAGTTGCTATAATACTCTCTCCAGGAGAAAGTATTGCACCAGTAGGACGCATAAAACAACTTTTTGGTGCAGTTGTTTGAAACTACAAGAAGAAGAAAAAAATTTTGACGTTAACAATCTATAGATTAAGATAACGTAACTATACAACATATTTTAAACAAAACAACTGCCGTTACTTTTTTGAAAACATGAAAACAGAAATATTTCTTCTTTATTCTAAACGGTAAATAAGTTACCTTGAACGCTACATAGGACTTGCTAGTGTTCTTTATTCTGATTGCACTTCTAACCTGCTTGCCAGGTTCATCTTCAAATGAAGGGATAAAAGTTAATTCCTTCTATTAAAAAGAAAAACATCAAAGAAAGCAAGCCTACACCTAAAATTAAAAAACTCAAGAACTTTAAAAAGCATAATAATGAACATACAAATAGAAGGCAAACTATTCACATGGACCAAATTTTTCACTAGAAAGCAAGTGACCTAGTTCTATGCAAATGATACAACTCGGAAACTAATCTAATAGAAGGAAATTGAACAAAAGAGACATGATTTACCCAGGCACTCCTTAAGATGGACATGATAAACTCCACAGAAGCAATATAATCATTCAATGATTAAAAAGGAACGATAATATACGCAATGATTAAACACAAAATTTTCTAGATTCTTCATTAAATCCAATGATTAAACACAAATAATAGTTCCACAATAGACATAGCCAAGATGATTTATGACTTAATTAGGTGCATTAAAAAATTTAGACATAATAAAACCTCCAGAACTAGCAATCACCAAAAAGATAAAAACATAAATGTGATCCTCTACAATTCAAGCTTCTAGTGTAGTTCTTCCACCGCATACCATCCTAACAACATCAATATCAAAGAGATTCCACTGAACAATAACATTATCGCATTTAAAAATTAAAACAATTCAGTAAACTCGAAAACCTGCAATCAAACAAACAAATAGATCGAGTATGGAACCAAGTACAACCAACCAAGAAAATTTTAAAAACCCTAATTCACCCAAAAAAAACCTTCACCAAAACCCAATCTTTTATGCATCATTAAGAAAATCACTTCGAAATTCTGACCACTAACATGGGAAGTAAAGTTTATTAGGCCGATCGAGCCGAAGCCGGCGCCGCATCGGCAAAATTGATTTCTCCACTGAAGAGACCGAGTTCCCACGGGAACTCTGCTGCGCTCTCGGCCCTAAAGCCCCACCGAGCTGACCACTACCATGATGGTGCTGATGATGGGTCAACGACGATGATGATTTCATCGAAGAAGTCCCACCGCCACCTCCAGCACCAGAAGATCCGCCCTGTCAGAATGGAAGCCGGCATAGACCCCAGAGTTTTCCATCTGACGACCCCGCCCTGCCATCAGCGACTGTCATCTGTATTGCTTCCTCCTTTGCTCAAGCTTGGTTCGAATCAGTGAAGAGGATCCGAGTGAGGGTGGGGGTGATTGTTCTTTAGTGGCAAGAAGAAGCAGGGAAGAAGAAGAAAGGCTGGAGCTTCGACGGGTGGGCGGCTACAGAACGGATTCCATGGAGATTGCAGATTCGCAGAGTTTAAAGAGTGGGTTTCACGTCCGTGGATTTGATTATTAAAAGGGTTAAATTTGAGTTGAGTGAATTTGGATTGGTTAAATTTCAATATATTTTATAAATGAATTTGTACTCCCTCCACTTTCGTGAACTTAAATATTTATTTTACAAATAAATTTAGTTTTTGATCTTCTTATCAAATGTTTTGTTGGTTTATTCTTAGTGCACACCTAAAAATAGGAGAATTTATATAAAGGAGCACATTTTTAATTGAATTAAGTGTAAGAAGCATATTTGAGAGATAATATAAAAAAGAGCGAATGTGTAAAATTAATTTACACATGCTTTTTTTTGGACGATTTCTTGCATTCTGTTTGGACAGAATTTTTAAGTTAATATTTTTTTTTAACAAACAAAGTATTTCATTAAATACCAAAAAAGGTTACATGAAACAAAGAAGCAAAAATTACATAAAATAAAAGAAAATAGAAGCGGATTTCAATCCTAAGGGCTCAGTAATTGGCCAAGGCTTCCAGCTTTCCGAAAAAGAAGCTCAGACCATCCAATTTGGTGACGCGAAACGCGAACCAACCAACCCAACCGAACAAAAGACGACCACCAAAGGTTGCCACGAGCCATGCCGACGAAAAAGCGAGCCCCAGCCACATCATAGCCCGACAAAACCAACGGCCAACCGAATAAAAAAATCCGATCACCACTAAACCCGTGCAATAAGCCATCAGGAAAGAAAAATAAAACAAAAGCTAACTACCACAACCCAAAATACACCCAAGTGGACGAACATAGAAGATTACTTTTAAGTTAATATTCTTGGAGTACAATCCATTATTTTACACATTAAATCAAAATCTTATCTAACTCAATTTATTAAACTAACTTAATTTAATATTTATGTATTTAAAACTGAAGATTTTTATTATGAAATATATGTAATATAATACATAATATATTATATATTGCAAATTATATTCATTGATATAAGTAAATAATATAGTATGAATTACATAAATTATAAGATATTTATTGTAATATTCTAACTATTTGTTTAAATTTATATTATATAATATATAATGTTAAAAATTCATTAAAAAAATTTATGTTATCCCACTAATAATTCTATATTAAATCTTCAGTCATATATTAATTCAGGTTAAAAAGAATTATGATTTATAATCATCTAATAAATATAATATAATAATAATTATCAGTATTTTATCCAATTTTAGGTTAGTTGTTTTGCAAGATATCAGTGTCAAGTTATTTGTCTTTATGTATTTGATACAGCATCAAAAATTTATATTGATCGGGCACAAATCTCGATGCAAAATCAAGTTGGAAAGTTTCGAAATTAAAATTGGGACCATCCGAACTCCGAATTCAGCAAACATATAATCAAACTGAACGTCTCGAGAACATGAACCCAACGACCCCAAAACCAACCCAATATGAGCCCAAATGGGTCCAAATCAAGGGTTAGAAGCGTTGTTGGAAGGTTCAAACCACAATTTGGATTTCCAAATGTTTCTAAACATAACATGCTTATAGTCTAATCAAGCGGCTCGACGAGAAGAATCATACGAGCCCAAGATCACCAAATTCCGACATCACTAAGACATTCAAATGTCCATCAAAGGTCTTTGATCAAGGGATTCAACATCGACCGTTCATCCAACCACTCCCCGTTTATCCTTGATTTCTCATCAATTTACGAGTTATGTCACTCCAAAAATCTATAAATAGACCTCTTCTTTCTCTTGAAAGGGGGCTTAAAGCTAAAGAATTCAAGAGAGAGATCGGAGATCATTCTTACCTTCTTGCTCCTTCTTGACCACCGCCTGAATTATGCCAGACCACTACTTGAGGCTCTTACCCTCGTCATACCACAACTTGACCTCGTCATACCACTTGAGACTATCACCCCCGCCGGACCACCACTTGAGGCTCTCACCCTCGCCGAACCACCACCTAAGGACCTGAACTCCACTGGACCACCACCTAAGGGTCTGAACTTCGCCTGAATTCCGCCGGACCACTACCAATACTTCATTTATCCAGTTTGTAAATTGAAAATTGAATAAGATTTAGAGTTCTGTTTTCAAATAAATAAAGACGAATATTTTTAAGTAATATATAGTTTTAATAATTAATTACTTGGCTACTTACATCAACAGAAAATAAAAATAAATATAATTAGACTAAAAAATAAAAACTTGCATATGACCAAAAAAAAAAAAAACTTAAATGCGGGAACTGCTACTTAGTTCTTGTAAATAATTTGTCAAAATTTACACCATATGGAAGACTTACATTTAATATTATCCCATACAGGCTACAGCAAACACAAAAAAAAAAAGATTAAAAATATAAAACTGTGCTGAAAAAAATATTTAATTAATATTTACAAATCTTCTACAATTTAATAATACTAAAAATTGCTTGAAAACAAAAAAAATAAAATTATCTTCACAATTTATCAAATTTTTCCTTTAGCTTCTGCCTCCGATCACTCTTTCTAATTAATGCCTGACAGGTTCAACAATTAGACGTGGGAAATGCTTCTTCATGATACTCTATCCGAGATAGTCTATATGGTCCAACCAAAAGGTTTTGAAGATAACTCTCGTCCCGACTACGTATGTCATCTCCACAAAGCCATCTACGGATTAAAACAGGCTCCGAGACAGTGGTACAATACGTTCACATCGTATCTTGTGTTGCTAGGCTTCCCGCACAGTCAATTAGACCTATCGCTTCTAATCTTTAACAAGACAAAAGTTCAAATCTTCCTATTCATATATGTTGACAACATTCTTATAACCAGAAATGACCAGGACACATCACAAATATTCTGGTTCAGCTTAGCAAAGAATTTTCTATGAAACATTTAGGGGAATCAAATGAATTTCTTGGAATCAAGATAGCTTGTCTCAACAACAAATATTCTCTATCGCAAAAGAAGTATGCGTACCAAATACTCCAACAAGCAAATCTTACAAAATGTAATTCCCTCTCCAATCCAAATTGCATGAAATTCATTACTTTCAGATCCCAATCTCTACAGACGTCACACGAGATCCCTACAGTACTTGATGCTTACTCAATAAAAAGGGGAAGAGGAGAAACAGACAGAAAAAAAAACACTTTTAATTTCTCTGAAAGTTCTGCTGATTTCTTACTTTTTGCAATTGTGTCTTGCATCCAAAAATCGGTTTCGTATCCGACTTGCTGTCCACACCTCTCTTTTCCGCCTCAGCCTCCTTCGATTTTGTCTTCAGTAAGCACTTGACTCGATCATTCTTCTCAGTCTTCTTCCCCACTTCACCTCGGCCAAATCCCCTCATACCTGCATTCAAGGGTCGAAGCCAACTAGCGCGCTCTCATACGAAACGCGAAACCTTTTTGCCTCAATGATTTAGATTCTTTGCTAAAACCTTATTTAATCTTATAACTTTTTTTTTACCGAATTGCCTTTGTCATTATTTTGTCACTATTTGAGAACAATGTCATAGCTTCACTAATTAAAATAATAAATTCATTAATTGTTCTAATCAATTAAAATTCATTAATAAATAGTTTAAAATAAATCTTAAATTTAGAATTCTTTAAACATAGGCAAGAAGTTAAATATTTTCTGGCAGAAAATAATAGAGAGAGTTCAAAGTTACATATAAAGATGATTTTGTCCTTTCTGTCAATCCAACAAATCATTGATTGCATAGAAAGATTGAAATAAGTTGTTTGCATTACGAAGAATCTGACATGTCCAAGACTATACATTGATCTTGTTCTAAGCTTAGGAAAAGGTTAGTTGAATTACTTTTTAAGGGGCAAACAAAGGATTGTCATATTTAATAATATAGATTTAAATGATTAAGGCTATAGTTAATAATATTGATTTAAAAGAATTAAATAAATTATATGAAATAGCCTTTTTTTTGTTTTTATTTTTGCAATTATAAACAACATGTATTTGCTGATGCGAAGATCCCGAGCCGTTGACTTTAAAATCCGGTCGAGATGATTTTAAAATGAAGACCTCGTGTCGTCGACCTTAGGTCCGACCGGAATGGTTTAAATTCATTAGTTAGTTAAAATTCAAGAAGCATTGAGATTTAATGATCAAATTAGAGCAATCATAAAATAAAATGCAATAAAAAGAAGGGGGAGGGGAAGTTCCACTAATCAACACATATAACCAACTCTCCAATTCAACATAAACAATGCTTCAAACAAAACAATTCAATTCAGACAACAACTTAACTAAAATCTCAACTCAACTCAAACAACAAAAGCTCTCAAACTCTACACAACACATTATGCAAGCTCTCCAAAGGTATCTCATGTACGAGCTCCTGCAATAAATAAATTAAATTCATTTAGGATTACAATTAAATCAACATTAAATTTAATGCTAAAGCAGAGAATGTCGTAGTAAACTATTAGTACAATGATACAAAAAATAATAATAATATACTAAAATAGAAAGGAAAACTACTGCAACCACTGGCTACGAACACCTACAAGCAGACATATGAAAAGTCAGTATATCATAAATAAATTGAATGAATACTGATAAATCTAAGCTACTGCAAGTAAAACAGAGTACTGGAAAGCAAAAAAAAAGCTAAGTACAAAAAAGCTAGTAGTGTAATAGTGCTGAAAAAATGGGTAAAGAAGTGAAATACTGTAGTAGGAAAAAGACTACAAGCACATATCAACTAAAACACCAACCAGTGTCAAAATCTCGAGGTGTCAAAATCACAAACTCAATCAACTCAAACGAATTTAGAACAAATTTCCAAACAATCAAATTTAGACATTTGGGCAGCCTTGTTTATACGAACTTGGTTGTAAGGTCCATTACCCAGCAACTTTTGTAGGAAAGTCGTAAGTCCGACCTTAGGGAAACGTTTTAGGTAAAAATTAACCTAACGTCAACCCCCAATTAAAACGCCAGCTACTTCTAATATAAGCCATAAGTTCGACCTTTGAGAGAAATGTTTAGGTGATAATACAACCTTAGACCCCTCATTTGGGCATCCTAGTCTATAGGGCTAGATTGTAAGATCCATCAATCGGGCCACTTAGCTTAAAGTGCTAAGTCGTAAGACTCATCATTAGGTAACTTTTAAGGAAGCACTAAGACCTAATCCAAATCCAATTCAAGCCAAAATTAAACTTTTGGACATCCTATTTTATAGGATTAGGTTGTAAGACCTGTTATTGGGCAACTTGTAATTGAAGTCGTAAGCCCCAACAATTTAGAAAAATTACTAAATAAATTGTAATGAACTTAAACCCAAATAATCTAATTCAAACCTTTGGGCAACCTAGCCTATAGGGTTAGGTTGTAAGACCCACCCTTTGGGCCGCTTAGCTTACAGGGCTAGGTCGTAAGACCCACCGTTAGGCAACTTCTAAGAAAGTCATAAAATCTATCCAACCAAAATTCTTCGAGCAACTCCTAATTGGAGCCGTAAGCTCCAAACTAAACAAATGAATGGGCAACTCTTAATTGGAGTCGTAAGCCCCAAACTAAATAAATTAACGGGCAACTCCTAAGTGGAGCCGTAAACCCCAAATTAAATAAATTAACGGGCAACTCCTAATTGGAGCCATAAGCCCCAAACTAAACAAATGAATGAGCAACTCCTAAGTGGAGCCGTAAGCCCCAAGCTAAATAAATGAACGGGCAAATCCTAATTGGAGCCGTAAGCCCCAAACTAAACAAATGAACGGGCAACTCCTAATTGGAATCGTAAGCCCCAAACTAAACAAATTAATGGGCAACCCCTAATTGGTGTCATAAGCCTCAAATTAAACAAATAAACAGGCAACTCCTAACTGGAGTTGTAAGCCCCAAACTAAACACATCATTGGGCAACTCACAAATAGAGCAGTAAGCCCCAACCAATATCTAAATACTTGGGTTACTTTCTACGAAAGCCCTAAATCCCAACCTAATTCTTAATCCCTGGGTTACTTCTAAATAA
This sequence comes from Dendrobium nobile, assembly GCA_022539455.1. Classification (NCBI taxonomy): domain Eukaryota; kingdom Viridiplantae; phylum Streptophyta; class Magnoliopsida; order Asparagales; family Orchidaceae; genus Dendrobium; species Dendrobium nobile. Next base: position 65,404,796 of record CM039735.1, on the reverse strand, counting down.
AGTAATAAATCCCAAACTAAATAAATCTCTAGGTATTCTAATAGATGTAAACCCCAAAACACTTAATAAAATTAAAATTCATACCTAACCACTTGAGTTTACTCGGGATCCCTGAGAGGAGGCAACCAATGGCTGCTAATCAGATTCTCTTGACACTACGGTCAATGATTATTAGTGTTGGTAGACTAAAATCTATGGTATACCCAAGATGATGGAATCATGGGATCTTGATCGGGTTACCTCCACTTTCCCCACTATTGAGACTAAAAAAAATTAACTAAAATTTATTCAACATTAATCGAGAGTTCTATCTTACATAGTAAGAGAGGTAATTAACTATGAGTGCTTGCACTCATAGGAAGTAAGGACTCCATATCTTTAAACCCAGACATTACCCTCAGGGGAAATCTTTTTAACTTCAATCTGACTTAAGGGAAATGAAATCCTATGGCTATAAAGTGGGATTCATGCATTCATGTCATTTTTTTAGCCAATAATAACATATATTGTCAATCTCTTATCTCAGCACATGCATCATCCTCTTCCTCAACATATATACTTATTAAAATGACTTCTACGTTATATCAAAGGTATGCTTGGCTATGGTATACCAATCACAAAAATTAATCTCGTTCTTAAATCATTTTTATATGCGAATTAGGCCAACGACCCAACCTGTCGGAGATCAACATTGGGTTACTGTTCATTTTTGGGAGACATGCTCATATCCTGGACTACTAAGAAACAACACACGGTCGCAAGATCTTCAACAAAATTTGAAACCATGCATTTGCAGCACTCACATCTGACATCATTTGGCTTCGACGATTTCTCACAGAATTCAACATACCTCAAGATTATCCAATTGAACTATATTATGATAACACCTCTGCTATAGCTCTAACCAATAACCTGGTCTTCCACGCTCGCACGAAGCACATTGAAATTGACCAGAAATTCATTCGGGATCACACATACATGAATAACATCAATCTTCTTCCTATAAGCATGATCAATAAAGTGGCTGACATCTTCACCAAATCGTTATCTACACCTTGATTTCGCATACTTCGATTCAAACTAATAGTTAGTCAGGATCCATCAGTTTGCAGGGACGTATTATAGCACACAGATACACAATGAATATATTTTTGTATTAGTTAATGAGGTTGCATATTGTGATAGGCTCTCTAGTTCTTAAGCTGCTCTCACCTCTCTATATAGATTGCAATGTATTTTCTTCTGGTGGACAATAAGATTTATTCAACTTCTTCCTTTCTCTCATATTGCTTTCAAGAACTTCTTCTTGTTTTATGTTTCTACAAGAACATTCATATTGCTCAGGATCCTCATGAAAGCTCTCGCCCTCGCTTTATGGGGTGTGCTAGGGCATCACCCTAGTCACCCCTTCTGATCGCTTTGTCAACTTCTCCCCCACATTTCGTGCTGGGTGCTTCTTCTCGAGTGGCTCAGGGAAGTTTTCTTCTCCTTGTTGTTACACTCTTTGCATCATTTTCATTTTTATGGTGCCTCCACGATTTCGTGATCCAAGTTTTTTGGTTGGATATTCCTCTCTTTCGTTTAAGGATGCTCTTTCTGGATCTTCACCCTTTTCCGTTGTCTTTCCCAAACTTAAGGTTTCTTCTCATAGTGGTTTTCCTGTGCTGTGGATTTTCGAGGTGGAAATCGAGTCGTTGGCTGCTCTTTTTGAATTTTCTCTGGTTGGAAAATTTCTAGGCCATAGGCCATCCCTTGAGGCAATTAGGAGTTTCTTTTTTAAGCTCAAGTTTAATGGAGAGGTTTCCATCACAGTTTTGAACTAGCATAATGTTTTGATTTAGCTCTTTAACGACTTGGGTTATTATAGGGTTTTCGCTCATAGATCATATATTTTGTGAGTAATTGCTATATGAAATTAATTAAGTGGTCACATACTTTGGATGTTGAGATTGAATTGCCTATTATCCCCATCTAAATTTCCTTCCCTAACCTCCGGCCTCATTTGTTCCCCCCATGTATTCTTCATGGATTAGGTTTGATTTTTGGCAAACCCTTGAAAATGGATAATGCTACCTATACTAGTTCACATCCATCTGTTGCACACATTTTAGTTGATCTAGAAGTGTCCAAATAGTACCCATACATAATATGGATCAGCATGGATAGTATGGGGTATGTTCAATCTATGTTTTTTGAAGAATTTCCTGAGTATTGTGTGCACTGTTTAGCTTTGGGCCATTCGAAAGCTGGTTGTAGAATTCATAACCCAAACCTCCTCTTTATTGTCTTCTTCTTCTTCTTTATTCATCTTTTCATTATCATCTTCTTCTTCTCATTTTCTTCTTTCCTCCTCCTTCTTCTTCTTCTTTATAAAACCTGAGAATGAAACTCCCTTAGGTTGTTCTTTTTTCCCTATACATATGTCTTTTTGGTGAAGTAATTATGATATGGATTTTGAGAATACTTTGGTGAGTTATTTAGAGAGTTTTGGTTGAGATTTAGGTGTGAACCATTGTTTTTATGTTAGTTTGTTTCACATGACTTTACAACGTTGCATATCAAATGTTCGATGAAATGCTCCCAAAAGAAAGCCATAGGTATTTGCTAGCATTAAGGCTTTATATGGTGAATTGTTCTTGTAGAACCTTCTTTAATACATTGTCTAGAGTTAAAAAAAAAGTGAATCTAAAAAATTGCATATAGTTCTTTGATGAAATATGTGTGAAACCATAGATCTTTCTTCCATAAGTGTTTCTTCTTTAAAGTTTAAACTCAACTCTTGTAGGTGAATGTCATGTGCTTTAAAAGTGTGATAATTGCATAGTCCATCTCCCTTCTAAAGCTTGAGAGGGGTTACTTAAAATGATTGCTTCATGTACAAAGATTCTTTCATATGTGGGTTTGCTTTAGCCATTGCATCAATGACATTTACATTATTTCGGTGGAGTGTAAACTTTCTTCGGTTTGAAAGAAACAAGCTATTTTTGTCTGTTTTACTCTAGTTGTTTTGTTTAAATACATGCTTTGAGTTGACTCATGTATGCATGAGTATATACTGACAAAGATATGTGGGTGGATTTATGTGAAAAATTAGAATGGTCATGACTCTTTTGTACTTTTAACAAGTCATATAGAGAATGTGATGTTTATTAGCAAATACACAAGCGATAGTTATATTAACTTTAGTAAGAATGGTATGCAAAAGAATATGTTGTTTCATGATTATTTGGAGGGCGAGCTTATTTGTTTATTGTGTATGTGGAACCGGTGATTTGTCATTACTTATTTTATTTTATAAATGATTTAAAATCCTATGCCTAGGTTGTTAGAGAGCATGAGAAAGTTATGTTATTTGTTATCAACATATGCACCTAAAGTGTTTATGGTTTTGCTTACTAAGAAAAATACATGTGTAAACTTGCTTGAAAAGAGTTCGTCCAATACATAAGATCCATGCTTATTTATGAATCGCATTATGTGGTACATCATTTAGAGAGATTTTCCATGTATAAAATGTTAAAGGCCATGGGATATTATGTTGTTCTTTACCAAAATACTACATATAAAGTGTTTGGTGACACGCCATTGGAAAGAAGTCATAATTGTTTGATGTGCATTGGAACTTTGTATGGTAGTATCCTTTATTTGAAGTGTTTCCAATATACTATCTAAAGGTTTGCAAATGAAATTCTAAAAAAAGAGTGGCCTCCTTGAGTAGTTCTTACTCATGAGATATATAAATATGCTTGTTGATTCCAGTCAAACATTATCTAGGGCTTTGAGAGTGTATCTGGCTTGAAAGTTTTTTTTTTTATATCATCTCTCTCACTCTTTATTGTAATATTTGATAGAGATCGTTGGATAAAGTTTGTCATGATTCAAGCATTTACATGAATACTTAAATGCATAATTTCTATTTACTTTTGAAATAGAGTTTTAAACTTGAGTTGCTCTTCTTTGCTAAGGCTTTACAAAAGGGGAAACATTGTTGTTTTGAAAATATTTAAATATGAAAATTTGAGACCATCTTTTCTTTCCAAAGTTTGAACTTCTTGCAAATGATATGTTGAGGTTCACTTTGCATATATCTTGAAACATACATGATTGGAATATGATTAGTATAACTTTGTACTTAATGTCATGAGCTAACTTGAAGGAGTGTAGTTGATATCCATTAAAACACTTGCAAAATCGTATGTTTGATACTACTAAATTAAGCCTAGTGACTTGTGCTAAAATGCCCTTGGAGATATTTGCTAGCTTATTGGTGTGAAAACTAGAAGTTTGTTGGAAAATAGTTATATAGCTCATGTCTTAAATCTAAACTCTCATGTTTTAAATCTATATTATTTTGTGATGATATCATGCTATATTCCCTTGAGTTTCAAAATGAGGACATGATAATTTCTTACTCTTTTTTTCTAAATATATTTGGCACAAGTGTTGAGTTTTATGTTATGTAATTTTGCTCTTACTCATTCATGTTTGGCATAAAAGAAAGAGGTTGAAAGATTACATAAGTAGTTTTTTTCTCTAATTTATCTCATAAAGGCATATGTCTCTCTTACTTGCAACTACATTTATCCTTTGCAATGCTATGTGAGTGTTTATTTATTATCATATTTGGAGAAGTTTGAACTTATGAGTATTTCTCAATACCGCATATGTGATTGGCCATGATGGTTTATGTACTTATGTTGGAGGCTAGTTTATGTCATTATAAATGGATTTTCTTCCGTTAGCATTTAAAGTAACATACATTTGTGAATTTCAATATTTCTATCGAGTTTGTGTTGAAGAGATCGAATAGTCTTTTCCTTTTCTTTTCCTTTGATTCTTTGTTAGAAGAATGATGGTGATTTGGAAGTGGTGCCATGAGTTTTCCTTATGCTAGAAAAGTTTTGTATGTGATTTTACATTGTGAGGTTTCATGAGTTTGCTTCATATGAAAGTTTTATGGGTTGCTTCACATTGGAAAAGAATTTGGTTTGCTTATGTCAAGAGGACTTATGATTGATCTTAGGTTTGTTTTGTATCGGAAAGTTGTAATGAGTTTTGTGAATGTTCTAGAATGAAGGCTTTTGCGAAGTTTTTTTTTTTTTTTTTTTTTTGAGATTTTGGATTCTACCCCCACCAAATTTAAGAAAGGTACTTGGTTGATTCTGTGTCAAAAAGAGTTTTTGGTGTTTTGTTTTCTTTTTTATAAGAGGCTTTTTATGTTCTTCCATTTGGAAAGTTTCATAAGTAGATTTTTTTTTAATTTGAAGCTTTACTATGTGTTTTGTATAGCAAGTTCTCTTTGATGTCTTTCTGAAATAAAATAATCTTTCTTATATGAATTAGCTCTCTTTAATGTTTTCTTATAAGGTTGCATTTTTGGAAGAGTGTGAAACAAATAGAAACTTGTTTTGAATTATAGTTTTGGGAATTTGTTCCCTTTTGTCATTTTGGGCTTCATTTAGAGAAATAATTTGGGTAGTCGTTTTAAATGTACCAAGTGCTTTATTTGGAATGTGGGGGACAACAAAAGGCATTGGAAATACATTCTTCCTTATTCGTATCATATCGAATTTGGGAGAAGGTTGTTTTAGAGACACACTTGGCTTCAAAGAAGTGTGTTCAATAACAACAATGCCTACATTTCTTTTATGCTTGATTTTTAATCTTTTCTTTCTATTGTATTTAGTCGTCTCTTGCTTTGCTTTTAGTCCTTATGTAGCTTCTTTTATGCTTTATGTTTTAATGCTTGTAAAATAAGGAGAACCCAAAAGATAAATGGCTCAACCAATATACAAAAAGGTACGTTCTTGCTTTTACTGCATCTTCATTTCTTTGTATTATCATTTGTCTTTTATATAGAATGTGCTCTAATACACATTTTTTCTATGTTTTGTGAGGCACCTTTTGGAGAGCAAAGGATAAGGAGCACTGGGGCATTCGGAGAAGGAGCATGGACAGTCGGATCCGAGCATCAGTCGCCCCTATTCAGTCCGATAGGGGCGCTACGGGTGGAACTACCAGGTCATAGCCCCCGGTGATGTAAGTTTCCTTAAAAACTTAGAAAACATTTAGGGGCCTTATTGATTGCACGCTCCTCACCCTTTATGACCCTTTAGAAACTTCATTTTATAACTAGAATTGCTTTTCTTTTTATTTTAGATCCCTAAACCTAGTGACATATGCACGAAAGTCCTAAGGGTTAGAAAACAAAACCTCTTAGTCCTAAAACCTTAGTGACACTTAAGGACAAAAATTAAGGACTGAGTCTTAGATAATATAGACTTAGGATGCATACTCCTTATAGGATAGAAATATCAAAATAAAAACTTAGTGATACGTTTTCCTAGTTTAGTTTTCTTTAATCCATTAACAATCAACCTTAATTCAATCCTTTAAAATGCACTAAAACACTTAATTTTTATTCTAACCATAATTAATATTTCATAATCATTAAAAAATATCAAATATAAATCAAGTTCAAATAATCTAATAATAAACCCTTAATTAATCTAAAGTTTAAAAGATGTAGATTAAAATTAGGAGATCAAACCTAAAGCTAAAATTTATTAGGATAAAAAAACTCTTAAAATATTAAACCTTAGATCAATCTTTAAAATCAATCATCAAATTTGATTAATAAACTATTCAACTGATCTTTCTTTTCTAATTTATAACCAACTAATAATTTAATAAAATTGGTTGCCACTGGGTAATCCAGACCTACGAGGCTATTAAGTTAGCTCCAAGGAGAGTGAAATAAACCTCACGGCCTCGGTGTGAAACAAAAGTGGTAATTAATCAAATATTAAAAATAAAATCTATAAAATTAATCTTAAAATACTAATATTTAAACTTCAATTAAAATCTCCCTTTTGCCCTTCAACAAATCAAATGCAAATAGCTTTAATTAAATTATCCTATATATGACATACCAAAACAACACAGCCTACACACACTTAGACTTGTTTGTTAGGACATGACTACTAGCTCTAGGTTAGGCTGATGATTTGCTCTTATTTCTGTCTCTGTGTTGTGGCGACTTATATGTGACTCGTATGTTGTTTATTTTACTACTTGCTTTAGTTTTTTGTGATGTTTCCTGTGATAATTTCTAGTTTTTTTCATGCACTATGTGTGAGCGATAGAATACCCATAAGTTAGGAATGCTTTTTATACGGACATTATCTTCTTGTAGATGGTCATGCTCATATAGCGCTAAAAAATGGCTAAAATTAATAATAAAAATGTATAACTGCTACAAGTGCTTCAGCTGCTTAGCCCTCAAATAATAGAGCACAGCCAAGTGTGATTGATTTTGAGCATTTTTATTCATATATAACTTCTTGGATGATTTTTGTTTTATTATAACTGCTTAGGATAACCCTGTAGGAGAATTTAAATTTCATTTTTTTATGTAATATATTTGGTGTTAAGTGCTGTGAAAATTTAAAATAAGACATTTTAAATATAGAGGGATCCAAAGGGAAAAGGAAATTTCTTATAAAGAATTTCCTTTTTCATTTGGACATCCTTTTGGAGCACATCCTACGAGGAACCAAAAGGGAGGAAGATGATCCATAGAAGAATCAAGGAAGTGTAGATGAAGATTAAAGATATAAAATATCTTGTTTTAAAATTTTCATCATGCCTTAGGAGTAGAACCCGAGTTGTTGTTGGTGGAGCCCGGCCACCACTACTTTTCTGTACTCTGTGATGTAATATTGTATGACACTTACCATAGACTTTGGATACTTTTCTGTGATTTATTTTTGATGTTGTGTTTACTTTGATTGTGCAGTAGAAATGTCATGATTTTTTATAGGTTTATTTCTTGCATGTTCATGTGCCTGACTCGCTAGGCTCTTAGGGATAAAATTTTTATACTCATAATCAATAATAAAATTTTAAGAATTAAGCAACATAGAAATATAACTATTTAGAGAATAGTCGAAATCGCCCTGGGTCACATGCATCTTAAATGCATTATCGTTTCCTTCTTTAGACACTTCCCTGTCTACGGGTATAGTCCGAATAATCTAGCCTATGAGGATGAAGTGCCGGACCAGGGGAAGCTTAGTCTTTCTGAAAAATTATTTTATAAGCCTTTTTAAAAATTCATACATTTCTTATTTAGAGACTTTAATCAGCATACACTGCATTAACAACAAATTAAAATTAAAACTTAATTACATTAGTTTTAGAAGCATAACATCATTCATAAGTGTGGAGTCACTTAGGAACTTCTCTAGATATCGACTCCAAATTATAAAATCTAACCACCCACCCATCTTTCATAGGGACCTAGATTTTATACGATTAGGTGATTTTAGCTGGCTTTTTCTTTCAAGCAAGGAATAAGTTCAGGATTGCATCAATTAGGTCGTATATGTTAATGTTGTATGTACGATATTACATCTTTTATAGATTTAGGATCTAATGTGAGTGGTATGAGTGTACTACTATACACCTCATCGGTGGGTAAGCTTTCTTTTCTTTTAGAAGATATAAATCCTATCCATCTATGTCACATAGATGACGCCACCTCCTTCTTTCCCTCATACATGTTTGAGGTGCAATGTCTCATCTTTTTCTCCAGTTTCCTCTGCTTCAGACCAGCTGAATGATGATTGAACCACATATGGATGATTAAGCCAAGTTGAGCCTCTCTTTCCCTTTGATTAGGAAAGCCTAAAAATTCTTTTGCGCTAAATCCATTTGAGAAGATAATTTAACATTCCTAATTGAAAGTTTTCTTAGACCAAGGTCTAAGATGTAATTAACCACGAGGGCTTGCAACCATAAAAAATTGATCCCCACATCAAATAAACCCCATTCGAGCTGATGTATCGAATGAGGGAAATCTCATGAAATTTTGGGTTATATATATTATTATCCATCGAGGTGTGTAGGTGAAAGCTGTTATGCTCCATGGCTAATCATATATATAACTCCATCTACTCTTCTATCGGCCTGCTTGTGTCAAGTGTAGAGGCCTACGATCATTTTGTCCTACGGGATAGTGCGATCGTATCATTTGCATTCGAACCCCATGAGCAGAATCCTTTTGGAGACCCAGAAAAGTATTTTTTTTTTTGATGTGTTATTCGTAAGTATTTTTAACGTGTTGTTCGTGTTTTTGTGTTTGTACTTTTTTGTAAAAAATTAAAAATTGAGATTAGTTAAACAAATATGCCCCTTATTCTCACATGCTTATTTATTCAAGGGAAGTTTAGGAGAAATTTAAAAATTTAAAAATTATACAAACAATAATTATTTTGCCATCATTAAAAAGGGGGAGTTTGTTGAGAGAGTTGCTACTTAGCTTTGCATGCTTCACATTCTTGCAACTTATATATTTTGATGATTCCAAATATTATTGTTTTGAGTATTATTTTCTCCTAACACGTTTTGGAAGAATTTTTTTTGGCTCTTGTGTGTATTAACATTTCAAAGAAATCATACTCCATATTGTTAAAGACTTTAAATCAAAGATCTACTTATTAATTTTTGTAACTTGGAGTATGTATTTGTTTTACTTGAGTTAGAGGGATTGTAATTAAGTAACTCAACACACACATACCGGGGGAGAACTTTAAAATTTGCACTTTTTAATACTGATCGTACAGGACGATCTATGTTCATACAGGACGATCAGATTAGTTATACACCTCCAGGAGAAAATAGAATGAATAAAGGGTGAGTAAAAACTTTTCTAAGTGATGTTCGTCTAGACAAATAGTCTCATTCATCCCTAGACGATCTCCTCTGGATTTTTAGTTTGAATTGTTCGTCCAGATGAATAGTCCCATTCGTCTCTAGACGATCTCCTCTAGATTTTTAGTTTGAACTGTTTGCCAAGACGAATAGTCTCATTCATCCCTGGATGATCTCCTCTGGATTTTTAATTTGAACTGTTCGTCTAGACGAATAGTCCCATTTTCCCCTGGATAATCTCCTCTGAATTTTTAGTTTGAACTGTTTGTCCAGAGGAATAGTCCCATTCATCCCTGGATGATCTCCTCTGGATTTTTAGTTTATTATGTTTGTCCAGACAAATCGACACCTTCATCTCTAGATGATATTCTCTGTTCTTTGAACTTGTGATTCGTCCTGTTTTTTCATCCCAACGAACCTTTGAAATAACTGTTCGTACCAGACAAACTATGTTCGTACGGGACGATGATCAGGTACGAAGGAATTTTGTACCAATACACATTGAGTTTGTATGCAACAGTTTTTACACTATTAGTACGTATGAAATTCGATCGTACGGGATGATCGAGTGCGTACTGAATTGAAATTTTATAGTTTTTGGACAGTTTTTCATGTCTTTCTTATAAAAAGTCCACTTAAAACTATCTTGAAATCTTTTTGTCTACTGGTCTTCGTGTAAACTGAAGGGAGAATGAAGGAGAGAGTGTTTAAAAGAGAATTCTTACTATTAGAGCTGAAGGGTTCACTTGGTACTCAAAGGTAAGGATCTGCGTTTGTGAATTGTGATTACTTCATTCTTTTCTCTTGTCCTTCTAGATTTCTCGTGAGAAGATCTTTTCAAGGAAATCCGATTCTCTACCAACACTCAAGGAGTGTGAACAGCAGGAGGGTTTTCTACCTACACTTGGAGAAGTGTGAAAGAACGAAGGTTCTCTTCCTACACTTGGAGAAGTGTGAAAGGATGAAGGTTCTCTATCTATACTTGGAGAAGTGTTAAAGGATGAAGGTTCTCTGCCTACATTTGGAGAAGTGTGAAAGGACAAAGGTTCTCGGCCTACACTTGAAGAGTGTGAATAGCGGAAGGTTCTCTGCCTACACTCGAGGAGTGTGAACAACGGAAGGTTCTCTGCCTACACTTAGAGAGTGTGAACAGCTGGAAGGTTCTCTGCCTACACTTAGAGAGTGTGAACAGTGGGAGGTACTCTGCCTACACTTGGAAGGTGTAAAAGGACGACGGTTCTCTGTAGCACTGGGTAGTGGTGGAAGAGAGTTTTTGTTAAGGCTTCTCCGCCTTGCTGTTGGGGCAAAAAGAGAGACACTAAGTGGTAATAGTATAATACCTGAAATGGAAGACTTCAGGGAGTGGATGTAGGTCGTGTTTGACTGAACCACTAAAAATCTTGTGTCTTTTTATTTTTCGCTGCTTTTTACTTTATTGTTTTTTATTGATCTCTCAAAAAATTTCACTATAAGATTTTTTATTGGTTTAAAATATAAGAGGGAAATTTTTAAATATCAATTCACCCCCCCCCCCCCCTTCTTGGTTAGACGCTGGGACTTAAGCTTAGGTCTAACAACCTAATTCATAATTAACAAGTTTCAACACTTTCGACCACCTTCACCAGACTATGATCTTTCCGACCTCCATCACCCGTAAATTATGGTTCTACTGACTAAACAATATTTCAATACTAATTCTTCCAATTCCCACCATGTAATGTGATGTACATTTGCTACATCGACCCAAGGCCTTCCGCCCAAAGAAGGGCCTCATTTGTAATCATCTGCAAATAATAGTAGATTCATTCAAACTGGGTCATGTCTTGTGGTTTTTCCCCCTTTTCAAGGGTTTCCACATAAAAACTTTGGTGTCTCTTATGAACGCTACACCCTCTCTTTTATCTCCTCGTGTGCTGGATTTTCGTACAAAGCTAAGACATTAATATCTATATTTTTCTACCACGGTGAATATTCCAGGATGCAATATATATATATATATATATATATATATATATATATATATATATATATATATATATATATATATATATAAGAATAAAATATTAAAATTTTTATAGGAAATTAATTTGAAAATCAATTCAAAAAATTTAACTCAATGTTCATCTTATGCTTCCACTGGGACAATTTTCTTACAGCTTTCTACAACTATTTTTTGATACAAAATTTTTTAAAAAATTGCAAAAAAATAATCACAAAAACTATTTCAAACATACCTTTAATCACTATAATCATATTAAAATTTTTAATCATCATCTTGCGTTCAATCAGGGGCGGAACCATTCGGAGGTGAGGGGGGGCAATTGCCCCCCCTGAAAAAAAAAAAAATTAGAGGAGGGCTATTTTTGTAATTTTGCCCCCCCCTCAAATATTTATTTTGCCCTATTGAATCGGGTTTCACTCTCTCATCCTGCTTCAGCCCTTCTCCTCTCCGAGCTGCGAGCAACTGAGCGAGAGCCGAGAGGCGAGAGTTCGTTTTGGAGGCTTCGACGGCGAGTTGCGAGCGAGAGCAGAGAGACCCCCTTCGACGGCGAGCTGCGAGCGAGAGCCGAGACTCGAGAGATCGCCTTCGACGCCGACGGTGGCATTTTTCCTCCGTTTGTTGGTTTCTTCTTCCCGCCTGTCTTCTTCCAGAGGTCTGTTGGTATTCTATTTCGCTGTTTTTTTTTTACTTGCAATGTTGTCTGGTTTAATGGTTTTGATTTTTATGCCTAGGTTAATAGTGTTGTTCGGTTTTGCACTTTAGCTTCCCGTTAGAATTTTTTTTTACTTGCAATGTTCCTTGATTTTTACTGTTTTTTTATTATTATTAAAGCTTAAGAAAAAAAATTAAAATAACATTTTGATTCTTCTTCCCACCTGCCGCTAACTGGATGCTTGGATCTTAAGTCTGTACTAATATTTAATTGGAAAATATAGTAGTTTTAGGAAAGATTAGATTTTTTACAAGAAAAATATTGAAAGAGAAAAATTATAGGCTAATTTATAAAGAGGAGTGTGGTTGTAATTGAATTAAGTAGAAGAAATATCTTTGAGAGATAATTAAAAAAAAAAGAGCAAATACGAGAAAACTATTTTCTAGATTACAAGAATGATTGAAAATTTTTAAAGCTTTCTTAGAATGTGCTAATTATTGTTGATAGAGTTTCATGTACATAACTAACTTTTAATATAAGAAAATTATTTTTGATAGGATATATGAAATGGAACGTTATTTAAAGAGGAAAGAACGTTTGGAGACTGATTTTAACAATCTCCCAGCTGATCCTGGAAATCGTCCTTCCATTTGGTGTTACGATATAAATGAGAGAGATAAAATTCGGAGAGCATATCTGTTGAAGGGACCACATCAACCGAAAAGTCATCAATTTCCTCAAACAGTATTTGGCAATGTTGCACGCAGATTTAATCCAAAATGGTTTGAGGACTATCCTGATTGGTTAGAATACAGTGTATATAAAGATGCTGCTTTTTGTTTGTATTGTTACTTGTTCAAACCTCAAGATAAAACTATTACAGGACAAGGTGGGGGAGACTCATTTATAGGAGAAGGGTTTAAAAATTGGAAGAAGAAGGAAAAACTGTTAAGTCATGTTGGCGATCATAATAGTGCACATAATATTGCAAGACACAAATGCGAAGATCTAATGAAGACTCAAGAAAAAAGTCTTCCTGTTCTATGGTTGAGCAAAGATGAAAGAAATAAAAAAGATTATAGGGTTTTGTTGACATGTGCAGTTGATTGTGTTCGATTTCTATTACGCCAGGGATTATCATTTCGTGGCAATGATGAGTCATCCAGATCTGAGAATCGAGGAAATTATTTGGAGCTATTTCATTTTCTTGGTAATCATAATGATGAAATTAAGAATGTTTTATCCACACATTCAACCTCAAATTTGAAGTTATCTTCGCCAAAGGTTCAGAAAGAAATTTGTTCAGCTGCAGCTGCAGAAACTTTGATATCAATCATGAAAGATATTGGAGACTCCTACTATGCCATTTTGGTTGATGAATCTCGTGATGTTTCAACAAAGGAACAACTAGCTGTTGCTGTGAGATATGTGGATAGTTTAGGTCAAGTTGTTGAAAGGTTTATAGGCATTAAACATGTAGCATCGACTAATGCAGTTGCCTTAAAAACAGCCTTGGAAGAAATGCTTGCCAAACACTCATTGAGCATACATAAGATTCGAGGTCAAGGATATGACGGAGCATCTAATATGCGTGGAGAGTTTCATGGTTTGAAGGCCTTAATACTTAATGATAACCCTCATGCATTCTATGTTCACTGTTTTGCTCATCAGCTTCAACTGTGCTTAGTGGCTGTAGCTAAAAATCATTGACATGCGAAGCATCTTTTTGAGATCACCTCAAGAATTATTAATACTGTTGGAGCTTCATGTAAGAGAGTGATACTCTTAAAGCAATTCAACATGAGAAAATAATGTTTCATTTGTCTAAAGGGGAGTTAAGCAGTGGTAGAGGTTTGAATCAAGAGACAAGTTTACAACGAGCTGGTGACACCCGTTGGGGTTCACATTTTCATATATTAATTAGCTTGAAGAAAATGTATGCGTCAGTAATTGAAGTTCTTGAAATTATCAAAGAAGATGGGGTACATGATCAACATGCTGTTGAAGCTGGTGTTTTGATAGATGCCATGGAATCTTTTGATTTTATCCTTGCTATGCATTTAATGATTGATATTTTAGGTGTCACCAATGAGTTATCACAGGCCTTGCAAAGAAAAGACCAGGATATAGTGAATGCAATGAAGTTAGTGCAAATCTCTAAGCAACAATTACAGATGATGAGAGATAATGGATGGAATTCTTTATTGGAAGAAGTATCTCGTTTTTGTAATGTTTTTGAAGTTGATGTTCCTGTTATGAGTTCTACATTTAAAGCTCGTCGACGATCAGCACGCAGAATTGATGACGTGACAAATTTGCATCATTATCGTGTGGAATTCTTTTACACTATTATCGATATGCAACTTCAAGAGCTGAATAATAGATTCTCTGAAGCTAGTACTGAATTGCTTCTTTGCATATCATGTCTAAATCCAAGTAACTCATTCTCTGCTTATAATAAGGAGAAATTAATTCGACTTGCAGAATTATATTCAGCCGATTTTTCTATAGTTGAACTTGTGGCTTTAGAGTACCAACTATCGACATACATTCTTGATATGCATACAAGCGAGGAGTTCTCTTCTTTGGAGAGCATTGCTGATCTTGCAAAACAATTTGTTAAGGTTAAAAAAGATATCGTGTACCCTTTAGTTCACCGTCTTCTTGTTTTAGCATTAACTCTGCCCGTTGCCACCGCTACAGTGGAGAGAGCATTTTCAGCAATGAAAATTGTTAAACATAGATTACGCAGTAAAATGGGTGATGATTGGCTCAACGACTGTCTAGTGCCATATATTGAGAAAGAAGTATTTGATTTGGTTGCAAATGAAGTTGTAATGCAACATTATCAGAAGATGCAAAATAGAATGCAAAGCTTGTAATTTTTATTGCAATATAAGAACTTATTTAAATTTTGTTATAAATTTATTTGTTATCTTTTTATAATTTTGCCCCCCTAAGAATTTAGGCTGGTTCCGCCCCTGCGTTCAATTAAGCACAATGTATGCTTCCAAAGCATTTCCAAACTGACCATTCCAATTTGCAGATCAATCTGTGAAAAAAAAAAGAGATAAACTTTTATCAACAAAATAATAAAGACAAAAAAGATTTAAAATAGGAAGTATTATTCTCTGCAGACACCGGACGTAGAAAACCGTCTGGTTTTCTCTCTGTCTATAGTAAAAACACAGTTTTTTTTTTAGTAAAAACACAATTAATGTAGCAATTGTACTTTGATTGTACTTTTACTATAGAAAGAGAAAAAATTGGACGGTTCTCTCAGTCCGGTGTCGACACAAAAATAGGCACAATGTGAAGCAAATATATTTTCAGTAATCGGTGATGACAATTTTAACTCATGAACATAACAAGAAAATGACAAGAAAACAAGCAGCTCAAAGAGCCGCGAAGCTTAGATGACTTAGCGGTTAAACACCCATTCCCCAACTCAAATTACTCAATGAAACAAGCTAAACAAAGCTACCTTCAAAATTAATACATTTAAAGGAAAACAAGAGCAGATTTTTAGTCATTCCACATATTTTCGTCCTCCATCTAAATTGTGCGATGAAATGCAATTACACAGTAGTGGCTGTAGCTTTTGTCCCGACGCCATTTTTACCGTCGGCCATCTCAACCACGGCGCTGCCGGCATGAACGTATTCATCCGCAATAAAACGACCCCAGAACCAGTGCGCCTTCCAGACGAGCACCTCAACTTTCCTAATCGGGTCATTGAAAGGCCTCCGTTTATTGTGACCAATCATCTAAGGAGACTCTTTCTAATCTTATCTTCCATTGGAGTTACTCCAACCTTTGCCGTATATGCTCATTTCATATCCTAACTTAGTATTTTCATATCCTAACTTAGTATTTAAAGATGATATATACATATAAATATTTTAAAAATATTGTATTTAAATATCATTTTAAATATAAAAAGTATAAATTTTTATATTATATTAAAATAATATATTTAAACAATAAAATTTAAATAATATTATTAAAAAATATTTGAAATACAAGTTAAATATTTTAAAATAAAGTGAAAATAGTAGTTACATGTTTAAAATAAACTAATATTTATACTTAATTATTATTATAATTATTATTTTTCTTTCTAAAAATATATTATCAATATTATGTTGTAATTTAAATATTAAATTTTGAATATTAGTTATATATTATTTTGAATATCAAATTTTTTTTTAAATATTAACTTTAATATTATTCTTTTTAAATATATTTTATTATTTTTTACTTTTACTATAGAATATATTTTTAAAATTACTATTGAATAAAATTTTTAGATATTTATAATATTACGTAAATAATTTAAATATTTATTAAATTTAGTTATTTAAATGTAATTATGCTTTTTTATGTTTGAATATAATATTTATAAGAATTTAAAATTATTTATTTATTTATTAATCTTTTAAAATTATTTATTTATTTATTTATCTTTTAATAAATTATATTTTAAAAAATGGAAATAATTTTTAATTCTTATAAAAATTTTCTTTATTTTTTTTTTTTTGAACTACAAATAAATATATTATATTTAAACAAAAAAAATAATATACATATTTTTTTAGTTTTATATTAAATATTTATTCAATATTAAATATTATTTAAAATATATTTTAAGTAATTATTAAATATTTAACTATTATTTTATTTATTTTTAAATATTTAATTATTATTTATATAATAGATAAATTAATATTTAAATATTTAAAAAAACCCCACCGGCATTTCACTCTCTCTCTCTCTCTTCCCGCGCACATTCCCTCTCTCTTCCCGCTCTCTCTCCCACTCTCCTCTCATTTTCTTTCTCTAGCGAATTCGCCTATGGCCCATTAATAATGCGCTTAACTCTTCCACGCATTTTAAAATGCGCCGAATTATTCAGCGTATTTGCTCTTTCTTAAATTTTTTACTAAATCTGTTTCTTTTGCTAATTGTCATTATTGACGTGCTCCTCTCTAAAAATTAGCCAAGCCCATTAGTTATCCCTCAATAAATTAAATATTTAGAGGAATAAAATTTAAGTAGATTTTTTATGGAAAACAAAATTTCCATCAACCATAAAAGAGGAGAATTGACAAATCTTCTGATGACCGTTAAAGAGAAATGGAAAAGGGCTGCCGACGATCAGCTATTGAGGGAAGCAAATGTATCTCATCGGCCCTTTTCACTCTCATAGGTTTAGAAACAGGGTTTGGAACAATAATAGACTTTGTTCTTGTAAGTTAAATTATTATAAATTAAATACATTTATATTTTTTAAAATTTTAATTAAGGTGATAATTTCAGCCTTTCGATCTAAAATCAAAATGCCTAAAAATTACAATTTGAACTGGTCGGTTCTACAAAATTGGGTCTGATTCGATAGTTCCCCTACGAAAGCAATGGATCGAGCCGACTTAGAGCGAATTAGGTTTTGAACCTGATCGAACCAGTAACCTGAACGGTTCACAGTCGAACAAGCCGTTTGATCCCATTTTTTAAATATTGAATATGACCACTTCAATAATAAATAATACCTAGCAATGGATCAGCGAGTTGTACAAAAGTTGTACTCAGTTTTTCCTAGAAAAAACGTTTACTCGGTACAACTCGGTATTGTTCGGTATAACTCGGTATTGGTCTTCACAGAGCGGTATTCTTCGTTATTATCAAATAATACCTAGCAATACCGAGCAAATACCGAGTTTTTTGGCGGGATTTTTCCTCCGACCGGACGTTCCTCTACGTCCTTACACCGGACCTAATAAAAGTTCGCTTTTTAGGCCCTTGAATAGTCAAATGTGTTTCTTTCCTTGTTTGGCTAATGGTGATGACGATAACGTTTTGCATTTTTTTTTTTTTTTTTAGAGGTTCTTGATCATTTCAATTTCATTTTAATACTTATGATTATTGTGTGCATTATAATGAGGAGAATTGTTGTTGGGAAAAAATGTTTAGGCTTTTACAATCAAAATTTCTGGTTGGTTTCTGAGGGATTTCAATGAAATATATCCGACAAATTTTTCGTTGGATTTTTCGACAAATTTTAATAATATATTTTAATTAAATATTAAATTTTTATATTTTACTTTAATATTTTATTTTAACTAATTATTAACTTAATACCTTATTTTTATTAATTAGTAGAATAACACTATTCACTCTGAGCACTTTTAAAAAGGTTTTCTAAGGCTTCGTTTGAGACGGCTTTTTTATTGCTTACTAAAACGGAGTTTTAGTACAAAAATAAAACTCCGACGTTGGTAATGGTGATGGGTGGCAAGTGACAACTAAAAAACTATGAATTTGCATATTAATAATCATGAAATAATATATGAACGTTTGCCGACTAAAATTTAATATAACTTTGTAGTAAAGTAAAGTTATTTATAGAAATGTATATGCATCTTTATAAATGTATTTATTATCTCTTATGCAATTCTTTTAATAATGAAAATCTAAATAATATAAAATATAATTGAACTCTATTTAGCTAGAATTATTTAATATTAATTTGACTCTAAACTTAATATTTTATACAAAATAATTTGTTTGACGTCAAAAATTAATTGAATGAAATATATGTATTGCTTATTTTTTAATTTTTTTCGGGCTTGTGAAGTATAATAAAATTTATCATACTTGTTGCATGCTAGAATATACGCGGCAGTAGAGTTAGGAAATATTCGTCTTAGCGTTGCACGAGTATTCTACACACAAACAGAAAAGAGAAAATGAACACCAAGGTTTTTACGTGGAAAACCCAAAAGAGGAAAAAAACCACGGGGCCTCGCCCAGTTGCAAAGTTCCACTAGTATTTGTTTGAAGTACAAAGGTTGATCCGTATTACAAATCAAGACGATCAATTTACAATCAATTTCTCACAAAGTTCTGCAAATTTCCGGTGTTTCCCAAAAATCCGGCAGAGTTCCGGCATCTTCAGGCGGCAGGAAGAGCTCCGGTGGTGGTCGAGGAGGTGAGGAATCTCCTTTTCCCCTTTCTCCTCTTCTTCTTCTCTCTCTTCACTTGAGGCCCCTTGGTGTTGAATGAGGGCTCTATTTATAGTTTTCTGTAGTGGCATAGCCCATAAATAGGCGTGAGATCAGGGGCGAATTGGGAGGGTTTTGAATGGACGGCCGATATCGAATCCTTTGATCATGCACCGTTCGTTGAGAATTTGAAGGCTTTAATGATGTCGGAATTCGGCGATCTTGGGCTCGTTGGATTTGTCTCGTCGAGCCGTTCGATTCGAGTATAAGCTCGTCAAAATCGGAGACTGTTTGGTAACTCAAATTGCGGTTTGAACCTTCCAACAGCGCTTTGAGCCCTTGATTCGGACTCATTTGGGCTCGGATTGGGTTGATCTTGGTGTCGTTGGGTTCGTATTTCCGAGACGCTCAGTTTGACTATAAGCTCGCTGAAATCGGAGTTCGGGTGCTCCCAAAATTAATTTTTGAAGTTTCCAACTAGCTTTTGCCTCTAGATTCGTGCCCGATCAAGATAATTTTTGGAGTATGTATCAATACTATAGTATTTATTTAGAAAAAAAATAATTTTCTAAAAAATTAGAGTTCTGTTTTTGTAGTAGGGTATCTTCATTGCAGTCGATTTATTTAAAAATTTACTTAAATTTATAACATTTTTAAAATCGGCCAATTGTACCTTCTTAAGAAAAACTTTATACTAATTAGACCGGTCTTTATATATATATTATCAATTTGATTTGGTTTCCAAAGATAGATTTTTATTTCTATATTTATATTAAATTTAAATACGATATAATCATTCAATATTTAAATTAAATTTTAGAGTCAACTAATTAAATTTAATAACCGTTAAAATAGTTTATTCATTTTAGATATCATAAATAATCTTTGTTTAGATATGATGAAATTTGGAGGATTTACTTTCCATAAATATATTTTATCAATTTGATTTGGTTTCCAAAGATAGATTTTTATTAATTTGAAATAGTTTGAACTGCCTCTATAAATGTTACAGAAATATGCAATCGGATCTAATATCCCTCGCTCCTCGCTCTATTACCCCTCTCAGTTTCTCTCATCCGCTACTCACGAGCAACTCCACACTTCGTCTTCTTCTTCTTTTTCTCCGACGACCTGCTTTCTTAATTTTCTCGAAGAATTGTTTCAGTTTCACGAGCTATATATGGAGCGTGGATTTTGGGTGCAGCAGCGATTAGATGATACGCTAATATTTACAAACATTTCAGTTGCTACAGGCTATGCTTATACGCCACAGATGCGCTCTGTTCCAGCGCCGTGGATGATGCATTCTGCTTCAACGAGATGGATGATGCCATCTGTTCCTAGGCCATCGATGCATACTGGTCCTCATCGTCAAAGTACGCACATCTTTTCTTTTCTTCATTTCTGCATACTCTCTCTCTCTCTCTCTCTCTCTGACACACATTCCCAATCTGTATCTCGATGGACGGATCTACCGTTTTTTTTTTGGGTGAAAAGGATCTACGCACATCTTTTCTTTTCTTTTCTTTTATTAGATTAAATTTAAATTTTTTTTTTTGAGAATATTTGGGATTAAATTTAATTTTTAAAACTAATCCTTTGTTTAATTTTGAAATCTATAAAATTCTTTCTCCGCCTGTGCCTAGTTTATTTTTTTTCTAACGTTGGCAACAGCTTTTATCTCTCTCCTCATTATCTCTCCCCTCTCTCTTTTATCACTCCCCAGCCCGCCTCTCTCTCTCCTGCCAATGTTTGTTTAATTTTTTGGAGAACGAATTGATAAAATTTTTAAATAAATTTAAGTAAATTAATTAGTTTTATTATGTTAAATTTATTATTTTGTGTTATTTATAATTTTCTTTAGTAATTGTGAAATATTATGTATAATTAATTTAATAAAAAAAATTTAGAATTAATAAACAATTAATTTAAATTTTAGTAGATTATGGTCTTATACTAATTTAAATATAGTTCAAAATTAAAACTTAATTTAATTAGTTCAAATAAAATATCTTAATTAGAAAAGCAATTTATTGGACTCAATTCATTAATAATCATCGGAGAAATATTAATTTTTTAATAAATAATAAGCTATAGAATGATATATCTATTTTTTAATGGGAATGCATATAATTTTAGACGTATTTTTATAATTTTTCATTAAAAATATGACTCATGATCTATGTTTACAATGAATAAAAATTATATTTTAAGAGTAATTTAATAATTAATAAAATTATTGATCCTCTGTATCCTGTTTTGTTATTGATCTTACTCCGTTACGATCTTTAAACTATAGAACAGAAAGAAATTTGTTCCAAACTAAAGCTAATCAAATATATTTTAAATATTAATTTATAGGCTGAAATTATGAATTAGTCTATTATCTTCTTATAGATTAAGTTTATCTTATATCTAACATCTTCTATAATCCCAGAAGTTATCATATGATCGGATTATTTCTAATAAAATTAATAAAAATTAAAATATACTCTTTTGCTAGCTATGATCTATGCCGCCATAGTGAAGAAACTAGATTTCTTGATCTAGTTCTTGAACCCAAGCAGCGGGGAAGAACAGAACCAAAAGAAGGGAAAACAGATTTTTCATTTTCTACTGAGATAGTATTACAGGATATATTTATAGACTACTTACAGGTATAATAATTCGGAGAACAATTTAACTAAGCAGAGGAAATAACAAAACAGCTAATGCCCAGATTTATACAATGTTAATTTGTAAAATTAATAAAAATTAAAATATACTCTTTTGCTAGCGCGCTATGATCTAATGAGAGTAATTTAATAATTAATATTAATTTATAGGCTATATATCTTAATAAAATTATGAATTACTCTATTAATATCTTCTTATAGATTAAGTTTATCTTATATCTAACATCTTCTATAATCCCAGAAGTTATAATTGTTACTTGGAAAAAACAGGAGTACAACTAGGGATCGGATTATTTCTAATAAAATTAATAAAAATTAAAATATACTCTTTTGCTAGCTATGATCTAATGAGGGTAATTTAATAATTAATATTAATTTGTGCCCCCATAGAAAAAATTTTCTGGCTCCGCCCCTGTGTATCTCTCTGCTCATTTAGTCGACTAATGATTCAGGATATGAATTACCTCCTCGCATGCGCTCAAGCAATACTAATACTACAATGATACACTCTACAACCGCTGATATTAATGAGAGAGCACCAGAGCAACAGGTAATCTATCATATGAACAATAAGGATTTACATATAAGGGAGCATTCTTTAATCTTGTCACATTATTTAATTGAGTTTCCACTGTTAATTAGTTTTATTCTGAAATCACAGAATCCACCAAATCAAAGTAGTAGAGCTAGTAACAGATTGTCAGAAGAACGCATATCTAACTTCTTGATCAATAGTTTGGGCCGATTAACAACCACAGAGGAGAATATAGTTTGCACCATATGTCAGGTACTTATTAATTTCTTATTTTCTTAATTTATTTTAATGTATAACATTTAATTAATTTTCATTTACTTATGAATTTATTGAATGAAGAGATCAAATTGAAAAAGAACATAGCTATCCTGAGCTGCAACCATATCTATCATGTAGGATGCATAAAAAATTGGTTGATGATTAAAAATGAATGTGCTGTCTGTAGAGCACGGGCTATCCCTGATGAAAATGTTTGAAGAGTTCTATGTTGACGAGAATAATGATGATGGTTATGTATATTCACAATTTATAAATTTTCTCTCTAGTTTGAATGAAAATATTTTGATTTTTTCTTTATTTTCTTAAGTAAATTGTATATTAATTCTGTCTATAAATTAGTTTAGCTAAAAATTTAGCATATATACTTTTTTAGAATAAGCCTCTTTATTTCATTCATTAAATTTGGAATTAGTATGATAATATTGCCTAAAGAAAATAAAGTTTGTTAATTCCTTATGTATTTGAATAACAATTTATGATCAATCCTATCATCTCTAAATCAAAATGAGTCATATTAAGAAAATATTCCCATCAAAACATATTAGTATATAAATTGTGTTTCATAGCTCTATTTCCCATTCGCCCATAATGCATCCACATTACAATTTGATTTGATTTCCTGGTTTGGCAGATTTATTCGTCTTAGTCATGCTTTTGTGACTATAAACATTATAGTTAGAGAAATTTAAGGAGGAAATGAAAAATAGATGATAACATGGAGTTTTATGTAAAAAAAATTATATAATATTGAGGACTCCGAGTCCAGAATTTTTTGAAAGGTTTATAAAAGTGTTTACATTTGTGAATATGAATTTAGTAAATTTATTATAAGGCCACCTATAAAAATATATATTAAAAAGAACATTTTTTCACCAAATTGGCTCTAGAAAAAATTTAAAAAATCAACTCGCTTAGGTTTTCTTCAAATAAAATTCTTTTTTGTTGTATTAAAAATATCAAATTTGTTTGATAATGTGGAAAAATATATTGCTACATGATTTTAAAATTTAAACTTCTATAATTAAATTCTTATTAAAAAATAACATACTATTTCTAAAGACAAAAATGACATTTTACTATTGATTTGAAAATATAAACAGATTTTATTTTATTTTTAATACAACGATGATGGGTGGCGGTGCTTAGTGGAGGTCGGTGATAGTGGTGGTAGGCCACAACGGTGGTGGTCGGTGACCGGCGATGGTAATGGTGATGGGTGGCAAGTGACGACGACGGTGTACGCGACAGGCAGCATGCAGTGGCGAAAGGTCAGCGGTTGTGGCCCGCACTGTCGGCGGACTATCGAGGAGTTACTGGCGGCAGTGATGGTCCGCGATAGGGGTGGTTGGTGACTACCGACGATGGTGGAGGGCGACATCAATTATAATATATTTTTTGTGTATTTGAAACTAGCTCAAATATGAGGAAATCCAAATATACCAAAAATAAAAGATACAATTTGTAAATGCACCAAAATTTTTCCCTGAATTTGTTTTTCTTCAAACTGAACATCATTATTCTCTAATCTCCTATATTTAGAATATTTTACACTTCTGTTGCATGCAACCAAAAAAATTCTTAGAAATATGATTCGCTAGTTTATATTAGCATATAAATTAATACCCTTATGTTCTTTATCTGTATTTTCTAGCTTACCATTAGCTAAGTCTTTATTAGGCCTTTCTCTGTAAATATTCGAGATACAGGAATAATACAATCCGTTTCATCTTCTTTTCCTGGCCTCACTGTGTTCTTTCTTCCTCTCTTCCTGTAAAGTTCTCATGGTATCAAGAGCCATCAGGGAAAACTAAGATCCCATGGACTCTTTGTCTCCTCCCGCCACCTCCTCCTCGACCTCTACCTCTACCCAAACCGCTACCACCAACATTCCGCCGAATCTCAAGTTTCTTGTGTTCAACATCAAGAACCTTGCTCCACACCAACTAACCCCTGAAAACTATCATATCTGGCGGGTACAGCTGCTACAGCAATTCACGGCTAACGGGTTTGCCGGACATCTCCTAGGCATCGTCCAAGCTCCTCCAGACATCACCTCCACCGACTACGCACAATGGCTCATCGTCGACAGCAATCTCCTCTCCACCATCTTCTCTACAGTATCTCAATACATCCTGTCATATATTATCACGTCCACCACCTCCAACGAGGCTTGGACCGTTCTTGAATGGAGACTTCAACCAACTAATCGCTCCCGTGTGATCCAACTAAAAAATGAGTTATACCGAACACAAATGAAAGATCTCTCGGTCCAACAATACCTCACTCGTATCAAGACCATCGTGGACAACATCTCAGCGTCTGGCTCCAAGATTGAATCCAAAGATGTAATGCTTCATATCCTCAACGGTCTGCCTCCGACTTACAACTCCTTCAAATCAACCATTCGTAACTCCCTTCTACCCATCGATCTAGACACGTTCTACGCTCTTCTTTGCAACGAAGAGATACATCTCCAACAAGAACACATTCAAGAACAGATCGGCAATGTCAATCCTGCCGCCCTCTACGCCGCACCCTCTAACTCCTCTCGCAACCATAGCAACAATAATAGGCACTTCAACAAACCCAAGAATCAACCTCCCGTTCAACCGGCATCGACTCCTCCGCCCGCTTCCTACGCTCAGCAACAATCGGCACGGCCTATCTGCCAGATATGTGGCAAACTCGGCCACATCGCTCTCAACTGTTGGCACCGCAACAATCCCAAATATGCCCCCACTGACACAAGGCAACCACGGGCTCTCTTCGCCAATCCCACCGCCCCAGTCAGTCAAGACTGGATTCTTGACTCCGGTGCATCCACTCACCTGACACCGGACGCCAATCACCTCTATTACCCGTCGGCTTATCAAGGTTCGGACACAGTCTCGACTGCCAACAGTACTTCCCTTCCAATCACCAATGCCGACCAAGGACTTCTCCCTTTGCCGGACACGGCCCGTAAGTTAAAACTCAACAATTTACTTCATGTACCTTCACTTACCCACAATCTCTTATCCGTGTCTAAGCTCACTTCAGATATTTTTGTCTCTATTTCTTTCAATGCTAACGGTTTTGTCATCAAGGACTCACAGGACCATCGTCCTCTGCTTCATGGGCAACTTCGTAACGGACTCTACCACATCAGCATCCCTTCGAACAGCAAGCCTACGGCTCTCACGGCTACCACCAACGACTCGTGAAACTGGCACTCTCGCCTCGGCCATCCGAATAAAGACACTCACAATGTCCTTTCCAGACTGTTTCCCGAAATTAATAATGTACCTAGCTCTTTCTTATGCAATTCTTGTAATAAGGCCAAGAGCCACAAATTACTTTTTAATAAAAGAACTTTCGTTACCACTGCACCCTTCGACCTCATTCACACCGACGTCTGGGGTCCGGCTTCGCACCTTTCACTAGATGGCCATCGCTACTACATCATCTTTATAGATGATCACACTCGGTTCTCCTGGCTTCACCTTCTCTACACCAAAAATGAAGCCATAACCGCCTTTAAAAACCTCTGCAATCTTGTCATATATTATCACGTCCACCACCTCCAACGAGGCTTGGACCGTTCTTGAATGGAGACTTCAACCAACTAATCGCTCCCGTGTGATCCAACTAAAAAATGAGTTATACCGAACACAAATGAAAGATCTCTCGGTCCAACAATACCTCACTCGTATCAAGACCATCGTGGACAACATCTCAGCGTCTGGCTCCAAGATTGAATCCAAAGATGTAATGCTTCATATCCTCAACGGTCTGCCTCCGACTTACAACTCCTTCAAATCAACCATCCGTAACTCCCTTCTACCCATCGATCTAGACACGTTCTACGCTCTTCTTTGCAACGAAGAGATACATCTCCAACAAGAACACATTCAAGAACAGATCGGCAATGTCAATCCTGCCGCCCTCTACGCCGCACCCTCTAACTCCTCTCGCAACCATAGCAACAATAATAGGCACTTCAACAAACCCAAGAATCAACCTCCCGTTCAACCGGCATCGACTCCTCCGCCCGCTTCCTACGCTCAGCAACAATCGGCACGGCCTATCTGCCAGATATGTGGCAAACTCGGCCACATCGCTCTCAACTGTTGGCACCGCAACAATCCCAAATATGCCCCCACTGACACAAGGCAACCACGGACTCTCTTCGCCAATCCCACCGCCCCAGTCAGTCAAGACTGGATTCTTGACTCCGGTGCATCCACTCACCTGACACCGGACGCCAATCACCTCTATTACCCGTCGGCTTATCAAGGTTCGGACACAGTCTCGACTGCCAACAGTACTTCCCTTCCAATCACCAATGCCGACCAAGGACTTCTCCCTTTGCTGGACACGGCCCGTAAGTTAAAACTCAACAATTTACTTCATGTACCTTCACTTACCCACAATCTCTTATCCGTGTCTAAGCTCACTTCAGATATTTTTGTCTCTATTTCTTTCAATGCTAACGGTTTTGTCATCAAGGACTCACAGGACCATCGTCCTCTGCTTCATGGGCAACTTCGTAACGGACTCTACCACATCACCATCCCTTCGAACAGCAAGCCTACGGCTCTCACGGCTACCACCAACGACTCGTGAAACTGGCACTCTCGCCTCGGCCATCCGAATAAAGACACTCACAATGTCCTTTCCAGACTGTTTCCCGAAATTAATAATGTACCTAGCTCTTTCTTATGCAATTCTTGTAATCAGGCCAAGAGCCACAAATTACTTTTTAATAAAAGAACTTTCGTTACCACTGCACCCTTCGACCTCATTCACACCGACGTCTGGGGTCCGGCTTCGCACCTTTCACTAGATGGCCATCGCTACTACATCATCTTTATAGATGATCACACTCGGTTCTCCTGGCTTTACCTTCTCTACACCAAAAATGAAGCCATAACCGCCTTTAAAAACCTCTGCAATCTCATAAAAACTCAATATAACCAAACCCCAAAAATTCAACGCTCTGACGGTGGAGGAGAATTCACTAGCCATGCGTTTCGCTCCTACTTGCAAGAAAACGGAATTATCCATCAGCTAACGTGTCCCCACACGCCAGAGCAAAACGGTCTCGCCGAACGAAAACACCGTCACTTGCTTGACTTAACTCGTGCCCTCCTACACAAATCCGACTTACCTCCCAAATTTTGGTCCTCGGCCGTCACCACAGCTCATCACCTAATCAACAGGCTCACCTCCAAAGCCATTTCCAACCAAATCCCTTTTCAACTCCTTCACGGTATCCCGCCGACTTACGCACACCTTCGTACCTTCGGCTAATTATGTTATCCGTGGTTGAAGCTTTATTCCAAGGACAAACTAGCGCCGAGATTCTACCCCTGCGTCTTCCTGGGTTATTCACCCCAACACAAAGGATATCTCTGTCACAATATCACCACCGTCGGACTCACATATCCAGACACATCGTCTTCTACGAACGTAACTTTCCGTTCCAGCACAACACCATCTCGGCTAACAAGGATCTCCAATCTACCACCTCTCACACCCCTCCCCTTCTCCTCATCCCCACGTCTACCATCCCTCACGTCCCTACAGACAAACGCACACCAATAACTGAACCTCCTACTATTCCCCCTAATCACAGTACTCCACATCCCACCTTGGACACTAATCAGACTTCACCCGAAATTCCCATCTCCTCTCCTCAACACAGCCACACTATCACCCCCTATCATCCTATGCAAACACGTCTTAGATCAGGGATAATTAAATCGAAACTGATCTTTAATCTTCTTGCCCAGCTCAACCCTTCCACCATACCGAGTACCTATGTTCAAGCTCTCAAGACAGACCATTGGCGGAATGCAATGCAGGCAGAATTCGACGCACTTAAACGACAATCAACGTGGACTCTCGTCTCACCTCCCTCAAACAAACCAGTGTTAGGCTGTAAATGGACGTATAAAATCAAACTTCTACCTAATGGCCAAATAGATTGTTACAAAGCTTGGCTCGTAGCTCTCGGCTACGATCAAAAATTCGGCATCAACTACAACGAGACCTTCAGTCTTGTTGCGAAGATGCCTACTATCCGCCTCCTGCTCACGCTATCCCTCAACCGATAATGGCCCATGTACCAACTTGACGTATCCAATGCCTTCCATCATGGAGATCTACCCGAAGACATTTACATGCACCAACCATCTGGTTTCGTCGATCACAATCAACCACACGCGGTGTGGAAACTTCAAAAATCTCTCTACGGCTTGAAACAAGCACCGCGGTAATGGTTTCAAAAACTAACCATTTTTCTCCAACAACAAGTCTTCAGGTTTAGTCGTTCCGATCCCTCTCTTCTTATCTTACACAAACACAACATTCAAATATATATTCTTATTTACGTAGACGACTTCTTGGTGACAGGTAACGACGACACTGCAATTCGGCTGCTACTCCAACAACTGCAAACTCAATTCGCCCTCAAACAACTTGGCAATATCTCGCTCTTCCTCGGAATTCAGGTGACACGTTCCAAATCCGGCTACTTTCTATCTCAAGAACACTATGCTATGAAAATTCTTAACGACGCAGGCTACAAGGATTGCAAAGCAGCTCCTACCCCGGTCACACCGTCTAAGAAACAGAAGGAACCGAACTCCCAACCATTTCCGGATCCATCCCTCTACCGTCGCCTCGCTGGATCACTTCAATACCTCTCCATCATAAGACCGGATATCACCTTCGCAACGAACCGGATCTGTCAACATATGCAGTCTCCAACCGAACAAGACTTTAAGGCACTCAAACGTCTTCTTCGCTACATCAAAGCCACCCTATCATTTGGACTACCTATCGTCGTTGGCTCGCTGGAACTACGCACTTATTCAAACGCAGACTGGGCATCAGACACCAGCGATTGGAAGTCGGTTTCGGGCTTCTGCACCTTCCTCGGTCCAAACCTTATTTCTTGGACAGTGAAAAAGCAGGCGACCATAGATAAATCCTCCACCGAAGCTGAGAACATATCTCTCTCCGCTGCCGCTTCGGACGTGATATGGATTCGTCGACTAGCCACCGAACTCAATCTCTCGCAACCGTCACTGACCATCATTCACTGCGATAACACATCAGCTATGGCCATTGCCAAATACCTGGTGTTTCATGCAAGAACAAAGCATATTGAGATTGACTATCACTTTATTCGTCAGCAAATTGGCTCTTGCAACTTCCAGCTCGAGCACATCTCCTCCAAAGATCAAATAGCTGACATCCTAACGAAGCCCTTCTCGATCGCTCGATTCACTGAATTACGGAACAAATTAACCATTCGGACACCGAATGCTCTAGTTGAGGGATGGATATACTAAAAAACTATGAATTTGCATATTAATTATCATGAAATAATATATGAACGTTTGCCGACTAAAATTTAATATAACTTTGTTGTAAAGTAAAGTTATTTATAGAAATGTATATGCATCTTTATAAATGTATTTATTATCTCTTATGCAATTCTTTTAAAAAATGAAAATCTAAATAATATAAAATATAGTTGAACTCTATTTAGCTTGAATTATTTAATATTAATTTGACTCTAAACTGAATATCTTATACAAAATAATTTGTTTGACGTCAAAAATTAATTGAATGAAATATATGTATTGTTTGACGTATAAAATTAATTGATTTATTTAAAAATTTACTTAAATTTATAAAATCGGCCAATTGTACCTTCTTAAGAAAAACTTTATACTAATTAGACCGGTCTTTAAACAAGTATTCAAATAATCAAAATACGAATAATCATTCTATATTTAAATTAAATTTTAGAGTCAACTAATTAAATTTATTAACCGTTAGAATAATTATTTCGTTTTAGATTTCATAAACGGTCAGAATAAAAAGGATATCATAAATAATATTTGTTCATATATGACGAAATTTGGAGGATTTACTTTCCATAAATATATTTTATCAATTTGATTTGGTTTCCAAAGATAGATTTTTATTAATTTGAAATAGTTTGAACTGCCTCTATAAATGTTACAGAAATATGCAATCGGATCTAATATCCCTCGCTCCTCGCTCTATTACCCCTCCCAGTTTCTCTCATCCGCTACTCACGAGCGACTCCACAATTCGTCTTCTTCTTCTTCTTCTCCGACGACCTGCTTTCTTAATTTTCTCGAAGAGTTGTTTCAGTTTCACGAGCTATATATGGAGCGTGGATTTTGGGTGCAGCAGCGATTAGATGATTCGCTAATATTTACAAACATTTCAGTTGCTACAGGCTATGCTTATACGCCACAGATGCGCTCTGTTGCCGCGCCGTGGATGATGCATTCTGTTTCAACGAGATGGATGATGCCATCTGTTCCTAGGCCATCGATGCATACTGATCCTCATCATCAAAGTACGCACATCTTTTCTTTTCTTTTCTTTTATTAGATTAAATTTAATTTTTAAAACTAATGCTTTGTTTCTACTCCCTCCGCCTCCGCCTGTGCCTAGTTTTATTTTTTTTCTAAACGTTGGAACAGCTTTTATCTCTCCCCTCTCTCTTTTATCACTCCCCACCCCGCCTCTCTCTCTCTCCTGCCAACGTTTGTTTAATTTTTTAATAAATAATAAGATATATTAAAAAGCAATTTATTGAACTCAATTCATTAATAATCATTGTAGAAATATTAATTTTTTAATAAATAATAATATATAGAATGATATATCTATTTTTTTATGGGAATGCATATAATTTTAGACGTATTTTTATAATTTTTCATTAAAAATATGACTCATGATTTATGTTTACAATGAATAAAAATTATATTTTAGAGTAATTTAATAACTAATATTAATTTGTGCCCCCATAGAAAAAATTTTCTAGCTCCGCCGCTAAGGATGTTGCCATGCTTATCATCGGCCGCATCCTTCTCGGTGTCGGTGTTGGCTTCGCCAACCAGGTGAGCAGATCTATTTTTCAAATTCTACAGGGTTTTCTCTGTTTCCATAGGGGTTTATATGTTTGCTTCACTCTTCCCCTGTTTTGTTTTTGATCTTACTCTGTTACGATCTTTCTACGTCAGATTTTTTTAATTTTTGTAAATTTAATTTTAATCTCAAATTTTAGTTCTGCAAGGGTTATTTGAATGTCTTTTATCAATCAGAAAAACGCATTCTCAATTAGTTTTAGACATAGCTTTTAAATTTTTTTAAAAATTAGAACTAACAATTTTTATACTAAAAAAATACTATAAAACAGAAAGAAATTTGTTCCAAACTAAACCTAATCAAATATATTTTAAATATTAATTTATAGGCTATATATCTTAATAAAATTATGAATTACTCTATTAATATCTTCTTATAGATTAAGTTTATCTTATATCTAACATCTTCTATAATCACAGAAGTTATAATTGTTATGGATCGGATTATTTCTAATAAAATTAATAAAAATTAAAATATACTTTTTTGCTAGCTATGATCTATGCCATAGTGAAGAAACTAGATTTCTTGATCTAGTTCTTGAACCCAAGCAGCGGAGAAGAAACAGAACCAAAAGAAGGAAAACAAATTTTTCATTTTCTATTGAGATAGTATTACAGGATCGATATATTTATAGACTATTTACAGGTATAATAAATCGGAGAACAATTTAACTAAGCAGAGGAAATAATATAACAGCTAATGCCCAGATTTATACCATGTTAATTTGTAAAATTAATAAAAATTAAATATACTCTTTTGCTAGCTATGATCTAACGAGAGTAATTTAATAATTAACATTAATTTTCTGGCTCCGTCACTGTGTATCTCTCTGCTCATTTATTCGACTAATGATTCAGGATATGAATTACCTCCTCGCATGCGCTCAAGCAATACTAATACTACAATGATACACTCTACAGCCGCTGATATTAATGAGAGAGCGCCAGAGCAGCAGGTAATTGATCATATGAACAATAAGGATTTACATATAAGGGAGCATTCTTTAATCTTGTCACATTATATAATTGAGTTTCCACTCTTAATTAGTTTTATTCTGAAATCACAGAATCCGCCAAATCAAAGCAGTAGAGCTAGTAACAGATTGTTAGAAAGACGCATATCTAATTTCTTGATCAATAGTTTGGGCCGATTAACAACCACAGAGGAGAATATAGTTTGCACCATATGTCAGTTACTTATTAATTTTTTATTTTCTTAATTTATTTTAATGTATAACATTTAATTAATTTTCATTTACTTATGAATTTATTGAAGGAAGAGATCAAATTGGAGAAGAACATAGCTATCCTGAAATGCAACCATATCTATCATGTAGGATGCATCAAAAATTGGTTGATGATTAAAAATGAATGTGCTGTATGTAGAGCACGGGCTATCCCTGATGAAAATGTTTGAATAGTTCTATGTTGATGAGAATAATGATGATGGTTATGTATAATCACAATTTAAAAATTTTCTCTCTAGTTTGAATGAAAATATTTTGATTTTTTCTTTAATTTCTTAAGTAAATTGTACATTAATTCAGTCTATAAATTAGTTTAGCTAAAAATTTAGCATATATACTTTTTTAGAATAAGCCTCTTTATTTCATTCATTAAATTTGAAATTAGTATGATAATATTGCCTAAAGAAAATAAAGTTTGTTAATTCCTTATGTATTTGAATAACAATTTATGATCAATCTTATCATCTCTAAATCAAAATGAGTCATATTAAGTAAATATTCCCATCAAAACATATTAGTATATAAACTGTGTTTCATAGCTCTATTTCCCATTCGCCCATAATGCATCCACATTACAATTTGATTTGATTTTCTGGTTTGGCAGATTTGTTCGTCTTAGTCAAGCTTTTGTGACTATAAACATTATAGTTAGCGAAATTAAGGAGGAAATGAAAATAGATGATAACATGGAGTTTTATGTAAAATAAAAAAAATTTATATAATATGAGGACTGTTAGTCCAGAAAATTAATGAATGGTTTATAAAAGTGTTTACATTTGTGAATATTAATTTAGTAAATTTATCATAAAGCCATCTATAAAAATATATATTAAAAAGAACATTTTTTTTCTCCAAATTGGCTCTTGAAAAAAATTTTAAAAAATCAACTCGCTTAGGTTTTCTTCAAATAAAATTCTTTTTCGTTGTATATAAAAATATCAAATTTGTTTGATAATGTGGAAAAATATATTGCTACATGATTTTAAAATTTAAATTCCTAT
This sequence comes from Dendrobium nobile, assembly GCA_022539455.1. Lineage (NCBI taxonomy): Eukaryota > Viridiplantae > Streptophyta > Magnoliopsida > Asparagales > Orchidaceae > Dendrobium > Dendrobium nobile. The sequence continues at coordinate 65,370,730 of CM039735.1, read as the reverse complement.
AATTAAATTCTTATAGAAAATAACATACTATTTCTAAAGACAAAAATGACATTTTACAATTGATTTGAAAATATAAATAGATTTTATTTTATTTTTAATACAACGATGATGGGTGGCGGTGCTTAGTGGAGGTCGGTGATTGTGGTGGTGGGCCACACGGTGGTGGTCGGTGACCGGTGGTGGTAATGGTGATGGGTGGCAAGTGACGACGACGGTACACGCGACAGGCAGCATGCAGTGGCGAAAGGTCAGCGGTTGTGGCCCGCAAGTGACGGCGGACTGTCGAGGGGTTACTGGCGGCAGTGGTGGTCCGCGATAGGGGTGGTTGGTGACTACCGACGATGATGGAGGGCGACATCAATTATAATATATTTTTTGTGTATTTGAAACTAGCTCAAATATGAGGAAATTCAAATATACCAAAATAAAAGATGGAATTTGTAAATGCACCAAAATTTTTCCCAGAATCTGTTTTACTTCAAATTGAACATCATTATTCTCTAATCTCCTATATTTGAATATTTTACACTTCTGTTGCATGCAACCAAAAAAATTCTTAGAAATATGATTCGCTAGTTTATATTAGCATCTAAATTAATACCCTTAGGTTCTTTATCTGTATTTACTAGCTTACCATTAGCTAAGTCTTTATTAGGCCTTTCTCTGTAACTATTAGAGATACAGGATTAATACAATCTGTTTCATCTTCTTTCCCTGGCTTCACCGTGTTCTTTCTTCCTCTCTTCCTGTAAAGTTCTCATGGTATCAAGAGCCATCAGGGAAAACTAAGATCCCATGGACTCTTTGCTTCCTTCCGCCTCCTCCTCCTCGACCTCTACCTCTACCCAAACCGCTACCACCAACGCTGCCACCAACATTCCACCGAATCTCAAGTTTCGTGTGTCCAACATCAAGAATCTTTCTCCACACCAACTAACCCCTGAAAACTATCATATCTGTCGGGTACAACTGCTACAGCAATTCAGGACTAATGGGTTTGCCGGACATCTCCTATGCACCGTCCAAGCTCCTCCGGACATCACCTCCACCGACTACGCACAATGGCTCATCGTCGACAGCAATCTCCTCTCCGCCATCTTCTATACGGTATCTCAATTCATCCTGCCATATATCATCACGTCCACCACCGCCAACGTGGCTTGGACCGTTCTTGAATGGAGACTTCAACCAACTAATCGCTCCCGTGTGATCCAACTCAAAAATGAGTTATACCGAACACAAATGAAAGATTTCTCGGTCCAACAATACCTCACTCGTATCAAGACCATCGTGGATAGCATCTCCGCGTCTAGCTCCAAGATCAAATCCGAAGATGTAATGCTTCATATTCTCAACGGTCTACCTCCGATTTACAACTCCTTCAAATCAACCATCCGTAACTCCCTTCTACCCATCGATCTAGACACGTTCTATGCTCTTCTTTGCAACGAAGAGATACATCTCCAACAAGAACACATTCAAGAACAGATCGGCAATGTCAATCCCGCCGCCCTCTACGCCACACCCTCTAACTCCTCTCGCAACCGTAGCAACAATAATAGGAGCTTCAACAAACCCAAGAATCAACCTCCCGCTCAACCGGCATCGACTCCTCCGCCGCTTCCTATGCTCAGCAACAATCGGCACGGCCTATCTGTCAGATATGTGGCAAACTCGGCCACATCGCTCTCAACTGTTGGCACCGCAACAATCCCAAATACGCCCCCACTGACACAAGGCAACCACGGGCTCTCTTCGCCAATCCCACCGCCCCAGTCAGTCAAGAATGGATTCTTGACTCTGGTGCATCCACTCACCTGACACCGGACGCCAATCACCTCTACTACGCGTCGGCTTATCAAGGTTCGGACACGGTCTTGACTGCCAACGGTAATTTCTTTCAATCACCAATGCTGGTCAGGACTTCTCCCTTTGCCGGACACGGCCCGTAAGTTAAAAACTCAACAATTTACTTCATGTACCTTCACTTACCCACAATCTCTTATCCGTGTCTAAGCTCACTTTAGATGATTTTGTCTCTATTTCTTTCAATGCTAACGGTTTTGTCATCAAGGACTCACGGGACCATCGTCCTCTGCTTCGTGGGCAACTTCGTAACGGACTCTACCACATCAGCATCCCTTCGGACAGCAGGCCTATGGCTCTCACGGCTACCACCACCGACTCATGCAACTGCACTCTCGCCTCGGCCATCTGAACAAAGACACTCACAATGTCCTTTCCAGACTGTTTCCCGAAATCAATAATGTACCTAGCTCTTTCTTATGCAATTCTTGTAATTATGCCAAGAGCCACCAATTACTTTTTAATAAAAGAACTTCCGTTACCGCTGCACCCTTCGACCTCATACCCACCGATGTCTGGGTCCGGCTCCGCACCTTTCACTGGATGGCCATTGCTACTACATCATCTTTATAGATGATCACACTCGGTTCTCCTTGCTTTACCTTCTCTACACCAAAAATGAAGCCATAACCGCCTTTAAAAACCTCTATATCTCATAAAAAATCAATATAACCAAACCCAAAAATTCTGCGCTTTGACGGCGGAGGAGAATTCACTAGCCATGCGTTTCGCTCCTACTTTCAAGAAAACAGAATTATCCATCAGCTAACGTGTCTTCACACGCCGGAGCAAAACGGTCTCAGCGAACGAAAACACCGTCACTTGCTTGACTTAACTCGTGCCCTCCTACACGAATCTAGCTTACCTCCCAAATTTTGGTCCTCGGCCATCACCACAGCTCATCACCTAATCACAGGCTAGCTCCCCTCAAAGCCATTTCCAACAAATCCCTTTTCAACTCCTTCACGGTATCCCACCGACTTACACACACCTTCGCACCTTCGGCTGCTTATGTTATCCGTGGTTGAAGCCTTATTCCAAGGACAAACTAGCGTCGAGAGATCCTACCCCTGCGTCTTCCTGGGCTATTTACCCCAACACAAAGGATATCTCTGTCACAATATCACCACCGGTCGGACTCACATATCCAGACACGTCGTCTTCTACGAATTCAACTTTCCATTCCAGCACAACACCATCTCGGCTAACAAGGATCTCCAATCTACCACCTCTCACACCCCTCCCCTTCTCCTCATCCCCACGTCTACCATCCCTCACGTCCCTACGGACAAACGCACACCAATAACTGAACCTCATACTATTCCCCCTAATCAAAGTACTCAACATCCCACCTTGGACACTAATCAGACTTCACCCGAAATTCCCATCTCCTCTCCTCAACACAGCCACACTATCACCCCTATCATCCTATGCAAACTCGTCTTAGATCAGGGATAATTAAATCGAAACCTATCTTTAATCTTCTTTCCCAGCTCAACCCTTCCACCATACCGAGTACCTATGTTCAAGCTCTCAAGAAGACCATTGGCGGAATGCAATGCAGGCAGAATTCGACGCACTTAAACGATAATCAACGTGGACTCTCGTCTCACCTCCCTCAAACAAACTTGTGTTAGGCTGTAAATGGACGTATAAAATCAAATTCTACCGAATGGCCAAATAGATTGTTACAAAGCTTGGCTCGTAGCTCTCGGCTACAATCAGGAAATTCGGCATCAACTTCAACGAGACCTTCAGTCCTGTTGCGAAGATGCCTACTATCCGCCTCCTGCTCACACTATCCCTCAACCAACAATGGCCCATGTACCAACTTGACGTATCCAATGCCTTCCTTCATGGAGATCTACCCGACAACATTTACATGCGCCAACCACCTGGTTCGTCGATCACAATCAACAACACACGGTGTGGAAACTTCAAAAATCTCTCTACGGCTTGAAACAAGCAGCGCGACAATGGTTTCAAAAACTAACCAGTTTTCTCTAACAACAAGTCTTCGGGTTTAGTCGTTCCGATCCCTCTCTTCTTATCTAACACAAACACAACATTCAAATATATATTCTTATTTACGTAGACGACTTCTTGGTGACAAGTAACGACAACACTGCAATTCGACTACTCCTCCAACAACTGCAAACGCAATTCGCCCTCAAACAACTTGGCAACATCTCGCTCTTCCTCGGAATTCAGGTGACACGTTCCAAATCCGGCTACTTTCTATCTCAAGAATACTCTGCTATAAAAATTCTTAACGACGCAGGCTACAAGGATTGCAAAGCAACTCCTACCCGGTCACGCCGTCTAAGAAACAGAAGGAACCTAACTCCCAACCATTTCCGGATCCATCCCTCTACCGCTGCCTCGCTGGATCACTTCAATACCTCTCCATCACAAGACCGGATATCGCCTTCGCCACGAACCGGATCTGTCAACATATGCAGTCTCCAACCGAACAAGACTTTAAGGCACTCAAAAATCTTCTTCGCTATATCAAAGGCACCCTATCATTTGGACTACCTATCGTCGCTGGCTCGCTGGAAAACTACGCACTTATTCAGACGCGGACTGGGTATCGGACACCAGCGACCGGAAGTCAGTTTCGGGCTTCTGCACCTTCCTTGGTCCCAACCTTATTTCTTGGACGGTGAAAAAAGCAGGTGACCGTAGCTAAATCCTCCTCCACCAAAGCTGAGTACAGATCTCTCTCCGCTGTCGCTTCGGACGTGATATGGCTTCGTTGACTAGCCACCGAACTCAATCTCTCGCAACCGTCACCGACCATCATTCACTGCAATAACACATCAGCTATGGCCATTGCCAAAAACCCGGTGTTTCATGCAAGAACAAAACATATCGAGATTGACTATCACTTTATTCGTCAGCAAATTGGCTCCGGCAACTTCCAGCTTGAGCACATCTCCTCTAAAGATCAAATAGCTGACATCCTAACGAAGCCCTTCTCGATCGCTCGGTTCACTGAATACGGAACAAATTAACCATTCGGACACCGAATGCTTAAGTTGAGGGAGGCTATTAGCATATAAAGTAATACCCTTAGGTTCTTTATTTGTTTTTACTAGCTCACCATTAGCTAAGTCTTTATTAGGCCTTTCTCTGTAACTATTCAAGATACAGGAATAATACAATCCGTTTCATCTTCTTTCGCTGTCTTCATCGTGTTCTTTCTTCCTCTCTTCCTGTAAAGTTCTTAGTTTACTTTAGGAATGTATACCTTTGTTCTTGCATAGAAATGTATCAAATTTTTAACCTTATTCTCTTCGCAATTATAATGCATATATATATATATATATATATATATATATATATATATATATATATATATATATATATATATATATATATATATATATACTAAAAAACTATGAATTTGCATATTAATTATCAAGAAATAAGAAAATAATATATGAACGTTTGCCGACTAAAATTTAATATAACTTTGTAGTAAAGTAAAGTTATATGCATCTTTATAAATGTATTTATTATCTCTTATGCAATTCTTTTAATAATGAAAATCTAAAATAATATAAAATATAATTGAACTCTATTTAGCTAGAATTATTTAATATTAATTTGACTCTAAACTTAATATCTTATACAAAATAATTTGTTTGACGTCAAAAATTAATTGAATGAAATATATGTATTGCTTATTTTTTTAATTTTTTCGGGCTTGTGAAGTATAATAAAATTTATCATACTTGTTGCGTGCTAGAATATACGCGGCAGTAGAGTTAGGAAATATTCGTTTAGCGTTGCACGAGTATTCCGCACACAAACAGAAAAGAGAAAATGAACACCAAGGTTTTTACGTGGAAAACCCAAAAGAGGAAAAAAAACCACGGGGTCGCCCAGTTGCAAAGTTCCACTAGTATTTGTTTGAAGTACAAAGGTTGATCCGTCTTACAAATCAAGACGATCAATTTACAATCAATTTCTCACAAAGTTACAAAGTTCTGCAAATTTCCGGCGTTTCCCAAAAAATCGGCAGAGTTCCGGCGTCTTCAGGCGGCAGGAAGAGCTCCGGTGGTGGTCGAGGAGGTGAGGAATCTCCTTTTCCT
>CM039735.1:65208447-65364664 GCA_022539455.1 Dendrobium nobile | reverse complement strand
GAAATGTATATGCATCTTTATAAATGTATTTATTATCTCTAATGTGTTAAGGACTATTAGAAAATAAGCATATATACATTGCTATCCAATAAGATTAGTACACGTGTATCTCTATTCATATGTAAGGCTAATATAAATGTGTTGGCTTTAGCTGGAGGACGGAAAAACATTAATAAAAGATTACTTTAGCTTTCGTTTTCTATGCTTCATCTTCTATTTCTCTGGTTTTCTGCTTCTTACATTCTTACATGTATCAAGAGTCGGACGATCTTGAGGATCTTTCAAATGGCGAATCAGGCCTCTGCGTCCTCATCGATCGGCACTACCTCCGAAGCCGCCATTCCAACTCCGTGCATCTCTCCATTGCTCAAGTTTGTGATCTAGAATCTCAAATTCTTGGTTCCGCATGCTATAACACCGGACAACTTTCCTATTTGGAGTACTCAAATCGCAAAACTGTTCAAGGCTAATGGTTTCGCTGAGTTTCTTGATCCGAAATCGACCACAGAAAATGTCGATCCGAATCAAGATGCGCGAACATGGAAAATCACGGATCAAAATCTTGCAACAGCCATGTGTTCTACCATTTCACCGGCAGTTCTCCCCTATGTAATTCATCTTGAATCAACTCAAGAAATATGGGCGACGCTCCACACTCGTTTTCAATCATCTAACAGATCCAAGGTTATTCAGCTCAAACATGAACTTCACAATGTTTCGATGCAAACCATGTCAATGACTCAGTATTTTACTGAGATCAAGAAAATAGTGGATCATATTGCTTCTGCTGGTTCGTCTGTAGATCCGGAAGATGTGATGATATACATCTTGAACGGCTTACCTCCGGCCTATCAGTCGTTTACGACCACCATTCGCACAATGCAAGGTTCGCTGTCTCTCGACAGCTTGTACGCTCTTCTCATAAGTGAAGAGATCCATCTCAAATCTGCGGCGCTGAAGTTTCCCAAAATGCCAGACAACTAGTCCGCCCTCTATACGGTTCGGGGTCGTGGCCGGCACGGATGCGGATGAGCGGCGCCAAGCAATGTTCCGGTGACTACTCATAACCTGAACTCGGCCATTACTTGTCAGATATGCAAGAAGAAAGGTCATAGTGCGGATGCTTGCTGGCATAGGCTCAATATCAATTATACACCATCTCAAAACTCCTCCAAGAATAACAGTGCTCCAGCCGCTAACAACGACAGCAATTCGACGGTGGACTGTTACATTGACTCTGGCGCTTCTTCCCACATGTCAAACACAAATGAAAATCTGGATTTCTACAACACTTACAACGGCAACGATACGATAACCTTTGGGGACGGAAGGTCCGTCCCAATAGCTCATACGGGTACGAGCATTCTTCCAACACCGGCTCGTAAGCTTATTCTCTCTCGACTTCTGCACATTCCTTCTTTATCTTACAATTTACTCTCTATTTTCAATTTGGTTAAAGATAATCCAATTTCTATAACATTTGACGCGAATGGTTTCGTGTTTAAGGATCAGACGACAAATCAAATTATCCTTCAAGGCCCTTGTAGCAAAGGGGTGTACAAGATTGCAGCTCAACCCAGCCGATTGCTTGCTCAAGCCTTAACGGTCACGAACACACCATCGGTGGACTGGCATCTTTGTCTTGGGCATCCCCATCATCGCATTCTTAAACAAATTTCACATAGCAATCCCTCTTTACATATTTCGCATTTTAAATCTGCTTGTACTTCGTGTATGTCTTATAAAGGCCAAAAATTATCATTCGACCGTTCCACTAGTAGAACTAGATATCCGCTTGAGCTTGTTCATTCGGATGTGTGGGGACCTTCACCGGTTTCCTCACACCAAGGATTCAGATATTATATAATATTTGTCGATGATTTCTCGCGGTTCATTTGGTTATTTCCCATTATGCATAAATCTGATGTTACTAATACGTTTATTCAATTTGTTACCTTCATTGAAAGACAAACAAATCGGAAGATCAAAATTATTAGAAGTGACGGTGGAGGTGAGTTTGTTAATAATCATTTTCAAACTTTCACAAAGAATGCGGGTATCATGCACCAAACTTCGTGTCCGTATACTCCCGAACAAAACGGAATAGCAGAGCGAAAGCACAGACATATAATTACTATGACAAGAACTCTCCTACAAATCGCTGAGCTTCCGATGAATTACTGGCTAGATGCGGCCTCTACAGCTACATACTTGATCAATCGTCTTCCGTCCATAACTACCGAGAACATGTCTCCGCTCCAAAGAATGTTCAATATACAACCGTCATATGAACACCTTCGTATATTTGGATGCGAATGCTATCCATTGCTTCCTCCAGTTGATCGCACGAAACTCACGCCAACGTCGCCTTCTTGCATATTTTTGGGATATTCAGATACATCCAAAGGATACAAATGTTTGAATTCGATAACGAAACAAATTTCTATATCACGAAATGTTAAATTTAATGAATCTGTTTTTCCCTCCAAAGACAGGTCTTCTCAAGATCACCAAACTGATTCTCACATACCGTCACCGCTTCTCATTCCCCCATCTACGCTGTATTCCCAAAAGTCTCTCAACCAGAGACAGGTTCTCCGCTCCAAGTCTCAGGATACATCCCTGCCCGCTAATATACCATCTTATCCTCCTACGCCAACGGCTCCTAACAGCAACCTCAACTTACCTCATCTTTCTAATAATACTCCTAAACATCTTATGACCACCCGAACCAAAACTGGTTCTCTTAAACCAGTAAACAGGCTGAATCTTCTACATCAAGATCAACCTCAAGGTGATCCTACAACCTACAGTGAAGCCAGCAAGAAGTTTGAATGGCGACAGGCTATGGCACAAGAATTTTTCGCTATGCAAAAGAAGGGTACCTGGATATTGGTTTAGCCTCCCACCAACGGCTCAATTCTGGGGTCCAAATGGACCTACCGAACTAAGTATAATTCGGACGGCTCGGTGGCACAATTCAAGACTCGACTTGTGGCTCAAGGTAACCAACAGGAGTATGGACTCGACTATCAGGATACATTTAGTCCTGTGGCCAAGCTTCCAACTATACGCATACTGTTCACAATAGCCCTGTTCTACAAATGGCAAGTTCAACAACTCGACGTTGCCAATGCATTTCTGCACGGAGATATCACTACAGGAAAATCACCCATTTCCGCCGGTAATTGAACCTTTACCGGCGGTTTTGTAGTTTTCCGGCGGTTAAATTACCGCCGGTAAAAACGGCGTAGGAAAATGAATTCCGGCGGCAATTTTGTCTGGCGGCTTACCGGCGGTCTAAGACTGCCGGTCAAATTAAAAAAAAAAAAATAAATAAAACCCGCTCCCGCAGCACGCCCACAACCCCCCCCCCCCCCCCCCCCCCCCCCCCCGCGGTGCTGCAGCTACCCCTGCGCGGCTCCCGCGCGCGCGCTCCTGGCTCCTGCGTGCAAGGCAAGGTTTAGAACAGCGGTCGGTTGTGTGGAATTCGAAACAACCGACCGCTTTGCTGAAGAAGTAAATATGTTTAATTTGTCAATAATTATTATTTAAACTATATTCACACAGAAAATAAAAAAAAACTTTAATTATAAAAAAATTGAAACTAACTAATTTAAAATAAAAAAAAATATTTAATAAAAAATAAAAAATAACTAATTAATTAATTTTAAAATGAAAATTAATTTAATAGTTATTTTAACTTTTAATAATTTTTTGTTAAATCATTTAAATGCTTAAAATTTTATTCATTTTTTATTAAAATTTTAACAGCCGCCGGAAACGTTAAAAAGCCGCCGGAAATGTGACCGCCGGAAAGCCGTCGGAAAAAAATTTCAAAGCCGCCGGAAAGCCGCCGGAAAATTCCTCCGGAAATCAGTGATTTTCCTGTAGTGTATAAATGAAACGATCTACATGCGTCAGCCTAAAGGATTCGAAGACGCATCCAACCCTCAACATGTCTACCGTCTACAAAAAGCTATTTATGGATTGCGACAAGCTCCTCGACAATGGTACACTACTTTCACCAACTATCTTCTTCAGGTTGGTTTCACGCACAGCCAGGCGGATCCATCACTTTTGATTCTACATCGCGATCATATACATCTCTACTTACTGGTATATGTGGACGATATACTCCAGACTGGTAACGATGTAAAAGCCATGACTGATCTCGTCAACCTACTGAAGTCCAAATTTACAATGAAACATCTAGGAACGGCCAACCAGTTTCTTGGCATCAAGATCGACCATACACATGATAAGTATTTCTTGTCTCAAACTTTTTATGCTAAATCCATTCTTCAAATGGCCGAGCTACAAAAATGTAACTTGGTCGCTAACCCGTCGATTATGAAAATAACAGCCTCGATGTCCGATGAATCTCCGTCCTTTGATGCGTTTACTTATAGACGACTCATTGGATCACTGCAGCACCTCACGTTAACGAGGCCGGACATCGCCTATGCCGTCAATGTCCTCTCACAATATATGCACAATCCTGCTCCAATCCATACAGTAATGCTCAAGAAATTGCTCAGGTATATTCAAGGATCAACGGAATTCGGACTTCCCATTACTCGATCCAATCTACTGCTTCGGACATACTCGGATGCTGATTGGGCCTCGGATCCGTTACCCCCGCAAATCAACATCGGGTTTCTGCACCTTTCTTGGAGACACCTTAGTTTCCTGGACAGTCAAGAAGCAAAATATTGTATCCCAATCATCTACTGAATCAGAATATAGAGCATTAGCTTCGGCCACTACCGATACGATATGGATTAAACGCCTGCTTGCTGACTTTCAGGTTCCCCACTCTCAACCGGTTGACATATTCTGTGATAACATGTCTACAATCGCTTTGGCTAACAACCCGGTCTTTCACGCTCGCACAAAGCATATAAAGATTGATCAACGCTTTGTGCGTGATCATATTCAACACAACATTATTCGGCTCCTACCCATTAGCACAATTGATCAAATAGCCGACATTCTCACAAAACCCTTGGCAACACCTCGGTTCAAATTCTTACGCAACAAACTGACTATTGGACCCAATACAACTTGACGGGGCATGTTAAGGACTATTAGAAAATAACCATATATACATTGCTATCCAATAAGATAAGTACACATGTATCTCTATTCATATGTAAGGCTATATATACATGTTGTTGGCTGTAGCTGGAGGACGAAAAAACATTAATAAAAGATTACTTTAGCTTTCGTTTTCTATGCTTCATCTTCTATCTCTCTGGTTTTCTGCTTCTTACATTTCTACATTATGCAATTCTTTTAATAATGAAAATCTAAATAATATAAAATATAGTTGAACTCTATTTAGCTTGAATTATTTAATATTAATTTGACTCTAAACTGAATATCTTATACAAAATAATTTATTTGACGTCAAAAATTAATTGAATGAAATATATGTATTGTTTATTTTTTAAATTTTTTGGGGCTTGTGAAGTATAATAAAATTTATCATACTATAGTATTTATTTAGAAAAAAAATAATTTTCTAAAAAATTAGAGTTCTGTTTTTATAGTAGGGTATATTCATTGCAGTCGATTTATTTAAAATTTACTTAAATTTATAACATTTTTAAAATCGGCCAATTGTACCTTCTTAAGAAAAGCTTTATACTAATTAGACCGGTCTTTAAACAAGTATTCAAATAATCAAAATACGAATAATCATTCTATATTTAAATTAAATTTTAGAGTCAACTAATTAAATTTATTAACCGTTAGAATAATTATTTCGTTTTAGATTTCATAAACGGTCAGAATAAAAAGGATATCATAAATAATATTTGATCATATATGATGAAATTTGGAGGATTTACTTTCCAAAAATATATTTTATCAATTTGATTTGGTTTCCAAATATAGATTTTTATTAATTTGAAAACATAATTACCGTTAGTTTGAACTGCTTCTATAAATGTTACAGAAATATGCAATCGGATCTAATATCTCTCGCTCCTTGCTCTATTACCCCTCCCAGTTTCTCTCATCCGCTACTCACGAGCGACTCCACACTTCGTCTTCTTCTTTTTCTCCGACGACCTGCTTTCTTAATTTTCTCGAAGAATTGTTTCAGTTTCACGAGCTATATATGGAGAGTGGATTTTGGGTGCAGCAGCGATTAGATGATTCGCTAATATTTACAAACATTTCAGTTGCTACAGGCTATGCTTATACGCCACAGATGCGCTCTATTCCTGCGCCGTGGATGATGCATTCTGTTTCAACGAGATGGATGATGCCATCTGTTCCGAGGCCATCGATGCATACTGGTCCTCATCGTCAAAGTACGCACATATTATCTTTTCTTCATTTCTGCATACTCTCTCTCTCTCTCTCACATTCCCAATCTGTATCTCGATGGACGGATCTACCCATTCTACCGTTCTACGCACACCTTTTCTTTTCTTTTATTAGATTAAATTTAATTTTTTTTTTTGGAAATATTTGGGATTAAATTTAATTTTTAAAACTAATCCTTTGTTTAATTTTGAAATCTATAAAATTCTTTCTCCGCCTGTGCCTAGTTTATTTTTTTTCTAACGTTGGCAACAGATTATGGTCTTATACTAATTTAAATATAGTTCAAAATTAAAACTTAATTTAATTAGTTCAAATAAAATATCTTAATTAGAAAAGCAATTTATTGAACTCAATTCATTAATAATCATCGGAGAAATATTAATTTTTTAATAAATAATAAGATATAGAATGATATATCTATTTTTTAATGGGAATGCATATAATTTTAGACGTATTTTTATAATTTTTCATTAAAAATATGACTCATGATCTATGTTTACAATGAATAAAAATTATATTTTAAGAGTAATTTAATAATTAATAAAATTATTGATCCTCTGTATCCTGTTTTGTTATTGATCTTACTCCGTTACGATCTTTAAACTATAGAACAGAAAGAAATTTGTTCCAAACTAAAGCTAATCAAATATATTTTAAATATTAATTTATAGGCTGAAATTATGAATTAGTCTATTATCTTCTTATAGATTAAGTTTATCTTATATCTAACATCTTCTATAATCCCAGAAGTTATCATATGATCGGATTATTTCTAATAAAATTAATAAAAATTAAAATATACTCTTTTGCTAGCTATGATCTATGCCGCCATAGTGAAGAAACTAGATTTCTTGATCTAGTTCTTGAACCCAAGCAGCGGGGAAGAACAGAACCAAAAGAAGGGAAAACAGATTTTTCATTTTCTACTGAGATAGTATTACAGGATATATTTATAGACTACTTACAGGTATAATAATTCGGAGAACAATTTAACTAAGCAGAGGAAATAACAAAACAGCTAATGCCCAGATTTATACAATGTTAATTTGTAAAATTAATAAAAATTAAAATATACTCTTTTGCTAGCGCGCTATGATCTAATGAGAGTAATTTAATAATTAATATTAATTTGTGCTCCCATAGAAAAAATTTTCTGGCTCTGCCCCTGTGTATCTCTCTGCTCATTTATTCGACTAATGATTCAGGATATGAATTACCTCCTCGCATGCGCTCAAGCAATACTAATACTACAATGATACACTCTACAGCCGCTGATATTAATGAGAGAGCGCCAGAGCAGCAGGTAATTGATCATATGAACAATAAGGATTTACATATAAGGGAGCTTTCTTTAATCTTGTCAAATTATTTAATTGATTTTCCACTATTAATTAGTTTTATTCTGAAATCACAGAATCCGCCAAATCAAAGTAGAAGAGCTAGTAACAGATTATCAGAAGAACGCATATCTAATTTCTTGATCAGTAGTTTGGGCCGATTAACAACCACATAGGAGAATATAGTTTGCACCATATGTCAGGTACTTATTAATTTTTTATTTTCTTAATTTATTTTAATGTATAACATATAATTAATTTTCATTTACTTATGAATTTATTGAAGGAAGAGATCAAATTGAAGAAGAACATAGCTATCCTTAAATGCAACCATATCTATCATGTAGGATGCATCAAAAATTGGTTGATGATTAAAAATGAATGTGCTGTCTGTAGAGCACGGGCTATCCCTGATGAAAATGTTTGAAGAGTTCTATGTTGACGAGAATAATGATGATGGTTATGTATATTCACAATTTATAAATTTTCTCTCTAGTTTGAATGAAAATATTTTGATTTTTTCTTTATTTTCTTAAGTAAATTGTATATTAATTCTGTCTATAAATTAGTTTAGCTAAAAATTTAGCATATATACTTTTTTAGAATAAGCCTCTTTATTTCATTCATTAAATTTGAAATTAGTATGATAATATTGCCTAAAGAAAATAAAGTTTGTTAATTCCTTATGTATTTGAATAACAATTTATGATCAATCCTATCATCTCTAAATCAAAATGAGTCATATTAAGAAAATATTCCCATCAAAACATATTAGTATATAAATTGTGTTTCATAGCTCTATTTCCCATTCGCCCATAATGCATCCACATTACAATTTGATTTGATTTCCTGGTTTGGCAGATTTATTCGTCTTAGTCATGCTTTTGTGACTATAAACATTATAGTTAGAGAAATTTAAGGAGGAAATGAAAAATAGATGATAACATGGAGTTTTATGTAAAAAAAATTATATAATATTGAGGACTCCGAGTCCAGAATTTTTTGAAAGGTTTATAAAAGTGTTTACATTTGTGAATATGAATTTAGTAAATTTATTATAAGGCCACCTATAAAAATATATATTAAAAAGAACATTTTTTCACCAAATTGGCTCTAGAAAAAATTTAAAAAAATCAACTCGCTTAGGTTTTCTTCAAATAAAATTCTTTTTTGTTGTATTAAAAATATCAAATTTGTTTGATAATGTGGAAAAATATATTGCTACATGATTTTAAAATTTAAACTTCTAAAATTAAATTCTTATTAAAAAATAACATACTATTTCTAAAGACAAAAATGACATTTTACTATTGATTTGAAAATATAAACAGATTTTATGTTATTTTTAATACAACGATGATGGGTGGCGGTGCTTAGTGGAGGTCGGTGATAGTGGTGGTAGGCCACAACGGTGGTGGTCGGTGACCGGCGATGGTAATGGTGATGGGTGGCAAGTGACGACGACGGTGTACACGACAGGCAGCATGCAGTGGCGAAAGGTCAGCGGTTGTGGCCCGCACTGTCGGCGGACTATCGAGGAGTTACTGGCGGCAGTGATGGTCCGCGATAGGGGTGGTTGGTGACTACCGACGATGGTGGAGGGCGACATCAATTATAATATATTTTTTGTGTATTTGAAACTAGCTCAAATATGAGGAAATCCAAATATACCAAAAATAAAAGATACAATTTGTAAATGCACCAAAATTTTTCCCTGAATTTGTTTTTCTTCAAACTGAACATCATTATTCTCTAATCTCCTATATTTAGAATATTTTACACTTCTGTTGCATGCAACCAAAAAAATTCTTAGAAATATGATTCGCTAGTTTATATTAGCATATAAATTAATACCCTTATGTTCTTTATCTGTATTTTCTAGCTTACCATTAGCTAAGTCTTT
Source organism: Dendrobium nobile (assembly GCA_022539455.1). NCBI lineage: Eukaryota > Viridiplantae > Streptophyta > Magnoliopsida > Asparagales > Orchidaceae > Dendrobium > Dendrobium nobile. The sequence continues at coordinate 65,355,085 of CM039735.1, read as the reverse complement.
ATTAGGCCTTTCTCTGTAAATATTCGAGATACAGGAATAATACAATCCGTTTCATCTTCTTTTCCTGGCCTCACTGTGTTCTTTCTTCCTCTCTTCCTGTAAAGTTCTCATGGTATCAAGAGCCATCAGGGAAAACTAAGATCCCATGGACTCTATGTCTCCTCCCGCCACCTCCTCCTCGACCTCTACCTCTACCCAAACCGCTACCACCAACATTCCGCCGAATCTCAAGTTTCTTGTGTTCAACATCAAGAACCTTGCTCCACACCAACTAACCCCTGAAAACTATCATATCTGGCGGGTACAGCTGCTACAGCAATTCACGGCTAACGGGTTTGCCGGACATCTCCTAGGCATCGCCCAAGCTCCTCCAGACATCACCTCCACCGACTACGCACAATGGCTCATCGTCGACAGCAATCTCCTCTCCACCATCTTCTCTACAGTATCTCAATACATCCTGTCATATATTATCACGTCCACCACCTCCAACGAGGCTTGGACCGTTCTTGAATGGAGACTTCAACCAACTAATCGCTCCCGTGTGATCCAACTAAAAAATGAGTTATACCGAACACAAATGAAAGATCTCTCGGTCCAACAATACCTCACTCGTATCAAGACCATCGTGGACAACATCTCAGCGTCTGGCTCCAAGATTGAATCCAAAGATGTAATGCTTCATATCCTCAACGGTCTGCCTCCGACTTACAACTCCTTCAAATCAACCATTCATAACTCCCTTCTACCCATCGATCTAGACACGTTCTACGCTCTTCTTTGCAACGAAGAGATACATCTCCAACAAGAACACATTCAAGAACAGATCGGCAATGTCAATCCTGCCGCCCTCTACGCCGCACCCTCTAACTCCTCTCGCAACCATAGCAACAATAATAGGCACTTCAACAAACCCAAGAATCAACCTCCCGTTCAACCGGCATCGACTCCTCCGCCCGCTTCCTACGCTCAGCAACAATCGGCACGGCCTATCTGCCAGATATGTGGCAAACTCGGCCACATCGCTCTCAACTGTTGGCACCGCAACAATCCCAAATATGCCCCCACTGACACAAGGGAACCACGGGCTCTCTTCGCCAATCCCACCGCCCCAGTCAGTCAAGACTGGATTCTTGACTCCGGTGCATCCACTCACCTGACACCGGATGCCAATCACCTCTATTACCCGTCGGCTTATCAAGGTTCGGACACAGTCTCAACTGCCAACAGTACTTCCCTTCCAATCACCAATGCCGACCAAGGACTTCTCCCTTTGCCGGACACGGCCCGTAAGTTAAAACTCAACAATTTACTTCATGTACCTTCACTTACCCACAATCTCTTATCCGTGTCTAAGCTCACTTCAGATATTTTTGTCTCTATTTCTTTCAATGCTAACGGTTTTGTCATCAAGGACTCACAGGACCATCGTCCTCTGCTTCATGGGCAACTTCGTAACGGACTCTACCACATCAGCATCCCTTCGAACAGCAAGCCTACGGCTCTCACGGCTACCACCAACGACTCGTGAAACTGGCACTCTCGCCTCGGCCATCCGAATAAAGACACTCACAATGTCCTTTCCAGACTGTTTCCCGAAATTAATAATGTACCTAGCTCTTTCTTATGCAATTCTTGTAATAAGGCCAAGAGCCACAAATTACTTTTTAATAAAAGAACTTTCGTTACCACTGCACCCTTCGACCTCATTCACACCGACGTCTGGGGTCCGGCTTCGCACCTTTCACTAGATGGCCATCGCTACTACATCATCTTTATAGATGATCACACTCGGTTCTCCTGGCTTTACCTTCTCTACACCAAAAATGAAGCCATAACCGCCTTTAAAACCTCTGCAATCTTGTCATATATTATCACGTCCACCACCTCCAACGAGGCTTGGACCGTTCTTGAATGGAGACTTCAACCAACTAATCGCTTCCGTGTGATCCAACTAAAAAATGAGTTATACCGAACACAAATGAAAGATCTCTCGGTCCAACAATACCTCACTCGTATCAAGACCATCGTGGACAACATCTCAGCGTCTGGCTCCAAGATTGAATCCAAAGATGTAATGCTTCATATCCTCAACGGTCTGCCTCCGACTTACAACTCCTTCAAATCAACCATCCGTAACTCCCTTCTACCCATCGATCTAGACACGTTCTACGCTCTTCTTTGCAACGAAGAGATACATCTCCAACAAGAACACATTCAAGAACAGATCGGCAATGTCAATTCTGCCGCCCTCTACGCCGCACCCTCTAACTCCTCTCGCAACCATAGCAACAATAATAGGCACTTCAACAAACCCAAGAATCAACCTCCCGTTCAACCGGCATCGACTCCTCCGCCCGCTTCCTACGCTCAGCAACAATCGGCACGGCCTATCTGCCAGATATGTGGCAAACTCGGCCACATCGCTCTCAACTGTTGGCACCGCAACAATCCCAAATATGCCCCCACTGACACAAGGCAACCACGGACTCTCTTCGCCAATCCCACCGCCCCAGTCAGTCAAGACTGGATTCTTGACTCCGGTGCATCCACTCACCTGACACCGGACGCCAATCACCTCTATTACCCGTCGGCTTATCAAGGTTCGGACACAGTCTCGACTGCCAACAGTACTTCCCTTCCAATCACCAATGCCGACCAAGGACTTCTCCCTTTGCCGGACACGGCCCGTAAGTTAAAACTCAACAATTTACTTCATGTACCTTCACTTACCCACAATCTCTTATCCGTGTCTAAGCTCACTTCAGATATTTTTGTCTCTATTTCTTTCAATGCTAACGGTTTTGTCATCAAGGACTCACAGGACCATCGTCCTCTGCTTCATGGGCAACTTCGTAACGGACTCTACCACATCAGCATCCCTTCGAACAGCAAGCCTACGGCTCTCACGACTACCACCAACGACTCGTGAAACTGGCACTCTCGCCTCGGCCATCCGAATAAAGACACTCACAATGTCCTTTCCAGACTGTTTCCCGAAATTAATAATGTACCTAGCTCTTTCTTATGCAATTCTTGTAATCAGGCCAAGAGCCACAAATTACTTTTTAATAAAAGAACTTTCGTTACCACTGCACCCTTCGACCTCATTCACACCGACGTCTGGGGTCCGGCTTCGCACCTTTCACTAGATGGCCATCGCTACTACATCATCTTTATAGATGATCACACTCGGTTCTCCTGGCTTTACCTTCTCTACACCAAAAATGAAGCCATAACCGCCTTTAAAAACCTCTGCAATCTCATAAAAACTCAATATAACCAAACCCCAAAAATTCAACGCTCTGACGGTGGAGGAGAATTCACTAGCCATGCGTTTCGCTCCTACTTGCAAGAAAACGGAATTATCCATCAGCTAACGTGTCCCCACACGCCAGAGCAAAACGGTCTCGCCGAACGAAAACACCGTCACTTGCTTGACTTAACTCGTGCCCTCCTACACAAATCCGACTTACCTCCCAAATTTTGGTCCTCGGCCGTCACCACAGCTCATCACCTAATCAACAGGCTCACCTCCAAAGCCATTTCCAACCAAATCCCTTTTCAACTCCTTCACGGTATCCCGCCGACTTATGCACACCTTCGTACCTTCGGCTAATTATGTTATCCGTGGTTGAAGCTTTATTCCAAGGACAAACTAGCGCCGAGATTCTACCCCTGCGTCTTCCTGGGTTATTCACCCCAACACAAAGGATATCTCTGTCACAATATCACCACCAGTCGGACTCACATATCCAGACACATCGTCTTCTACGAACGTAACTTTCCGTTCCAGCACAACACCATCTCGGCTAACAAGGATCTCCAATCTACCACCTCTCACACCCCTCCCCTTCTCCTCATCCCCACGTCTACCATCCCTCACGTCCCTACAGACAAACGCACACCAATAACTGAACCTCCTACTATTCCCCCTAATCACAGTACTCCACATCCCACCTTGGACACTAATCAGACTTCACCCGAAATTCCCATCTCCTCTCCTCAACACAGCCACACTATCACCCCCTATCATCCTATGCAAACACGTCTTAGATCAGGGATAATTAAATCGAAACTGATCTTTAATCTTCTTGCCCAGCTCAACCCTTCCACCATACCGAGTACCTATGTTCAAGCTCTCAAGACAGACCATTGGCGGAATGCAATGCAGGCAGAATTCGACGCACTTAAACGACAATCAACGTGGACTCTCATCTCACCTCCCTCAAACAAACCAGTGTTAGGCTGTAAATGGACGTATAAAATCAAACTTCTACCTAATGGCCAAATAGATTGTTACAAAGCTTGGCTCGTAGCTCGTAGCTCTCGGCTACGATCAAAAATTCGGCATCAACTACAACGAGACCTTCAGTCTTGTTGCGAAGATGCCTACTATCCGCCTCCTGCTCACGCTATCCCTCAACCGATAATGGCCCATGTACCAACTTGACGTATCCAATGCCTTCCATCATGGAGATCTACCCGAAGACATTTACATGCACCAACCATCTGGTTTCGTCGATCACAATCAACCACACGCGGTGTGGAAACTTCAAAAATCTCTCTACGGCTTGAAACAAGCACCGCGGTAATGGTTTCAAAAACTAACCATTTTTCTCCAACAACAAGTCTTCAGGTTTAGTCGTTCCGATCCCTCTCTTCTTATCTTACACAAACACAACATTCAAATATATATTCTTATTTACGTAGACGACTTCTTGGTGACAGGTAACAACGACACTGCAATTCGGCTGCTACTCCAACAACTGCAAACTCAATTCGCCCTCAAACAACTTGGCAATATCTCGCTCTTCCTCGGAATTCAGGTGACACGTTCCAAATCCGGCTACTTTCTATCTCAAGAACACTATGCTATGAAAATTCTTAACGACGCAGGCTACAAGGATTGCAAAGCAGCTCCTACCCCGGTCACACCGTCTAAGAAACAGAAGGAACCGAACTCCCAACCATTTCCGGATCCATCCCTCTACCGTCGCCTCGCTGGATCACTTCAATACCTCTCCATCATAAGACCGGATATCACCTTCGCAACGAACCGGATCTGTCAACATATGCAGTCTCCAACCGAACAAGACTTTAAGGCACTCAAACGTCTTCTTCGCTACATCAAAGCCACCCTATCATTTGGACTACCTATCGTCGTTGGCTCGCTGGAACTACGCACTTATTCAAACGCAGACTGGGCATCAGACACCAGCGATTGGAAGTCGGTTTCGGGCTTCTGCACCTTCCTCGGTCCAAACCTTATTTCTTGGACAGTGAAAAAGCAGGCGACCATAGATAAATCCTCCACCGAAGCTGAGAACATATCTCTCTCCGCTGCCGCTTCGGACGTGATATGGATTCGTCGACTAGCCACCGAACTCAATCTCTCGCAACCGTCACTGACCATCATTCACTGCGATAACACATCAGCTATGGCCATTGCCAAATACCTGGTGTTTCATGCAAGAACAAAGCATATTGAGATTGACTATCACTTTATTCGTCAGCAAATTGGCTCTTGCAACTTCCAGCTCGAGCACATCTCCTCCAAAGATCAAATAGCTGACATCCTAACGAAGCCCTTCTCGATCGCTCGATTCACTGAATTACGGAACAAATTAACCATTCGGACACCGAATGCTCTAGTTGAGGGATGGATATACTAAAAAACTATGAATTTGCATATTAATTATCATGAAATAATATATGAACGTTTGCCGACTAAAATTTAATATAACTTTGTTGTAAAGTAAAGTTATTTATAGAAATGTATATGCATCTTTATAAATGTATTTATTATCTCTTATGCAATTCTTTTAAAAAATGAAAATCTAAATAATATAAAATATAGTTGAACTCTATTTAGCTTGAATTATTTAATATTAATTTGACTCTAAACTGAATATCTTATACAAAATAATTTGTTTGACGTCAAAAATTAATTGAATGAAATATATGTATTGTTTGACGTATAAAATTAATTGATTTATTTAAAAATTTACTTAAATTTATAAAATCGGCCAATTGTACCTTCTTAAGAAAAACTTTATACTAATTAGACCGGTCTTTAAACAAGTATTCAAATAATCAAAATACGAATAATCATTCTATATTTAAATTAAATTTTAGAGTCAACTAATTAAATTTATTAACCGTTAGAATAATTATTTCGTTTTAGATTTCATAAACGGTCAGAATAAAAAGGATATCATAAATAATATTTGTTCATATATGACGAAATTTGGAGGATTTACTTTCCATAAATATATTTTATCAATTTGATTTGGTTTCCAAAGATAGATTTTTATTAATTTGAAATAGTTTGAACTGCCTCTATAAATGTTACAGAAATATGCAATCGGATCTAATATCCCTCGCTCCTCGCTCTATTACCCCTCCCAGTTTCTCTCATCCGCTACTCACGAGCGACTCCACAATTCGTCTTCTTCTTCTTCTTCTCCGACGACCTGCTTTCTTAATTTTCTCGAAGAGTTGTTTCAGTTTCACGAGCTATATATGGAGCGTGGATTTTGGGTGCAGCAGCGATTAGATGATTCGCTAATATTTACAAACATTTCAGTTGCTACAGGCTATGCTTATACGCCACAGATGCGCTCTGTTGCCGCGCCGTGGATGATGCATTCTGTTTCAACGAGATGGATGATGCCATCTGTTCCTAGGCCATCGATGCATACTGATCCTCATCATCAAAGTACGCACATCTTTTCTTTTCTTTTCTTTTATTAGATTAAATTTAATTTTTAAAACTAATGCTTTGTTTCTACTCCCTCCGCCTCCGCCTGTGCCTAGTTTTATTTTTTTTCTAAACGTTGGAACAGCTTTTATCTCTCCCCTCTCTCTTTTATCACTCCCCACCCCGCCTCTCTCTCTCTCCTGCCAACGTTTGTTTAATTTTTTAATAAATAATAAGATATATTAAAAAGCAATTTATTGAACTCAATTCATTAATAATCATTGTAGAAATATTAATTTTTTAATAAATAATAATATATAGAATGATATATCTATTTTTTAATGGAAATGCATATAATTTTAGACGTATTTTTATAATTTTTCATTAAAAATATGACTCATGATTTATGTTTACAATGAATAAAAATTATATTTTAAGAGTAATTTAATAACTAATATTAATTTGTGCCCCCATAGAAAAAATTTTCTAGCTCCGCCGCTAAGGATGTTGCCATGCTTATCATCGGCCGCATCCTTCTCGGTGTCGGTGTTGGCTTCGCCAACCAGGTGAGCAGATCTATTTTTCAAATTCTACAGGGTTTTCTCTGTTTCCATAGGGGTTTATATGTTTGCTTCACTCTTCCCCTGTTTTGTTTTTGATCTTACTCTGTTACGATCTTTCTACGTCAGATTTTTTTAATTTTTGTAAATTTAATTTTAATCTCAAATTTTAGTTCTGCAAGGGTTATTTGAATGTCTTTGTCCGTTTACTCATGTCTTTTATCAATCAGAAAAACGCATTCTCAATTAGTTTTTGACATAGCTTTTAAATTTTTTAAAAAATTAGAACTAACAATTTTTATACTAAAAAAATACTATAAAACAGAAAGAAATTTGTTCCAAACTAAACCTAATCAAATATATTTTAAATATTAATTTATAGGCTATATATCTTAATAAAATTATGAATTACTCTATTAATATCTTCTTATAGATTAAGTTTATCTTATATCTAACATCTTCTATAATCACAGAAGTTATAATTGTTATGGATCGGATTATTTCTAATAAAATTAATAAAAATTAAAATATACTCTTTTGCTAGCTATGATCTATGCCGCCATAGTGAAGAAACTAGATTTCTTGATCTAGTTCTTGAACCCAAGCAGCGGAGAATAACAGAACCAAAAAACAAATTTTTCATTTTCTATTGAGATAGTATTACAGGATCGATATATTTATAGACTATTTACAGGTATAATAAATCGGAGAACAATTTAACTAAGCAGAGAAATAGATAACAGCTAATGCCCAGATTTATACCATGTTAATTTGTAAAATTAATAAAAATTAAATATACTCTTTTGCTAGCTATGATCTAACGAGAGTAATTTAATAATTAACATTAATTTTCTGGCTCCGCCACTGTGTATCTCTCTGCTCATTTATTCGACTAATGATTCAGGATATGAATTACCTCCTCGCATGCGCTCAAGCAATACTAATACTACAATGATACACTCTACAGCCGCTGATATTAATGAGAGAGCGCCAGAGCAGCAGGTAATTGATCATATGAACAATAAGAATTTACATATAAGGGAGCATTCTTTAATCTTGTCACATTATATAATTGAGTTTCCACTCTTAATTAGTTTTATTCTGAAATCACAGAATCCGCCAAATCAAAGCAGTAGAGCTAGTAACAGATTGTTAGAAAGACGCATATCTAATTTCTTGATCAATAGTTTGGGCCGATTAACAACCACAGAGGAGAATATAGTTTGCACCATATGTCAGGTACTTATTAATTTTTTATTTTCTTAATTTATTTTAATGTATAACATTTAATTAATTTTCATTTACTTATGAATTTATTGAAGGAAGAGATCAAATTGAAGAAGAACATAGCTATCCTGAAATGCAACCATATCTATCATGTAGGATGCATCAAAAATTGGTTGATGATTAAAAATGAATGTGCTGTATGTAGAGCACGGGCTATCCCTGATGAAAATGTTTGAAGAGTTCTATGTTGATGAGAATAATGATGATGGTTATGTATAATCACAATTTAAAAATTTTCTCTCTAGTTTGAATGAAAATATTTTGATTTTTTCTTTAATTTCTTAAGTAAATTGTACATTAATTCAGTCTATAAATTAGTTTAGCTAAAAATTTTGCATATATACTTTTTTAGAATAAGCCTCTTTATTTCATTCATTAAATTTGAAATTAGTATGATAATATTGCCTAAAGAAAATAAAGTTTGTTAATTCCTTATGTATTTGAATAACAATTTATGATCAATCCTATCATCTCTAAATCAAAATGAGTCATATTAAGTAAATATTCCCATCAAAACATATTATTATATAAACTGTGTTTCATAGCTCTATTTCTCATTCGCCCATAATGCATCCACATTACAATTTGATTTGAGGTTTTTTTTTTATTTTTTTTAATCAAGTATTTGAGTTTTTAGTTTATCAGAAGGGATTGGTTAACAAAAGAAATTCATTAAAGAGGGATTGGTATAAAGTGAATAAATATTTCTAGAATTTCATAGGATAAAAGATAGTGAGTGGGGAGGCCATTACATAAATAGGCATCATATTCTCTCTCCCTCTCAAAATGGTAAACCTCTAATTATCTTTAAGCCCTTTATTTCAAAGTAGTTGAATTTACGCTCAATTTTGTGATTACATGATATTTTAAAGTGGCAAATTTAATTACTTTGAAATTCAAATATAATATCCTATCACGTGTGTGTGGGTGTATGTATATATATATATATATATATATATATATATATATATATATATATATATATATATATATATATATATATATATATATATATATAAATAATATATATATATATATATATATATATATATATATATATATATATATATATCATTGGTTTAAAAAACTTGACTAAATATCCATCGCTAGATTCTTTAACTATATTCCTGTACCTTCTTTCATCTTCAAATTCAAATTAAGCACCGCGTTATCTATACATCTACTGCCAAACCAATATCTCATTGTTCTTCCTTTGGTCGTATCAACGCATCCTTACACCCTTCTTTCATATACTTACGAACACATGTCCGCCTGTTCTGTCATTCCTATCGTCCGTCATTGCGACTGTCTGCTCGCCGAATCCAGAAAAACATCCCGTTTTAAAAGGCGAACTAATCAACGCCTTTTTTTGATTTTTGCAATTTTTATGGACATCTGCTCTGCTCGTCCCTCGCATTTGGCTTCTTCACCTCGTCGAAGCCACTCGCCCAGGCCACGTGTCTCCCACGCTTCCCAATCGCATACTTTAATGTTTTCCCCTTTTAAGCACTTAATTCCTACTGCAACTCGTTTTCTAGGGTTCACAATTCGGCGGTGATCTCTTTATCTCCTTTCTCCCGCCGCATACTCTTCTTTTACATACCCATGTTTTTTCTTCGTGATTGTCATTTTGTCGCTGGAGTAAAATACTTCATCGCCGGCACCACCGATACTTCGATCGGATTCGACATTGTGCCAAGTCGATGATAACAAACCTTCCGGACGCCTATGCAAAGATGAGAACAGCTTCAATCTAATGAAAAGCTTCATATCTCTCCTCTACCCCCCAATTCCCATTCCGCACTTCCTCTCTTACGCTCTCTATCGTCCACTGCCGGCGAAAATGATGCACATTACCTTCTATCGGGTCAAAACCGTCACGATCCTCGTAGATTCGTGGCGCACCGATTCCTGGATTTTCTACCTGCTCTCCCTTATCGCTCTTTTACTCGCATCTTCCTTCTACCAGTTCTTCAAAGACCGCCTCGTCCATTTCCTAAATGATGAGAAAGCAAATTGTCGATATCACGTTAAACATTCTATATAATATTGTGAATATTTGCTGAATTTATTCATCATAATGATGCTGAATTACATAACATCTGCTGCATAGTAATTTTTACCCTTCAATATGGTTTTAATTTCATCTTTAGATTTTCTGATGAACTGTCTGTTATCCATTTGCCATGAGTTTTCCCGATGAAGTTCATGTGGTCTTTCTGCTTTGTTATGTTTTCTCTTTAATATAAATATATTAATCATGGAAATTATATTTTATGTTCCTAAACCCTTATATTATATAAATATATATTTTCTGTTCCAGCTTTTTGCTTATAAATGCTCATATATCACTTACTACATTTTTAAGATATGTAGGATTTATGAATATAGTCAAGTTTACAGCAAATTGGATTCAGATTATAGTTCGTATTAGTTTTCAAGTGCAGGCTTATTAGTTTTGACTTGAGCATTATAGATATGAACCAGTGGCTTTTCATAACTTTTAAATTTGATGGTTTTGAAAGTAAAGCTGAAAAACAGAATAGAAAAAAATATATATAGGACAATTCATTATCAGGCTATCAACATCATACAAGATTGAGGTTAAGGGATTGCGATGAAAGACATGAAGTGGATTTTAAAACTAGATAATGTAGTAGCAGATTGTGGCAAATGACTAGACAAGAATCCTCTCAATCAAGCATGTGCAGTGATACCTGATGCTGAGAAGAATTCCAATTGCTCTGTACTTGCAAGTGGTGGTGAACCTGAATTTTGAGTTAAATTGCTCTGCACTTACAAGTGGTGGTGAACACGAATTTAGAGTTAAATTACAATCATAAGAGATGGACTGTGAAATTTATGAACTTAGATGACTGAAATGTTTATTTTGAAGCTATGATGAATGTTTTGAACTTGCAGTTGCCAAATGATTGAAGTTGACAGCATGTATTTGGTACTTTATGATCAGCCACTATCATGTAATTAGTTTTCATCTGGATTCTGAGCTAACTAGAAATCAAATACAATTTTCTGAAATCTGATTTGCTTACTGTTATATAAATGGTGATTCCTGTGAAATTAAAAAAATAAACTAAGTAAATGCATCTTCTATTCTAAGTGAATTGGTACCTCCAACAAGTATTTTATTCGATTTTCTCTTCCATCACCGAAATTATGAGAAAAAAATGTTCATACATAAATCTCTCAAGTAAATTACACACTGCAATTAAAGCCATTCTCGGGTATACCTCATTCAATGAGTGATATTGAATGGCAATTCTAGCATTACAACTAATGTTTGAATTGACTGATTGACCTCAGCTCTGTGATCCAGTGCATTGACGAAACTTAAATAATTATTTTATTTCTATTGTTTTTAACCTTAAAGAATGACACTGATGAAGTATAATATGAATTTTCAGGGACGGATTAAGATAGTTTGTCATCTTCCACATTAGTTAAAAGTAGGGAACTTGTAGATCTTCTTTTCATTTAATATTGCATGTGCTTCTACTATTTAAAACTGTTGAGGGAATGTTGTATGCTAGATTACTCTGATTAATTGCATTGTTCTGGGCTTCATGCCATTTGAGCTGATGAATAACCTCCACTGTCATCTTGGCATATTTATACATCTTTGAACGATTGTTTCTTGCATTTTACTTCAATATGAATTTAGGGGTGTCAATTTCGGGTCACGAGTCGGGTTCGGGTCGAACCCGGAACTAACCCGGGTTCAAACGGGTTGACCCTAACCTGACCCGGGTGGACAACGGGTCGGAAATCTGAACCCGGACTCGACCCGGCAATCCGGGGGGGGCTGCGCGCGGCCAGCGCGGGCGGGCAGCGGGCAGAGGCGGGATTTGAATTTTTTTGAATTAAACGGGTTCGCGGGTTGACCCGGCAACGTCGGGTCAACCCGAACCCAACCCGTTTTTTAAACGGGTCAATTTCTTGAACCCGAACCCGACCCGTTTTGAAATCGGGTCGGGTTCAACCCTGATTTTCCAGGTCGGGTTCGGGTCGAGTTTTCATGTCGTGCCAAATATTGACACCCCTATATGAATTTCACAGTAAGCATTTTTTTATGCCAAAATCAATTGAACACTTTCTTTCAAAATAATGATTTTATCTTATAAATTTTATTTATTTATAATTGCCTCGATATTTGTCTTATAAAATAATAGATATGCCTGATAATAAGATTTAAATACATTATAGTTAAAAACAAATATCTGGTAGTCTAAATAATCATAGATAATAGTATTTCTATCCAATATTTTTTCTGCCTGTTCTATGGCATAGATCATAGCTAGCAAAAGAGTATATTTTAATTTTTATTAATTTTATTAGAAATAATCCGACCCCTAGTTGTACTCCTGTTTTTTCCAAGTAACAGTTATAACTTCTGGGATTATAGAAGATGTTAGATATAAGATAAACTTAATCTATAAGAAGATAATTTTAGCCTATAAATTAATATTTAAAATATATTTGATTAGGTTTAGTTTGGAACAAATTTCTTTCTGTTCTATAGTATTTTTTAGTATACAAATTGTTAGTTCAAATTTTTTAAAATATTTAAAAGCTATATATGTCTAGAACTAAGTTAGAATGCGTTTTTATGATTGATAAAAGACATGAGTAAACGGACTAAGACATTCAAATAACCCTTGCAGAACTAAAATTTGAGATTAAAATTAAATTTACAAAAAAAAAAAAATCTGACGTAGAAAGATCGTAACAGAGTAAGATCAATAACAAAACAGGGGAAGAGTGAAGAAAACATTTAAACCCTTCTATGGAAACAGAGAAAACCCTGTAGAACTTTGAAAAATAGATGTATTATTAGGAGGCAGATCTGCTCACCTGGTTGGCGAAGCCGAGAAGGATGCGGCCGATGATGAGCATAGCAACATCCTTAGCCGCGCCATTAACCGCCACTCCGACGAGGAAGGTAATCCCGCCGCCGAACATCGACCACTTCCGACCCAAGGTCCGTGTCACAGACGAAGCAAAGAAGGAGGCGATAAGCGCCGTGAGATGCAGGGACGATGTGAACGTCGTTAACAATTGGGATTCGAACTTACAGTACTGATTCGTGCTCGTGTCCTCCTCCTTTCGGTACACCGACGTGAAGAATTTACGCAGAATTGAATCCATTGATGTCACTCCACCTTCAATCCTTCATCAAATTAGGGAAAAACACAGAAAATTCATATTTTGATCAATCGTTTCGGATTTTAAGTGAAACCCTAAGAATTTATGAGCTTCCGAGCTCGATTCTTACCAGAGATTCCGATGTCGTATCCGAAGATAAGGCCGCCGGTGGCCGCCACAAGGCAGGCGAGGAAAACGAACATTGTCATCTTCCCCGGATACTCCTTCCCACCACCAGTAGGGTTCAATATTGCTCCTCCCGCCATGACAAAGAAGAAAATGAAAGATGCGAGGGAAAATTTTGTGAAGGCCGTGTACTGAAGAGGAGAGATGAGAAAGAATTGCGTGGTATTTAACTATTTATAATGATCGTTCAAATATGAGAAGTGGTATTGTTGTTATTTTTCAGTGCTATGAGAGTAGTTTTTAAACGCCTATTGGTATGACTGAGCCTCTAAAAATCGGATAAAATATGAAACACAAAAAAAATCTTTAATGATTCATTTGGAGTTAAATCGGTTACATAATACATATTAAAATTATTTAAATATAAATTATATTAAATAATAATAATAACATTGTGAATAAATCTTTGACATAAAATAAATAAAATTGTATTATGAAATATAGAATATATATAATTAATAAATTCAATAATTTAAAAATTAAAGACTTCAAAAATCTCAGTAATAGTACATTAGTCAGACTAATTTTTAGAGAGGAGCACGTTAATAATGACAATTAGCAAAAAAAAAAAGATTTAATTAAGAATTTAAAAAGAAATAAATTCGCTAAAATAATTGGCCCATACTTTTTCGCGTATTCTACGTGGGAAGAGAATGTGGGTTGTTTCCGGTTAAAAGTCAAATTCTTATTTAAATCTAATAAAAAAATATCAATTCTAATATTTTCTAACCAAGTCTTTTTAGGTCTACCTCTACCTTTCTTAACATTAGTCAAATCTAATAACTCAACTTTCCTAATCGGGTCATCAAAAGGCCTCTGTTTACTGTGACCAAATCATCTAAGATGGCTCTTTCTAATCTTATCTTTCATTGGAGCTACTCCAACCTTTTCAGTGTATGCTCATTTTATATCCTAACTTAGTATTTAAAGATTATATATACATATAAAAATTTAAAAATATTGTATTTAAATATCATTTTAAATATAAAAAGTATAAATTTTTTATATTATAATAAAATAATATATTTAAACAATAAAATTTAAATAATATTATTAAAAAAATATTTGAAATATAAGTTAAATATTAAAAATAAAGTGAAATAGTAGTTACATGTTTAAAATAAACTAATATTTATACTTAATTATTATTATAATTATTATTTTTCTTTCTAAAAAATATATTATCACTATTATGTTGTAATTTAAATATTAAATTTTGAATATTAGTTATATATTATTTTAAATATCAAATTTTTTTTAATTATTAACTTTAATATTATCTTTTTTAAATATATTTTATATTTTTTTACTTTTACTATAGAATATATTTTTAAAATTACTATTTAATAAAAATTTTAGATATTTATAATATTATGTAAATAATTTAAATATTTCTTAATAAATTTAGTTATTTAAATTTAATTATGCTTTTTTATGTTTAAATATAATATTTATAAGAATTTAAAATTAATTAATTATTTATTTATCTTTTAATAAATTATATTTTAAAAAATGGAAATAATTTTTAATTCTTATAAAAATTTTCTTTAAATTTTTTTTTGAACTACAAATAAATATATTATATTTAAACAAAAAATATAATATAAATAATTTTTTCAGTTTTATATTAAATATTTATTCAATATTAAATATTATCTAAAATTTATTTTAATTAATTATTAAATATTTAACTATTATTTTATCTATTTTTAAATATTTAATTATTATTTATATAATAGATAAATTAATAATTAAATATTTTAAAAAAAAACCCACCGGCATTTCACTCTCTCTCTCTCTCTTCCCGCGCACATACTCTCTCTCTTCCCGCCCGCTCTCCCACTCTCCTCTCATTTTCTCTCTGGCGAATTCGCCTATGGCCCATTAATAATGCTCTTAACTCTTCGACGCATTTTAAAATGCGCCAAATTATTCAGCGTATTAGCTTTTTCTTAAATTTTTTACTAAATTTGCTTCTTTTGCTAATTGTCATTATTGACGTGCTCCTCTCTAAAAATTAGCCAAGCCCATTAGTTATCCCTCAATAAATTAAATATTTAGAGGAATAAAATTTAAGTAGATTTTTTATGGAAAAAAAAAACATTCCATCAACCATAAAAGAGGAGAATTGACAAATCTTTTGGTGACCGTTAAAGAGAAATGAAAAATAGACTTGTAAGTTAAATTATTATAAATTAAATACATTTATATTTTTTTAAAATTTTAAGGTAATAATTTCAGCCATTCGATCTAAAATCAAAATGCCTAAAAATTACAATTTGAACTGGTCGGTTCTACAAAATTGGGTCTGATTCGATAATTCCCCTATGAAAGCAATGGATCGAGCCGACTTAGAGCGAATTAGGTTTTGAACCTGATCGAACCAGTAACCTGAACGGTTCACAGTCGAACAAGCCGTTTGATCCCATTTTTTAAATATTGAGTTTGACCACTTCAATAATATATATTTATAAACCTTTTTATACAATACATGTTTCACAATATTATAAAATCATACATCTTTAATGATCTTTATAAATACATAAACTTTCAAATGTCTTAAAAATAAAATCATGTCTTTAATGATCTTATATATATTGAACTGTGTAAGTTTCATTATTCATAAAAAATTAAAGTGAGTTCTTATTGCTGTCTTTTTCTCTCAGAGTAACTAATGACAAATAGAGTAGAGTTGGTATCTTAGGTTTTGTTTGGGACAACTTTCTTATGACTTTGCTTTTGAGATCACAATCATAGTTTCTATTTAACCACTCTTTTCAAGAAAATTTTATGCTATGATGCTACTTTTTGCAACAACTTTCAAAAAAGTTACTTTCTTCAAATCAGTTTTATGGTCACCTTTATAAAATGCTACAGCTATTCCAAACGGTCTGAGTTTCTTTGCTTTCAGGCAAATACAAGCTGTAGCTCAGAAAATACAAATAACTTTACAAATTTTTTATTCCATATCCTTTGAATTTCTATAATTTATTTTTGAACTATCTGTTGTTGACTTGGAGCCTCCAAAGGCTCCAAACAATTATCATTACATCTGTACAAGCCAACAAGGTCAAGAACATTGTATTTATCAAAACCTTTCTTTACAATATGACGCTTATCTCATTATATATTTGGCATTATAAATTGCATTCATTGGATTCTAATTTGTGTGTTTTAGTAGTGGCAAGTGTGACATATAGTCAACCCCCCCCCCCCCCCCCCCAAAAAAAAAATGTTATTTTATGTGAATACCATATTTTGAGCCTTTTTCATCTAGCTTTTTAGGAACAATTATTACGTCCTCCGACCGGACGTAGAGGAACGTCCGGTCGGAGGCCAAATCGCGCCAAAAAATGAGAAATGTAGAGCAATACCAAACAATAATGAGGAATACCATCACGTGAAGACCCAATACCGAGTTATACCGAGCTATACCGAGCAATACCGAGTTATAAAAAAGTTGTACCGAGTTTTTCCTAGAAAAAACTCCGTACAACTCGATATTGCTCGGTATAGCTCGGTATAACTCGGTATTGGTCTTCACAGAGCAGTATTCCTCGTTATTATCAAATAATACCTAGCAAACCGAGCAAATACCGAGTTTTTTGGCGGGATTTTACCTCCGACCGGACGTTCCTCTACGTCCTTATGAAGAAGTGCAAGAAAGAGAAGAAGGAAGAAGAACAGAGATAAAGCAGTAAAGTAAATGTTTTATTAATCTTTCTCTTGTCCCTTACGTTACAGACTATAGGGTCTATATATAGGTGTAGAAACACGTGTAAAGCAGTGATAGGTTCCGAATACACAGGTGAGTTTAACTTCTGTAATTACTGTTCTGACATTCCCCCGCAAACTGACGATCGGGGACCAATAGTCAGTTTGGATCTCAGAAGTTTGAACCTAGGGGTGGCTAGTGGTTTGGTTAAAATATCGGCAATTTGATCTATTGTGCTGATAGGAAGTAACCGGATAATGTTGTTCTGGTTATGTCACGGACGAATCGTTGGTCGATTTCTATGTGCTTCGTGCACCCGTGGAACACAGGATTATTAGCCAATGCAATTGTTGACATATTGTCACAAAAGATGTCAACCGGTTGAGAATGTGAGAGACGAAAATCAGCTAATAGACGCTTAATCCATATGGTGTCCGCTGTTGCGGAGGCAAGCGCTCTATATTTGGATTCCGTCGAGGATCTGGAAACTGTTGTTTGCTTCTTGACAGTCCAGGAGACTATGGTGTCGCCAAGAAATGTGCAAAATACAGATGTGGATTTACGGGTGATTGGATCCGATGCCCAATCTGCATCCGAGTATGTTCGAAGCTGCAGGCTGGATCGAGTGATCGGAAGCTCGAACTCTGTGGTTCCCTTGATGTATCGAAGTAGTTTCTTGAGCAGAACCATGTGATGATTCGCAGGATCATGCATGTGTTGGAAAAAGACGTTGACTGCATACGCTATATCTAGTCTTGTCAAAGTTAAGTGTTGCAAAGATCCTATGATTTGCCTGTACTTAGCAGCGTCGAAGCACGGTGGATCGGAGACATTCAGAACTGGAGGTTTTGAAGATGGATTAGCGACCGAGTTGCAGTTGTGCAGCTCGGCCATTTGAAGAATGGATTTTACATAAGTACTTTGAGATAGGAAATACTTATCTGAGGTGGAGTCAATCGTAATGCCGAGAAATTGATTTGCTAAGCCAAGATTCTTCATTGTGAATTTGGATTTCATTTGCTCTATTAGTGCATTCATTGTATGGATGCCATTACCTGTGATTAGGATGTCGTCCACGTAGAAGAGTAGGTAGATTTGTAGTTTGTCCCGATGCATAATTAACAGAGAAGGGTCCGCTTGACTGTGTGTGAATCCGATCTGGAGCAGAAAGTTGGTGAAGGTGGTGTACCATTGTCGTGGTGCTTGCTGCAAGCCGTAGATAGTCTTGCAGAGTCGGCAGACGTGATTCGGATTGTTCGAGTCTTCAAACCCTTTGGGTTGTTGCATGTAGACGAGCTCGTTAATGTCGCCGTGCAAGAAGGCATTCGCCAGGTCTAGTTGATGAATTTTCCACTTGTAGAAGAGTGCAATGGTAAACAAAATTCTGATCATCGATAGCTTAGCCACAGGACTGAACGTGTCCCGATAATCCAGACCGAATTCTTGTTGATTGCCTTGAGCCACTAGTCGGGCTTTGTATCTTGCTATTGAGCCATCCGAATTGTGCTTGGTTTAGTATGTCCACTTTGAGCCGAGGATGGAATCGTTAGATGGAGGCTGAACAAGTTCCCACGTGCGCTGCTTTTGTAGGGCGAAGAACTCCTCTGCCATTGCCTGGCGCCACTCGAAGTGTTTGCTTGCATCTGTATATGTGGTTGGATCGAGTTGAGTTTGCGCGTGATGCAGAAGATTGAGCCGCTGAACTGGTTTGAGAGAATCGGTTTTGGTCCTGGTTGTCATATGATGCTTAGCAGGAGAGCTAGTTATGGGTTGTATAGCAGTTGGGTGTAGACAGTTCGTGACTGTAGTAACATTGGGACTCCAGATGCCCGCCCCTGCTATGTCTGCGGATGTTGATCTGCTGTCATTGGGCTGCTTAGTGGATGATTTGGAATTCAGTGTAGATACTGGAACTAATAGAGGATAGGGGAAATTGGAAGTGATCTGAGGTTCTTGCAATGACCTGTTTTTAGAAGGAAAAATTTTTTCATTAAATTTAACATGTCTGGAGATGAATATTTTGTTCGTTACCGAATTTTGACACCTGTACCCTTTCATTGTGCTGAGTATCCGATAAATATGCAAGAAGACGACGTAGGGGTAAGTTTGGTGCGATGAATAGGTGGGGATAATGGGAAGCATTCGCATCCGAAAATTCGTAGTTGTGCGTACGAAGGCCGAATTTTAAACATTCTTTGTAAAGGCGAAATGTTTTTAGTTGTAACCGACGGCGCACGGTTGATGAGATATGTTGCAGTATAAGCCGAGTCCAGCCAGTACGACATGGGTAATCCGGCAGTATGTAAAGAGTTTTTGTGGTAGAGATGATATGACGATGCTTTCTCTCTGCGATCCCATTTTGCTCTAGCATGTATGGACTCGAAGTTTGGTGATGTATTCCGGCATTCTTGGTGAAGGATTGGAATTGGTGATTCACGAATTCACCGCCCCCGTCCGTCCGAATTACTTTGAGTTTGCGATTCATTTGTCGTTCGATGAACTTTACGAATTGAATAAAGATGTTAGTTACATCAGATTTTAGCATGAGTGGAAATAACCAAACAAATCGCAAAAAATCGTCAACAAAAATTATATAGTATCTAAATACTTGATGTGAGGGAACCGGAGACGGTCCCCACACATCTGAGTGAACAAGGTCTAGGGGAGCACTAGTTATACTAGTAGAACTTTCAAAAGACAATTTGTGGCCTTTACATGACATACAAGAAGTATAAGAATATAAATTAGATAATATATGTAACTCCGGATTGCTTTGCGAGATTCGCTGAAGAACTCTGGTATGTGGATGCCCGAGCCGACTGTGCCAATCTACCGTTGATGACCGAGTAGCGTATAGAGCCTTTGATGATTGCCGAGATGTCCAAGCTTGAATTTTGTACAGTCCGTTATTACATGGACCTGTGAGGATGACCTGATTGTTCATCCGATCCTTGAAAACAAAACCATTTGCATCAAATGTAATAGAGATTGCATTATCTTTAACAAGATTAGAGATCGACAGTAAGTTGTATGAAAGAGATGGAATATGCAAAAGGCAAGAGAGAATGAGCTTACTAGCCGGGGTTGGAAGGATCCCCGTTCCCATATGAGCTATGGGGATGGACCTTCCATCCCCTATGGTTACCGTGTCATTGCCATTGTATGAGTTGTATGTAGCAAGATTCTCCGTCGTGTTGGTCATGTGCGACGAGGCACCGGAGTCGATGTACCAATCTATACCTAAATTTTCGTCTGAGTTGGCAATGAGTGTGTTGGATTTCTTGGACGATCCCTCGGACGGAATGTAGTTAGCATTGAGTCTGTGCCAACACGCATCCGCCTCGTGTCCTTTCTTTTTACAAATTTGACATGTCACCGCAGATTGGTGAGAGGATTTAGATGCTGCATCCGTGTCGTTCGGCTATCTGGATCGACCTCGACGGCCACGACCACGGAACGTATAAAGAGCTGACTGGTTGTCGGGAGCTCTTGGAAATTTCATAGCTGATGATTTTAGATGAATCTCTTCGCTAATGAGAAGAGCGTACAAGTTGTCTAGAGTCATCGTGCCTTGCATCGTTCAGATTGTAGTCGTGAAGGACTGGTAAGCCGGCGGCAGGCCATTCAAGATGTAGGTCATGACATCTTCCAGATCAAACGAGGATCCCGTAGAGGATATCTGATCCACTATCTTCTTGATCTCGGTAAGGTATTGCATCATGGACATTGTTTGCATTGAGATGTTATGTAGCTCATTTTTGAGCTGGATGACCTTTGATCGATTGGACGATTGAAACCGAGTATGAAGAGTCGACCAAATTTCTTGAGTTGATTCAAGATGAATCACGTAGGGTAGAACTACAGGAGAGATAGTAGAGCACATTGATGTTGCGAGGTTCTGATCCATAACGATCCATTGATTTGAGTCTTGATTCGGATCCAAGTTTTCTGCTGCCGATTTAGGATCGAGGAAGGCCGCGAAGCCATTTGCCTTGAATAGCTTTGCAATTTGTGTGCTCCAAATAGGGAAATTATCCGGTGTAAGGGAGAGAGGAACAAGAAACTTGAGATTGGAGATAACGAATTTTAGGGATTGAGAGATGACCGGGGCAGATGGCTGTACGCCGGAGGTGGCCGCGATTGAGGATGAAGCGGAAGCTTGAGTCGCCATAGCGATTTATCTCAGAATCGTACTCCTCTTGATACCATGAAGAAGTGCAAGAAAGAGAAGAAGGAAGAAGAACAGAGATAAAGCAGTAAAGTAAATGTTTTATTAATCTTTCTCTTGTCCCTTACGTTACAAACTATAGGGTCTATATATAGGTATAGAAACACGTGTAAAGCAGTGATAGGTTCCGAATACACACATGAGTTTAACTTCTGTAATTACTGTTCTGACACCTTACACCAGACCTAATAAAAGTTCGCTTTTTAGGCCCTTGAATATTCAAATGTGTTTCTTTCCTTGTTTGGCTAATGGTGATGACGATAACGTTTTGCATTTTTTTTTTGTTAGAGGTTCTTGATCATTTCAATTTCATTTTAATACTTATGATTATTGTGTGCATTATAATGAGGAGAATTGTTGTTGGGTGAAAAAATGTATAGGCTTTTACAATCAAAATTATTTACAATTAAAATTTCTGGTGGGTTTCTGAGGGATTTCAATGAAATATATCCGACAAATTTTTCGTTGGATTTTTCGACAAATTTTAATAATTTATTTTAATTAATTATTAAATTTTATATTTTACTTTAATATTTTATTTTAACTAATTATTAATTTAATAGCTTATTTTTATTAATTATTAAATAATTTATTTAACACTGTCGTTGCCAGGTCCCAAGTCCTGGATGAGAAAAGTGAAGGGTTGCGTTAGGTAGTCGACAGCTAGCGTAAAATTTGTCGAACAATAATGACATGAATCCTTTAAGAAATTGTGTTAATACTAGGGCGTCCCCTAGAAATGACGTGTTGTATAGCCTAAATACAGTGACAAGTGTGCAAGGGCCGCTGCACCGGTGCTCGGGTGCAGTGTTAAATAGGCAAGGGTTCCCACATCAAGGATGGATGTGGGCAAAGAAGCTAGTCCATGAAATTAAAATTAGGATAGGAACTTGGAATATAGGTTCCCTTACAGGAAAATTAATGGAATTAATAGATATTATGATTCATAGGAAGTTAAATATTTTATGCATTCATAAAACTAAATGGGTTGGAGAGAAGACTAAGAAAATTGATAGTTTAGGATTTAAACTTTGGTATTCGGGTAGGAGTCGTACTAGAAATGGTGTAGGTGTTATTATAGATATAAAGTTTAAAAGATAATGTTATAAAAATTAATAGGATTGGAGAAAGAATTATAGCTTTAAAGATTGTTGTTGATGATAAGATTGTAAATATTATAAATGCTTATGCTCCTCAAATAGGTTTGGATATGAGTTCTAAATTAAATTTTTGGAATGACTTAGAAGAATTAATACAAAAGATACCTCTTGAAGAAAGAGTTTTTATTGGAGGAGATTTAAATGGACATGTTGGTAGAGAGGTAGATGATTTTAAAAGCATTCATGGTGGCCATGGATTTGGAATGACGAATGAAGGTGGCAAGACCATATTGGACTTTTGTTTAGCTTATGATTTTTCAATTGCTAATACCTTATTTAAGAAAAGGAATGAGCATCTCATCACTTATAAAAATGGATATAGTACAACCCAGATTGACTATTTTCTTATTAGAAAATTAAATCGTTTAGATTGCAAAGATTGTAAAGTTATTCCGAGTGAAAATTTATGTACCCAATATCGATTATTGGTTTTAGACTTTAAGATGAAGGTGCATAAAATAAAAAATAAAGTAAAATGATTTTTTAGGATTAGATGGGGGCATTTAAAATATATTAACAAAAATATTTTTGAGAATAAGATTTTAGATCTTAAGATTTTGTCTGTGCATGAGGATGCTAATGCTATGTGGAAAAAAGTGGCTAGTGATATTAAGAATATTGCAAAAGATGTCCTTGGAGTTTCAAAGGGAAAAACTCCTAATAGTAAAAATAGTTAGTGGTGGAATCCAAATGTGCAAGAAAAGATTAAAAATAAGAAGTTTTGTTATAAAAATTGGTTTAATTTTAAAAATTTTGATAATTGGGAAATATATAAAGTGGATAGTAAGGATGCTAAGAAAGCAATATGCGATGCAAAGACATTAGCTTTTAGTGATTTATATAATAGATTTGATACTAAGAGGGAGAAAGATACATTTATAAGTTAGCCAAACAAAGAGATAGGAGTAGTAAGGATTTAGTTCAAGTGAAGTGTATTAAGGATGAAGATCAAAAAATACTTTTCTTAGAAGATGATATTCAACAAAGGTAGATGAGATATTTTGCTAAACTTTTTAATGAAGACTGTGAAAATAAGATTGATTATACTGACCTTAGCACCCTAAATGAAAATAAAGATTTCTGTTTTTATCGACGTATTAGTAAAACTGAAGTTAGAGATACTTTAAAGAAAATGAAGGGTGGAAAAGCTGTTGGACCTGATGATATTCCAATAAAGGTGTGGAAATGCTTAGGAGATTAAGGAATTTCATGGCTTACTAAACTTTTTAATACTATTTTGAAGACTAAAAAGATGCCAGATGAGTGGAGAATGAGTGTATTAATTCCTATTTTTAAGAATAAAGGTTATGCACAAGATTGTGCGAATTATAGAGGTATTAAGTTATGGAGCATAGATTGCGGTGTGATACTAATGTTTCTCAAAATCAAATTGGCTTCATGCCGGGTAGGTCGACTATGGAAGCCATACATTTATTAAGAGGTTTGATGGAGAAATATAGAGAAAATAAGGAGGATATACATATGATATTTATTGATTTAGAAAAAGCATATGTAAAGTTCCAAGAGAAGTGCTATGGAGAGTTCTTGAAAAGAAAGGAGTCAATAATGCTTATATTCAAATGATTAAAGATATGTATGCAGGAGCTATTACTTGTGTTCAAACACAAGGTGGATTGTCCAAGTATTTCCCTATTTCGGTTGGGTTACATCAAGGATCAGCCTTAAGCCCATATCTTTTTGCTTTAATCATGGATGTTCTCACTAGACATTTGCAAGAGGATGTACCTTGGTGTATGCTTTTTGCTGATGATATTCTTCTTGTTGAAAAGACTAGAGAGGGAGTTGAAGGTAAACTTGAATTATGGAGGTCAACCTTAGAGTCTAAAGGTTTTTGCTTGAGTAGATCTAAAATGGAATATATGGAGCGTAATTTTAGTAGTAATAGACCTAGTGAGGGGATTGTGACTTTGGGCGATCAAGTCATTAATAGGAGTACACGTTTTAGATATCTTGGATCTATTATTCAGAGTGATGGTGAAAAAGATAGGGATATTATCAGCAGAATTCAAGTTGGTCCACCTGACAATAGGTTACAGGATCCTCCCTCCATTCAATATTTTCCAAGTAGATGAATAGCCTCTTCTTACATTTCCATAATCAAGGCAAACACCATACTTATGAGCCAATAACTTGTGCAAAAGGGACTCCTTATCTTGAATAAATCTCCATACCAACCTTACTCTTAATGCAGGAGTTTTAGTGACACTAGAATATAATCCATGACCCACCCAATCACAAAGGCTTACCAAGGTCATACCAACTTGCATAATGTAATCTAAGTCTTCCATTAGATTTATTCCAAATGAAACTTCTACATAATTTGTCTAGTTCCTCAAGCAATCAATTTGGAGCAAGGGAATGTGTTGCATGAAAAGTTGGATATGAGAGCATTAATAATTTGACCAATGTGAGTTTGCCCGCCAACGATATGAACTTGCTTCCCCAAATGTTAAGGATCCTCAAAGCTTTGTTAATGATGAATTGGAAGCCATCACTAACAAGTTTCCTTAAGTTAATATTTACCCCAAGATAGTTGAATTCCTTCACGGGTTTAAATCCCATAATACGAGAAATGCTTTTCTTCTTCTTTCTGCTCACATATTTACCAAATAAAATGGCTGAATTGCCCATATTTATATGCTGACCCGTCCATCCATAAAAATCATTAAGAATACCCTTTACTTAACAGCCTTCCTATTGGCTTCCTAAAACTTTATAACATCATATGCATAGAGTAAATGGGACACTCTAGGGCCTACTGAATTAATGCTAATACCACAAGAACTTTGAGCTAAAGCATTAGATAGGAGTTGTGAACATATAATAAAAAAGAGAGGAGACAAAGGACAACCTTGACGAAATCCACTCCTTGCTTTCATCCAGTCTGAGCAATTACCATTGATAATCAATGAGAAAGTAGGATCTTCAATACACTCCAAAACCAATTTGGAGAACTTTGGAGGAAAGTCAAAATAGTCCAAGACTTTCCTAAGAGTAGACCAAGACATGGAATCATATGCTTGTTCCATGTCCACCTTGAAAGAAACAAGCCCTTTAGCAGATATAGAGAATCTAAATTTGTGAAATAATTCTTGAGCAATCGACACATGATTTGACAGAGATCTCACTTTAATAAATGCCACTTGCTCCTTCGAGATCAGCTTCGGAATAACTTCTATTAATCTGTTCAAAATCACCTTTGCTACCACCTAGTACACAGAACTTCATAAATTGATTGGTCTATAATTAGACGGGAAGAGAGGATTAGATACCTTTGGTATAGAAACAATCAAAGTTTCCTACATTTGGTATCTTTCTTCTTGCAAGTATTCAAAGAATAAAAATACAAATAATCATACTATATTAAAATTAAAATTTATAGTCAACTAATTAAATTTATAAACCGTTAGAATAATTTATTCATTTTAGATTTTATAAACCGTTAGAATCACTCGGATATCACAAATAATATTTGTTCATATATGATCAAATTTGGATGATTTACTTTCCATAAATATATTTTATCAATTTTATTTGGTTTCCAAAGATAGATTTTTATTAATTTGAAAACATAATTACCGTTAGTTTGAACTGATTCTATAAATGTTACAGAAATATGCAATCGGATCTAATATCTCTCGCTCCTCGCTCTATTACCCCTCCCAGTTTCTCTCATCCACTACTCAGGAGCGACTCCACACTTCGTCTTCTTCTTCTTTTTCTCCGATGACCTACTTTCTTAATTTTCACGAAGAATTGTTTCAGTTTCACGAGCTATATATGGAGCGTGGATTTTGGGTGCAGCAGCGATTAGATGATACGCTAATATTTATAAACATTTCAGTTGCTACAGGCTATGCTTATACGCCACAGATGCGCTCTGTTCCCGTGCCATGGATGATGCATTATGTTTCAACGAGATGGATGATGCCATCTGTTCCTAAGCCATCAATGCATACTGGTCCTCTTCGTCAAAGTACGCACATCTTTTCTTTTCTTTTCTTCATTTCTGCATTCTCTCTCTCTCTCTCTCTCTAACATTCCCAATCTGTATCTCTCTGCTCATTTATTCGACTAATGATTTAGGATATGAATTACCTCCTCGCATGCACTCAAGAAATACTAATACTACAATGATACACTCTACAGCCGCTGATATTAATGAGAGAGCGCCAGAGCAGCTGGTAATTAATCATATGAACAATAAGGATTTACATATAAGGGAGCATTCTTTAATCTTGTCACATTATTTAATTGAGTTTCCACTGTTAATTTGTTTTATTCTGAAATCGCAGAATCCATCAAATCAAAGTAGTAGAGCTAGTAACAGAATGTCAGAAGAACGCATATCTAATTTCTTGATCAATAGTTTGGGCCGATTAACAACCACAGAGGAGAATATAGTTTGCACCATATGTCAGGTACTTATTAATTTTTTATTTTCTTAATTTATTTTAATGTATAACATTTAATTAATTTTCATTTACTTATGAATTTATTGAAGGAAGAGATCAAATTGAAGAAGAACATAGCTATCCTGAGCTGCAACCATATCTATCATGTAGGATGCATAAAAAATTGGTTGATGATTAAAAATGAATGTACTGTCTGTAGAGCATGGGCTATCGCTGATGAAAATGTTTGAAGAGCTCTATGTTGATGAGAATAATGATGATGGTTATGTATATTCACAATTTAAAAATTTTCTCTCTAGTTTGAATGAAAATATTTTGATTTTTTCTTTATTTTCTTAAGTAAATTGTACATTAATTCTGTCTATAAATTAGTTTAGCTAAAAATTTAGCATATATACTTTTTTAGAATAAGCCTCTTTATTTCATTCATTAAATTTGAAATTAGTATGATAATATTGCCTAAAGAAAATAAAGTTTGTTAATTCCTTATGTATTTGAATAACAATTTATGATCAATCCTATCATCTCTAAATCAAAATGAGTCATATTAACTAAATATTCCCATCAAAACATATTAGTATATAAACTGTGTTTCATAGCTCTATTTCCCATTCGCCCATAAATGCATCCACATTACAATTTGATTTGATTTTCTCTACCCGACGGGCGCAAGCTCGATGTCGAGTAGAATTTAAGCATTAGTCAGTGGCCGGGCAGAACTCATGCGATGGTCAGTAGTGGGGCAGAACTTTAACATTTGTCGAGTGTGTTTGGGTAGAACTTGAACGACAATAGGCGGCCGGGTAGAACTCTTGTGTTAGTAGATGGTCGAACAGAGCTCTAACATCAGTCGGTGGACATAAAGAACTCCGGCTTTAATCGGCGGTCGGGCAGAGTTCCTATGTCAGTAGGTGGTTAGGCAGAACTCCGAAGTCAATCAGAGGCCGAGCAGAACTACAGCGTCAGTCAGCGGTTTGGCATAACTCCGGCGTCGGTCAACTGTTGGGCAGAGGTCTAGCAGTGATTGAGGAAGAGTCTGGTGTCAATAGTGCTCTCTTCATTTCTTCCTCTTCTTGATTGGGCCTCCTTGGGGGTCCCTTTCTACGAGAAATGAGGGGTTTATTTATAATTTTCTGAGAGTGACATGTCCTGTGAATATTACGAAGATCCAGGATAAATTGGGAGTTGTTTGAATGGATCGCCGATCTTGAATCCCTTTATCAAGAACCGTTTACTGAACATTTGAATGTCTTAGTGATATAAGAACTTGCTGATCTTGGGCTCGTTGGATTTGCCTCGCCGAGCCGCTTAATTAAATTATAAGCATGTCACATTTGAAAATTATTTGGTAATCAAAATTATGGATTGAACCTTCCAAATGTGGTTCGGATCTTTGATTTGGACTTTTTTTAGCTCAGATTGAGTTGAATTTGGTATCGTTGGGTTTGTATTTTCGAGATGTTCAGTTCAACTATAAGTTTACCGAAATTGGTGTTCAAATACTCTCCAATTTAATTTTTTAAGTTTCCAGTCTTGATCTTGCTTCGAGATTCGTGCTCTATCAACATAATTTTTGATGATATATCAATTTTCATTATCAAATATATAATAAAGAAGATCGTATAATTTTGAAAGACAAAAATGACATTCAACTATCATTTTGAAAATAAAAATAAAATTGAATAAACTTGTTTATAGGCCTAAAGACTTTTTCCTTATTTTAGATAATTAAAATAGGATTTATTTTCTTGCTAATGTTTTAAGTTTTCTGTAAATGCAAACTATTATAGTTTATTATATCTCAAGACGAGCTTTATGGACTAGATCATTATTAATTTATAATGATACATTCAAATATTTGAATTTATGATTTACCAAAAGGGATTGGTTAAAGGTGAATAATTATTTCTAGAATTTCATTGGATAAAAAATAGAGAGTACTATGATTAATTCATGCATGTGTGAGTGGGGATTACCTTTAAACCCTTTTTTTCAAAGTTCTTGGATTTGCGTTAAATTTTGTGATTACATAATATTTTGAAGTGGAAAATTTAGCTATTTTCAAATTCAAATATAATATCTGAGCTAATATATATATATATATATATATATATATATATATATATATATATATATATATATATATATATATATATATAATTTAATATATATTTTATAACTTTTTTTATTTTAATTTTTTAAAATTAATCATAATTTATATTTGACTCCTATTTTCTATGATAAATAAATTTATGAATTAAAAAAATATTTTTATATCAACATTAAAAATAAAATATTTTCCCATAATAATTTATAAATATTTTTAAAAAAAGCTGCTGACTTCTTAACTCTTTAAATCATATAAATTAGTTTTTTTGTAATAATAAAGGTACCATCACACACCCTATCACTACTTGATATTTTACCACGGACACACGAAGGATAACTTTGGTGGCTTCAATCACCAATCCCATTCTCGTCGCCGCTACGGTGGTCTCCTTTTGGACCTCCTAATGTTCAAGATATCCACTTCCAATCTCTATCCGCCTATCGATCTCTAGTGACGACATCGATTACTCGACTGAAGTGTCAAGCTTGCATATCACCATTAAAGAAAAACTTTGTCGAGTGTGTTTTGAGTTCCCAAGATTCACCTGCGGCTCTGTATCTCTAGTGACATACCGCTGCCTCCCGCGAAGGAGATGAGGACTTTAGCTCTGGTTTTTAGGTCTCTCCTCTTTGTGACTACCTTCCATGGTGAGTGCAAATTCTTTCCTTTCTTGTTTTAACCGGCAATCTTGCTATGTTTCATTTCATTTTCTGGGGTCAGACTAAGCTTTATTCAGCGGAGTTTTCTCAAAAAATTTGAGTGGGTATTTGACTAGGAAGTTGTTTTTAGTTTTATTTGATGCCATAAGCTCTGCTCAATAATTCTTTTGACAATGGATTACCTTACTTTATGCTTTGTGTGTCTTGTTCTGGACTCTTGATTCTGGTGGGGTTATCCACCACATAGTTCTTAATTAAATGTTCCTACAGTAGCTTTGTGTTTGTTTTTTATACTTGTCTCTATGAAGTTTTATCATTTTTTCTGGGAAATTGATCATGTACTATAATGCTTAGGAGATTGATATTTCTATGTTGCTGGATCTTTTTCATTATTCCTATCAATTTTCCACATTTTCTTGCCTTTGTTCTGATTGTTATTTTAGCAATTTGTATGTAGTTCAGTTTGTAGTACTTGGTTTCTGTTATTCTTTCATACCATTCTCATTGAATTGTTATGGTCTCTTTTAGATCATAATCTGGTTTTGTGCAATCTTTACTTTAAGTAATCACGAGAAAAATTAAAACTAAAATCGGCCAAAGAATATATTTATCTGCTTTGTCTCTTTAATAGACCTTTTGGGGTTATTTATCTCGATCTACTCCAATTTGTGCATCTATGGTTTTATCATAGGACTTAGTCAATGTTGTGGTTGATCAACGAATGAAAAAATCTTTACCCCAGAAGTACCCCCACTTATTTACCCTTGGGCTATAATGTTTTAGAATAAAATTGAATTTATGTTCAAGTTCATCAAATTATTTAACTTAGATTATACTTCTAGAAGGAAGAGTAGGAATTGTTCATCTGGAGTGGACTATTAGTTAGCCACCTAAGCGCTTAGAAAAAAAAAAGATTTCAGATCTAAATGGAATGAAGGATATGCAAGTTATTGTTCTTTTAATAATGAGGGGTTTATAATTCAAAATTTAAATCGGGTTTTAAAAATGTTGGGGGTTCAATTGCACCTTACTAATGCAATCGGAAATGAATTTTTCTCTAATTTCTAGAATTTTGATATGCAACTAATGCGATATATATGTCCAGTTTTCTAAGAAAAAACTAGTAGTATAATACCTGTATCCCAACATGAATAACATACTTGACCCCATCGTTAGCTTGTCCCTTTCTTGTCATTGGCGTGTGTTAATTTAGTACTTATAGCAAAAAAGTAAATATGCATGATATGCTATTATGAAAGTAAAGGTTGGTATTTTAAATGATTAACATCATAGAACCCTAAGTGTCATATAATTATCATGGCAACATCACATGCAATGCTAATATGTTTAGGAAAAGTATGCAATTTTTAATTCGCACATCATATACAATCAGCAATCAGGTCTAAGAAAAGTAAAGATAGTCAAGCTCTTCCAACAAATTTTAATTTCTATACCTAAAATGATGCACCTCTACACAAAATGAAGTTCTTTATTTAAATCTTCAAATATTTTTTAGGATCTCCAGGCTATGATTGTACTTCTAAAGAATTTCAAAAGACATCATCTTTAAAGAATATTCATTCTTTAGGACTTCTCTTTTTTATAATAAACAACTTCATTTATGATTTTCGCAATTCTATACATTTACAAGTCATTATACATTTGAAATTGAATGTAAAAGAAAAAGACTCTACACCTCTAAGGATTATTATACAAATATTTTATTTATATAATATCATCCACAAGCTACATCATATAATGCAGGATAAGTAAACACTCACATCATCACACATTCACTAGAACATTACTTCACAATCAACAAATTGTAGGAAATTAAACACACATACAACAAAACACCGCTCCTAACCTAAGGCTAAAGTTTGTTGTTTTATCAAATAATTGTAGCTATATGTGTGCTAATCTGTGTGATTTGGTTGTGTCTTAGATGAATTAAAGTTTCAATTATCTATAAAATAAAACATATGTATTGCAAGATTGAAGGAATTAATTTAATTATAATTTACTAATGAAACTAATTTATTTAAGTTTGATTCTTTGCTTTATGTTTTGAAAACTATGTTAATTAGCAACTTCAACGTAGATTAAAATTTTTACCTAACAAGTTCTAGGTTTTGAGAACAAATGCATTTGTTTCATTCTAAAGGAAATGAGGAAAACACATAAAACCAAATGTATTTTCTTTTTTTTTTAAATGTATATATTTAATTTAAGTCATTTATATGTGAAAGTTGAGGAAGATGTTACACCAAACTTAACTTAACTCAAGGTCTACTAGATCAAGTAAGTTAGAAGGATAAGTAGATCATTAGAATAGAGGAAAAGATGGAAGAAATGATGGTCATTATCATCGTGTTGTAGAATAGAGAATCGTTTTCACCAATAGCGTATGTTGAATCACCTCCATTCGAATTGGTTGAATTAAACAATAATAAGAAAGAAGTCATTAAAGATGAAGAAAATAATGTAATAAAACTATAAAGCGGATCTATTCAGTCAGTAGAGCAACAAGTTAAAGAGACTTCAACACAATCTCAAGATACTTTATTTATTTATAGGGTATACCATACCCAGAGTACTATGACTTAGTCTCATATCTGAAAGGATTTGTGCTGCCTTTATTTAAAAACATCGATGACACATGTAATCCAAAATTGCATCTTATGCATTTTAGAGCCAATTGTTGCAATACTGTAGGAAGTGATACATTATTATTTAGATAATTTGTCAGCAAATTATGTTGAGTTGCATTTGATTGGTATGCCAAACTACCTAATGGGCCAGCCCTTACCTTTAAAAAGTTAGAAAGTTAGTTTATAAAATGATTTTCCTGAGCGAGACTTCATATCGCCATCAGGGATCTGGTGGTGAGAAATAAAAACACAATTAAAATCCAGTAGATTACATCTTGAGATGGAGGGATCTTAGCATAAAATATGTGTCACAGTTGCAAGAGCAATACGCTATTGAGATCCTTCTTGAAAATATACATAGTCCGGTAGTCTTTTTACTTTAAACTTTTGAGAAGCCAAGTAATCCTCTAGTCTAAACAAAAAATAAAAATAAAAATAAAAAGTATTCCTCTATTCTTTAAGATGAAACTTCTCAATTATTGTTCTTTAAAGATTAGTCTCTATTAGATTCTAAAAAATTGAAACCTCATAAAGTCTTAGTGAAGAAATTTAGGTTAATTTCAATGATAGATAATAACTAATGAAAGTTCAAGTAGACCATCCAAAACTTGCATCGCAATATCAACATTATAGTAAAGTAAACCTCAATCATATCATACTCCAGAAGAAAAAAGTGAGAAGTTTGAGGCCTATATCAATGAAGTCTATTTATTAAAAAGGAAGCAATCAAAAAAATTTCAAGAACCTTCTAAAGAACTCAGAATTTGAATTACCTAACTCTAATAGGCTGAAAGAACTGGTATATTGGGGCAACCCAATTATTTCCCATAGCACTGGATGTTAGGTCATGAATTAAATGTTGAGTCTTGTAATTAGGTTGTTAAGCCTAACAGAATGTCCCAAGGCTACCAAGAGGGGGGGTGAATTGGTACTTTAAAAAATTTAAGTCCCCTTTGTATTTAAGTTGAACCGAAACGAAAATTTTTCTTTTAAGTTTTTCTAAAAAATATTTTTCAACCATAGAGTTTTTAAAACTGAAAATTAAAATGCGGAAATGTAAAAACAGTAAAGTAAATGACACCAGATTTATAGTGGTTCGGTCTAAAACCAGACCTACATCCACTCCCCAGAGGCACCCTCTGAGTATTGCACTAATACCAATAGTGACTCTCCTTTTGCACCTACAGCAAGGCGGAGAAGCCTTTACAACACACTCTTTTCACCACTCCCCGGTGCGGCAGAGAGCCGTCGTCCTTTTACACAATCCCCAGTGTTGGCAGAGAACTGTCCGTCCTTTCACACTATCCCCAGTGTTGGCAGAGAACCGTCTGTCCTTTCACACTATCCCCAGTGTTGGCAGAGTACCCTTCGGCTGTTCACACTCTCCAAGTGTAGGCAGAGAACCCTTCGGCTGTTCACACTCTCCAAGTGTAGGCAGAGAACCCTTCGGCTATTCACACTCTCCAAGTGTAGGCAGAGAACCCTTCGGCTATTCACACTCTCCAAGTGTCGGCAGCGAACCCTTCGTCTGTTCACACTCTCCAAGTGTCGACAGAGAACCGGATCTCCTTGACAGATCTTCTTACAAGAATCTAGAAGGAAGAAGGAAAAGAGTGAAGTAATCCCAATTCACAAGTAGAGATTCTTACCTTTGAAATCCAAGTGAAGCCTTCTCGCTCCAGTGGTAGGAATCCTCCCTTGAATGCTCTCTTCCACTCTCTCCTTGGCTATTCTCTCAAGAGGCACGAAGATCAAATGACAAAAAGATAGGGTGGCAGTCTAATTTGGACTATTTATACAAAAGACAAGAAAAATCGCCCAAAAACTGCAAGTTTTCAATTCTGTACGCAGTGGATCGTCCTGTACGATCGTGGATCGTCTTAGACGATTTTACATAAACGATCTGAAACGACCCTATTTGAATATGTGTACGAAATGTCTTCGTACAGCTGATCGTCCCGTACGAACTAGGTTCGTCCGGTACAAACGGTTATTACAAGGTCGGTTCTAGAAACTGCTGAAAACTGTTCTAAGTCGGTTAATCGTTTGGACGAAAATTTGTTCGTCTGGACAAAATTTTTACAGAGGACCGATCGTCCTGGACGATTATTAATTTCGTCGGGACGAAAATTTTTCAGAGGACCAATCGCCACGGACGATAATTTATTTTCATCTGTACGAAAATTTTCCAGAGACCCGATCGTCCTGGACGATTTTTAATTTCGTCTGGACGAAAATTTTCCAGAGGACTAATCGCCACGGACGATAATTTAAATTCGTCTGGACGAAAATTTTACAGTGAACCAATCGTTCTGGACGATAATGATTTTCGTCCTGGACGAATAGGACTTAGAAAAAATAGGACTTAGAAAAAAATTTTCGAGCAAGTTCCTATTCGTTCCATGTGCTCAATAGGAGATAACTGTCTGATCGTCCAGTACGAACTTATATCGTCCCGTACGATCAGTATAAATTTTATATGATCTCCTTATATGTGTGTATGTTTTTTTATTCACTCAAATTACAATCACTCCCTTTCAATTTGATTTTTAAGAAAAGTGCAAGCTTCAAATTTTACAAAGTATCTCATGCTGAATTTAATTTGAAGTCTTCGTAGTCTGGAGTTCATTTTTCCTGAAATGTTAGTACACACAAGAGCAAATACAATTCTTCTAAAAATGTTAGGAGATAACTACACATTTGAACAATAATGTTTGGAATCATCAAAACTACATAAGTTGCAAAAATGTAAAGCTTGCAAATAGCAACTATCTTAACATTAAAAAATTGTATCGCCTTCAACGACTGACTAGAGAAGAACAACAAATTTGGAGAAGTTGTGATGCCCAAGAAATATTTAATAGATTTGAACTAGAAATCTGATAAGTGTGTGATTAGTGAGCCTTCAATGCCTTCTATAATTATAAAATCTATTGATGGTTGGGACGTTTCTCTATACATTGATCTAAAAAAATGTTAAATAAAGTATATTATTTATCTCTCTAGGTACCTAAGGGAGTACAAAGTCCCATCTACGTTAATTTGACATCACTATAGAAAAATCTAATATTTGTTTGAAGGGTTTTCGATAGATTTCGATGAAATATATACTACGGATTTTCCGGCAGATTTTAATAATTTATTTTAATTAATTTTAAAATTTTTATAATTTACTTTAATATTTTATTTTAATTAAATATTAATTTAATAAATGTTTAATCAATTGTTAATTTAATAACTTATTTAAATTAATTATTAATATTAATACTTTATAGTAATAAATTTTAATTTTTTATATTTTGTTTTAATTAATCAATAATTTCAAATGTTATTTTAATTAATTAATTATAAAATAATTTATATAATTTATTATTAATTTAATAACTTATTTAAATTAATTATTAGTTTTAGTATTTTTTTTTAATTTTAAAATTTTTATTAGTATAAATTAAATAGAAAAGTGAAATATTTTTCACAAATTTTCTTTTAAATTAAATTAAATATATTCATAATTCATTGTTAAAATAAATTAATAATTTTAATAATTCATTTTTAAAGTAAACTAAATATATTAATTATTTTGATCTTAAATAAAATTAGTATTAATTTCAAAATAATAAGATTAAATAGTATTAATTTTCATATTTTGCTTTTTTTAACATAAGTAGAAAAGCATCCAAATTAAGACAATTTTGGTTAAGTGGCTTGATGGTCGGGCAAGCATGTGGACTTAAGGCTAGGGTTTAAGCCCCACCATATGTGTGCCTGTAGGTTGCGGCGGAATGTGCGAGTGGGCAAGAGGGCGGGTTGCCCGAGAGGTTACAGGATGGTCGTCCGTGTCGGCTGGCAGGCTGCAGTAGGTCGCGTTGGTCAAAAGGCGGGCGTGCGGAGGCTCGAGGGCGAGAGGGGAAGGGCACAACCAGGCTAGTTGTGCGGGTTAGATAGGAGGCCCAACTGGGCTATATAGGGCTATCAAAAATAAATAGGACAAAAACTAAAGCTTTAAAATTAAAAACTTTTTACAGGTGCGACACATGCTAAATCCCCTTTAAATTAAAAAGAGCATGACCACGTGTGATTGTGATTGAGTTTTAAGCATTTTCAGATATATAACATCTTGGAATATCGATTTAACTATTTATTACTTAGGATAGCCTTGCAGGTGGTGGTTGAGTCTAGATTATTAATTTTATTTCTATATAATTTGATGTATTTTAGTTTTAATTAAGAGTTGAAAAAGTGACCTTTTGAGACGGGATGTTATAAATCCAATTTGGAATCTAAAGAGAAAGGAACATCCCTTAGGGGAGAGTTCCTTTTCATTTGAAGATCCAAATTTAGATAATTTGAAAAATCTAAGTTTTCTTTTCACTTGGATATAAGGACCCGATGAATCCAAGGAGCTTGCAGAAGGACGAGGAAGTGAAAACCGATAAGAATCTCATTCTCAAAGTCACTTGTGTCAGTCCTAGGAGTAGAATACGGGTTTTCATAAGTAGTACTCAGCCACTTTAAATTTATACATACCCTGGATTGTACTATTTAGTGGCACTTGCCACATGGAATTTGAATATATTTAATTAATTTGATTTATTTATTTAACTTGATTGTGCAATACAAATTACATTTCTTTACTAGCCTTTTTCGATTGCATGCTGATTTTTGTTTTAGTCTAGAACGATCGGAGATTCGTGATGGCACAAACAAAATTTTTATACTTTAATGAAAAATTAAATTTTAAACTCAGATAAAAACTCTAACAGCTTTAAGAAGTAAGCTCAGGCAAGCCAAGAGTCGCATGTATCATATAATTACTTTTTTTTTCTTGTTAGGCACCTTCCTACATACGAGTTCTAGCAACCACTTGACCTATTATGGTGAAGTCCCATCAAAGAGGAAGTTGTGCAATATCTAAGATAAAACATATTTTAAAGCCTTTTTTAAAACTTGTTCATACAAATTTTATGAATTTATCAAGTTAATTTGCATATATTGCATTAAAAATCAACTAAAAATGTAAAAAATCATATAAAATTGCATTTTATTTCAAGGATCAATTATCCTACATAAGTCAATAAACCAATTAGGATATGCTCTAGATGTTGACCCCATTTTCTCAAACTTAATTAAATAATGCCTTTATCACTCTTCCATAAAATAGATCATATTCATGATTTTTAAG
The DNA here is from genome assembly GCA_022539455.1 of Dendrobium nobile. Classification (NCBI taxonomy): domain Eukaryota; kingdom Viridiplantae; phylum Streptophyta; class Magnoliopsida; order Asparagales; family Orchidaceae; genus Dendrobium; species Dendrobium nobile. The sequence continues at coordinate 65,317,045 of CM039735.1, read as the reverse complement.
AGCTTAGGTGATTAGTTAGCTCCTCAATCGTGGTCAGGGTAAGTCCAAGTTTTGCACTGCATTAGTTAGGTTTGGATTACTATCGCCTATTGCCTAATTTAGATTAGAATATGAGGCAAACTCAAAATCATAATACCTCATCTTCTTGGAATATAATCTCAACATTCGAATAAAATTGTTAGCTTAAATTTAAATCCCCTTCAATAAAAAATTCAAGCCCTACATATAGAATAAGCTGGAGTGTTTTTTGAAGTGTTTTAGAATCTCAAACTACCTCATACTATTTCTCCTATGACTTTGAGAAATAAGTTCTCTTACTTGATCAATTTCCATTTGAAATTCTAACTTCAATCATTTGATATCAATCCTTGAGATTTTCCAAATAAAATTTTTATCATTATTTTATTCAAGAGTTTTTATAAGAAACTGTAATTTCATATGATATAATTAACTATGAGAGCTTGCACCGTAGGAGATTTTGAACCTAGATTAATTTTCAAAATTAAGTTTTTTATTTTCTAAAAATTCCTCTAATTATCTTTGGGAAAATTAAGGTCAACGATCATTTTCATTATATTTAAATGATTGATGAAAAATGATATCTTCTTTTCTTAGGAAAATATATCATTCTTTTATCATGACCTTGATTATGAAATTAATGATCATGCATCCATATTATTATTGTTAAGCACAAGATCAAACTTCACTTTGACCCTCCGAAACCTATGTTTTTTTTTTTTTTAGTTTGACTATAATAATATAGATGAATTCAAAGTTTTATAATATGAACATATTAGGGAATAATATCCTCGCCTCCCAAGGTAATATATTATTCATAATGACTTGTTAAATTTTAAAACTGAAATTCTAGAAATTAAATTCTTCCAAAAAAATTAATCTTTTTTAAACTCAATTTTTTCAATCAAGTAATGCATATTGCTTATTTATCATGTTTTGAGTTCAATTTGTTGAGAGAGTTACTACTTAGCTTTGCATGTTTTACATTCTTGCACATTCTTATAACTTGTATGTTTTTTATGATTCCAAATATTATTGTTTTGATTATTATTTTCTCCTAATACTTTTTAGAAGATTTGTTTTTGCTCTTGTGTGTACTAACATTTTAAAAAATAATACTCCAGATTGTTGAAGACTTCAAATCAAGATCTGCTTAGAATATTTTGTAAAATTGTAGTATGTATTTTTCATTTTATTTGAGTCTGAGAGAGTGTGATTGTAATCGAGTAATTTAGCACACACACATTGGGGGAGAGTTTTAAAAATGAACAGAGATGACAAAATTTTTTTCTAAGTATAGATCATCCATATAATTTTACCCATTCGTCCCAGGATGATCTCCTCTGGATTTATCATTTGATCTGATCGTCTAGATGATTTTGCCCATTCGTCTCAGGATGATCTCCTCTGTATTTGTTATTTAATCTGTTCATCAATTTTACCCATTCGTCCCAGGATGATCTTCTCTAGATTTGACATTTGATCTGTTCGTCCAGATGATCTTATCCATTCATCCCAGGATGATGTTCTCTATTTGTATACTTGTAGTCCATCATACATTTTTGTACCAACAAACTTTGGGAAAAATTGTTCGTACAGGATGAACCATGTTCATACGGGACGATGATTGGGTATGAAGACAGTCCGTACAAATTTACATTGAGTTCATACGCAAAAGTTTTTATATTGTCTGTACGTACAAAATGCAATCGTACGGGACAATCGTGTACACTCAAAAAATAAACATTGTAGTGTTTTGGATGGTTTTTCGTGTCTTTTTAATAAAAGGTCCACTTAAGTCTGTCATGATATATTTTTATCATTTGGTCTTCATGCATATTAAAGCGATTTTGAAAAAGAGAGTGAGATAGAATGTTTGAAGGAGATTTCTTACTATTGGAGTGTGAAGGGTTCACTTGGTTACTCAAAGGTAAGGATATATGTTTGTAATTTGTGATTACTTCACTCTTTTCTCTTATCCTTCTAGATTTCTCATAAGAAGATCTTTCAAAAAGATCCGGTTCTCTACTGACACTCGAAGAGTGTGAACAGTCGAAGGTTCTCTGCCTACACTTGGAGAGTGTGAATAGTAGAAGGTTCTCTGCCTAAACTTGAAGGGTGTAAAAGGACGATGGTACTCTACCTATTTTTAAAGGGTGTAAAAGGATGACGGTACTCTGCCTACAATTGGAGGGTGTAAAAGGATGACGGTTTTCTTCTGCACTGGGTAGTGGTGGAAGAGAGTTTTTGTGAAGGCTTCTCAGCCTTGCTGTGGGGATAAAAGGAGAGATAATAGTGGTAATAGTGCAATACCTGAAGTGAGAGACTTCACGGAGTGGATGTAAGTCATGTTTGACTGAACTACTATAAATCTTGTGTCATTTATTTTCCGCTGCTTTTTATTTTTCTATCTTGTTATTATCTATGGTTGAAAAATAGTTTTTGAAATTACTAAAAAGATTTCATCAGTTTTAAACTTCTAAATTTTAATTAAGATGAGATTTTTTAAAATTACCAATTCACCCCCCCCCCCCCCCCCCTTTTAGTTAGCCGTTGGGACATAAGCTTAGTATTAACAACCTAACTCATATTCAATAAGTTTCAACAAGTGGTATCAGATCTTTGTTTGAAAACTATAAGTTTAGACTACTTTTTGATTAACGACCATAGCTATGTTTGGAAACCAAAACACATTAAAAGGTTACTCTATAACTAAACCTCCCTTGTTTGATAATATTCCTTTTGATTTTTGGAAAATATGTTTGTCAACGTTTTTACAGTCACTAAACTATCATATGTGAATCTTAGTTCAGAAAGGGTATACAAAACCAACTAGATTAGTTGACAGAGTTAGAGTTGATATACCCATTACAAACTGGACTGTAGAAAAACATGAACTAGCATAACTTAACGCTAAATGTTTGAACAGCTTCTTTTGTGCTCTTAAATATGAAGATTACATGCGGGTTTCCACTTGCAAAAATGGGTATACAAAACCAACTAGATTAGTTGACAGAGTTAGAGTTGATATACCCATTACAAACTGGACTGTAGAAAAACATGAACTAGCATAACTTAACGCTAAATGTTTGAACAGCTTCTTTTGTGCTCTTAAATCTGAAGATTACATGCGGGTTTCCACTTGCAAAAATGGAAAGGACATATGGGATAGACTTTGTATAACATATGAAGGGACTAACAAAGTTAAATAATCCATACTTAATATCTTGTTGCATGACTATGAACTATTTCACATGAAATCTAATGAATCTATTTCTAACATGTACAAACACAAATAGTTACTTATTTGCATGCATTGGGTAGGGAGCTTATAAATGTTGAAATGATTAATAAGATACTTCGTTGTTTGTATATTGTATATGATGTTAAGATAATTATAATTACAGAGTCTAAAGATTTAAATATATAATCTATTAATAATATTCTTGGATCACTAATTACTTACGAGCAAGGAGTGAGTCAATGAAAGATTGATGCAGGAGAATCTCAAAGGAAAAAAGAACATAACATTAAAAGCGGAGGAGTCGGAGATCGAGTGATCTATCATAACCTGAGGATGAGGACGACTTTGTATTAATGACTAGACAGTTCAGAATCTTTCTAAAGAGGAAACAAAAGAGACACCAGCAATGGAATCGAGGTAAGTTTAATAGAAATATCAAGGTTTCTAATGATGTGATTTGCGACGAGTGCAGGAAATCTGGACACATTAAGTCAGATTGCCCAAAACTTAAAGTTACTCCTAGCAAGGAGAATGTAGAGTAGAAACCAATTGTGAAGAAAAGGCAAGAAGAAATTTCAAAGAGCTTTCTGGGCGGACTCAGCTTCAAACTCGTCAAAAACTGAAAAAGAGGAAGAAGTCACCAACTTGTGCTTAATGGAAGATAATCTTGATCAGTCAGATCAAGAAGAGGTATTTTATTTGACTTACAATAAACTTTTAAAAGTTTTTGAACGCATACATGATGCATATAGGAAGTTGAAGAAAATACATGCTAGTCTCAACCTAGAACTACAAGAATTATAAAAAGAACACAAGATTCTTAGAAAAGATCATGCTTTAATTGATAGCAACCACATGAGCTTACTAGATGAATTTGACAACTTGAATAAAGAAAATGTGAATTTAAAATCATCCTATGAAAAATTAAAAAAAAAAAATTTAAGACTTTTGAGGATGATTCGAAGAGTAGAGAGCACTACTTAAATTTTGATAAGCATGTCCTAAAAGATTTGAACATTTATTTAAAATTGAAAGTAAAAGCTCTCAAGGAAAATAGAAAATCTCCAACACTTGAAGATTTTACAAATCCTATTTTGTATCCAAAATTTATACAACTTGGGAAGAGATAGAGTAGTAATAAAAGATTAAAAAATCCTTTTCCTGGGATTAGATGCTTTACTTGTGGATTGATTGGACATATAGCACACACATGTACTTTAAATAAAAAAACTCATTTTATGTGGAAACCTAAGATGCATAAACCTAGATATATCATACATGCATCTGTTTTAAAATTGCCAAAATGAGAACCCAAACTTATTTGGGTTCCCAGGTCTAACATTTGATGATTTTGCAGGATTACTCCCACACAAGGCCTCATGAGAGCATATGTATCTGGACAGCGGTTGCTCAAGACATTTGACTGGAGATACGAAACAATTTATATCGTTGGAAGCCAAAAGTGGAGGCAAGGTTACACTTGGAGATAACACCATAAGGAAGGTGGTGGGATTAGGTATAATTGGAAATCTCGAGAATTTTTTTATTAAGAATGTATTACTTGTAGAATTTTTAAAGCATAATCTGTTAAGTATTAGCCAGCGATATGATAAAGGATACAACGTCAAATTTTTTCCTACTAGCTGCATATTAAGCCTTAATGGTATTAATATTTGCATGGTTTGAGGGTAAATAATATTTATATACTAGATTTAAATTGTATCAAAACTCCCACTGCTTTTTATTTAAAAATATTTTCTGATTAGTCATGGCTTTGGCATAGGAGACTTTGTCACTCTAATATAAAAAACCTTAGGAGGATTACCCAAAAGAACTTAGTAAGAGGTATACCAAAACTAGACTTTACTAAAGACCACCTTTGTGATGCTTGTCAACTAGGAAAATATGTGAAGTCTTCTTTTCAATCCAATAAGGATCTTAGAACTAGTAAACCATTGGAGATTTTGCATATGGATCTTTTTGGACTAGTTGGAACTGTAAGTATAGGAAGAAAGGTATATGGATTTATAATAGTAGATGATTTTTTAAGATTCACATGGTTTAAATTTCTATATCATAAGAGTGAATCATTTATGTAGTTTAAAGATTTTTTTGACTTAGATTCAAACAAAATTAGGATGTGAGATTTTGACAATTCAAAGTGATCATTGTGAAGAATTTAAAAATGAGAAATTTGATGATTTTTGTAAGGATAAAGGGATTGATCATAATTTTTTTGCACCTAGAACCCCTCAACAGAATGAAAAATCTGTCACTTAAGGGGATAACACCTAATTTGTCACATTTGTATGTTTTTGGATGTAAGGTGTTCATTTATAATAATGGAAAATCTGTCTTAGAAAAATTTGATCCAAAATCAGATGAAGAAATTTTTCTATGATACTCTAATGTTGAAAAATCTTATAGAGTATTCAATAAAAGAACTTTGATAATTGAAGAGACCACACATGTTGTATTTGATGAATCTAAAATTTTGGAAGAACCAATTGTTGAAGAGGATGAGATAGTAATTGACTCCTAAAAAATTGAGAAAATAAATTTGGATGAAAATTTGGAGATATAAAACTCGATACTTAGAGATCTGAGATTTTCTCAAAACCACCCAAAGGAATTGATTATAGGTGAATCTAATGAGGGTGTTAGGACTAGGCGTGGACTGAATAAAGAAGTTAATCATTCAGCCTTTATTTCTATGATAGAACTCATAAATATTGATCAAGCATTTTTGCATAAATTTTGGATTTTGGCAATACAAGAAGAATTAAATCAATTTTTAAGAAATAAAGTTTGGAATTTAATTGCAAGGCCAAAGGATCAAAGTGTAGTTGGAACTAAGTGGGTATTCAAGAACAAAATTAATGACTCAGGAGTATTCATTAAAAATAATGCTAGATTGGTGGTTAAGGGGTATAATCAGATTGAAGGAATTGATTTTGAGGAGACTTTTACCCCTGTAGTTAGACTTGAAGCAATTAGGATTTTGTTAGCCTTTGCCTGTTTTAAAGTATTAAAATTATATCAAATTGATACAAAAAGTTCCTTTTTAAATGAGGTGATTCAAGATGATGTTTATGTGAAACAACCTCCAGACTTTGAAAATTCTAAACACCCAAATCATATTTTCAAATTAAAAAAGGCATTATACTGATTGAAATAGGCACCTAGGGCTTGGTGTGAGAGGTTGAGCACCTTCCTACTTGAGAGATCTTTTGAAAAAGGAAGTGTGGATACAATCCTCATTTTGAAAAAATTAGGAGAAGACATACTCATTGTACAAATTTATGTTGATGATATCATCTTTGGATCTACTGATAAAAATATTTATGATTAATTTTCTAAAATAATGAGTAGTAAATTTGAGATGAGACTAATGGAAGATTTGAGTTACTTTTTAGGCTTTAGTATTAAACAAATTGAGGAGGGTATATTTCTTAGTCAGTCGAAGTATGTTAAGGACATCCTCAAAAAGTTTGAAATGAATAATGCTAAACCTTTTAGTACACCTATGAGTTCCTCAGTTCAGTTGAATAACGACCCTAAGAGAAAATCTGTTGATCAAAAGAAATTTAGAGGAATTATTGGATCTTTGCTTTACTTGACAGCTAGTAGACCTGATATTATGTTTAGTGTTTGTTTGTATGGTTGAAAAGGATTTTGAGGTATCGCTTGAGAACTAAGAACTTAGGAATTTGGTATCCTAATTTTAGCTCTTCATTTAAAATAATTTGATATTCAAACTCAAACTTTGATAGAAAGAGTACTTCTGGAACATGTCAATTTATTAGAAATTCTTTAATCTCTTAATCCAGTAGTAAACAGAATTCCGTAGCCTTATCTACTGTTGAAGCTGAATTCATTGCCTTAGAAAGTTGTGTGGCATAAGTACTTTGATTGAAATAATAGTTGATTAATTTAGGATTAACAATAGGCACAATTCAAATTTATTGTGATAATACTAGTATCATTAGTATTTCTAAAAATCTTATTTAACATTCAAGAACCAAATATATTGATATCAGGCATCATTTTAGAAGGGATCATGTATCCAAAGGAGAAATTTAACTCAATCATATTTCAACTGAAAATCAACTTGTAAACATTTTTATAAAACCACTAGCCTTTAATACATTCGGTACATTAAGAATAAGGCTAGGTGTGATTGATTTGAATGCTTAATTAAAATTTTTACAACACTGATGTGTTTTTGTATTTTTAATTTCTAATTGTGTTTTTTTCTATTTTTGTGCGTATATGCTTTTGCAATTTTTGTCTGTTTGTTTTATGTATTTTCAAAATATTTTCACATTAAAATTCATGTTTTTTGAGAAATCATATAAAAATTTCTAAGTTTGACATTCGTCTGTATGAAATATTTTCGTACTGGAAGAATCCCGTGCATATCAATTATTGAGTTGAACTGTCTGCATGCAATTTTTTTTAGTTTTTATTATAGTTTGCTTGTACGATCCTCAGATCATCTGGATGATGTGTATGCATTCCAATGTAAGCATGTAGACGGTTATACGGACAGAGTCAATTTTTAATTCTAATCGTACGTATGAACCTTTAGTTCGTACATATAAATATGTGGCATTTCCAAGTGGTAGACATTTCAAACCGTTATAAAAATGATTGAACCAGTCAACACAAATATAGTTTTGATGAATAGCTATTTTAACTAATTTATTCAACCAACCACCTCCTCCAGATCAGGGCCCCTCAGAATGATGGCTGTACATTTTTCATGATTCTCTCTACCAGTTATGATGTGATGTGATGTGATGTGTTATTAGTTTTTATGTCTTCATGTTTTATGTTTCATGAATATTTGTGTGTTGAAATAAATCGTGCTCAATGTATTATCTTTACCTTGATATCAATAAAAACTATCTTGTCTTATTTCAGTTATTTTTGATCTCTTTTAGAAATATTTGTTGGCATATATGATTATCCTGACAAATTGATCTAACAAGTGGTACACTTTGAAATGCAATACAAAATTAAATTCATTAGAAAATCTAATCTTTCAAAAATTTAAGTTGTGTTATAGCTTGATCAAGTTAAAGCTTCCAAACTCATGTCTCTTGTTAGACTAACATAATTTAAGTATTTTTATTACAATTTTGATGTTTTCTTATTTTTATTTCTTTTTTCAATATAAATACCTTTATACTTAGAGAAATTTAAGATTTTAGATTATCAATTTTGGAAAGATCAACAAAAATGAAAAGAATGCACAATGGTTTGGAAATTGAAAAGGGGATACAATATTAGTCCACAAATATAAAAGATGTACAAAGTGTGCCACAAATATTGAAAAGATGTACAAAGCATCATGAGTATATGTTCTTTTCTCTATCTTTTATTCTTTAAAATTCTAATGAATCTTCTGTTCAATTTTATTTTTTATTGAAATTTGAAATACATAAATTTTGATTTCATCTTCTTTGCAATAATTTTGCTTATCTCATTGTCTAAACTGATTCATGATCTTGATATTTTTTCTTATCTATGTTATATCTATACTTAAATCATATAATTTTTTTTTCTAATGATATTTATCTTTTTTATTACAAATATAACTTAATCTCTTTCATGATCAATTATCAAAGGCTTCTCATATAACTTCTTACATTTCTGTGTTTGTTTGATTCTTCTTCTCTTTTTATTATTATCTAAAAGGGGGAGAAATATTATTTGACATTTAATTGTGTTGTTCTTGTTTCTGTATATTTTTGTTATGTTTTGTTTGTGTCTTTGTGCTGTTAGTGTCTCTATATTTATTTTGGCATTTTAGTGTCATTTTTTTATGATTATTTTTTTGTGTTGAAAAGCTTTAAAATTAAAATTTTTATTTGTTCATAATAAATGCCTCTTATTCTCACATGCTTATTTATTCAGGGGAGTTTAGGAGAAACTTAAAACTTTCAAATTTACAAAAATAATAATTATTTTTCCATCATCGAAAAGGGAAAGATTATTGAGAGAGTTGCTACTTAGCTATGCATGTTTTACATTCTTGCATATTCTTGTAACTTGTATATTTTGTATGATTCCAAATATTATTATTATTTTGATTATTATTTTCTCCTAACACTTTTTGGAAGATTTATTTTTACTCTTGTGTGTACTAATATTTCCGAGAAATCATACTCCAGATTGTTGAAAACTTCAAATCAAGATCTGCTTAGAATGTTTTATAAAATTGGATTCTATATTTTTTATTTTATTTGAGTTTGAGAGAGTGATTGAAATTGAGTAACTTTGTACACACACCAGGGGAGAACTTTAAAAATTCACAATTTTCAAAACTTATTGTACAATAGGAACCATGTTCATATGGGATGATCTAGTCAGTTATACTCCCAAACGAGCAATGGAATGAACAGTGATGACGAAAAGTTTTTCTAAGTATAAATCGTCAAGATGAATTTACCCATTCATTCCAGGACGATCTCCTCTGGATTAGTCCTTTGATCTGATCGTCCAAACACTTTTACCCGTTCATCCCAGGACGATCTCCTCTGGATTTGTTATTTGATATGTTCATTCGGATAATTTTACCCATTCATCCCAGGACGATCTGCTCTGGATTTGACATTTGATCTGTTCGTCCTGAAAATCATATCCATTCATCCAAAAACAATGTCCTCTAATCTTTAAACTTGTAGTCCGTCCTACATTTTTGTACCAATAAACTTTGGGAATAACTGTTCATACCGGACGAACCATGTTCGTACAGGACAATGATTGGGTATGAAGATAGTTCGTACAAATTCATATTGAGTTCATACACAATAGTTTTTATACAGTTCGTACGTACGAAATGCGATCGAACAGGATGATCGTGGATGCTCAAAATTTGAAAATTGCTATTTTTTGAATGGTTTTTCGTGTCTTTTCTATAAAAGATCCACTTTAGACTGTCATGATATCATTTTAATATTTGGTCTTCGTGCATACTAAAGGGATTTTGAAGGAGAGAGTGAGAGAGAGTGTTTGAAGGAGATTTCTCACTATTAGAGTGTGAAGGGTTCACTTGGTTACTCAAAGATAAGGATCTCTGTTTGTAATTTGTGATTATTTCACTCTTTTCTCTTGTCCTTCTAGATTTCTCGTGAGAAGATCTTTCAAGAAGATTCAGTTCTCTACCAACATTCGAGGAGTGTGAACAGCCAAAAGATCTCTACCTACACTTGGAGAGTGTGAATAGTAGAAGGTTCTCTGCATACACTTGGAGGGTGTAAAAGGACGACGTCGATACTCTGCCTACACTTGAAGGGTGTAAAAGGACGACGATACTTTGCATACACTTGGAGGGTATAAATGGACGACAGTTCTCTATCGCACCAGGTAGTAGTGGAAGAGAGTTTTTGTGAAGGCTTCTACACCTTGCTGTGGGGGTAAAAGGTGAGACACTAGTGGTAATAGTGCAATACCTGAAGTGGGAGACTTCAGGGAGTGGATGTAGGTCGTGTTTGACTGAATCACTATAAATCTGATGTCTTTTTTTTTTCCGCAGCTTTTTATTTTTCTATCTTGTTATTATCTGTGGATATAAAATAGTTTTTGAAATTACTAAAAATATTTCATCGAATTTAAACTTTTAAATTTCAATTAAGAGGAGATTTTTTAAAACTATCAATTCACCCCCCCCCCCCCCCCCCCCCCCGTCTTGGTTAGCCGTTGGGACATAAGCTTAGGTCTAACAACCTAACTCATATTCAACAAGTTTCAACACAATTATAAGACTTTAATGACATGTTGAATTATTTTACTCATTATATATAAATTAAATGATATTAGCTCAAGGAATGGATTAGGATGGTAGGATTGATCAGGATGTGTTGTAATTTTATGATTCCTCAGGTTTTACTTCTTTTTTTTTTAACTATTTTTTTGTACTCAAGAAAAGAGAAGAACTGTTGTAATTATGTGATTCCTAAGTATTTTATATGGATTTAGAGTATTATATATAATTTTAAGAGTATAGATATAGATATTTATTAATATTTTGATAAGTAGAAATACTTTCACTGATATTCATTTTGATAAAATAATTAGATAGCTTTGGTTAATATATTATTAAATGATAAAAATAATAATTCTTCCAAGTTAGATTATGGGACATGACATACTTTACTATATAAATCTTATGCAAAAATAATGAAGAGAATAACAGCAAGAAAGAAATAGAGTATTTTCTTAGGTAATTTTAATACAACAATTCAACACACATTCAACAGTTATAGAGGAAGATATTAGTTATAAAGGACAAACTGAGATTTACTATAATGCTATTGTATGAAAGAGCAAGGGGATTGGATAGGTATATGTTTTGTCGCATGATATGATTTGCAATCATTAGAATTAGTGGACTAAATATTACCTTTATCATCTTCCATGAATGATATAAGTTGTTGACCTTATATATTCCTTGGACTCTTCTTTATGCTCAGTAGAATGGTCCCTTGTTAAAAGTGACCATCGGTTTCCTCATGCGCATCAATCAAGTTTAATTTTCTTTCTTTTTGCATAACTACATCAATGATAGTATGCATAGCTCGAGGTTTCCCTAAATCATCTTCAATCTTGGATCAAGCCAACAATAACTCTTGACCTCTTGGAACCAGAGAAACTATTAGTTAGCAAGGAATCCTCCCAAGAAGAAACAACGTAGGCTAGGATGAGGCAATGACCATTACTATTCTACACGGGGATTCCTTGGTCACTAGAGATGCCATCTCTTTCCATCTTAGAAATTTGATAAAATAAGTTTTGACAGGAGGACATCCGGCCCTTGATACTACCGGTCATCCCTCTCATTAAACCATAGAATTAAAAAATTACAATTATAACCAATCAAGTCATTTAAACGGAAAAGAAAAATTGTTTTGCTATAGTTTTTATGGCAAATAAGAAATAAAAGCTTATTCATTAGATTACTACTGGAGAAGAAAATGTCATTATTATCGAAACCAGATGCATTTACATTGTGGGTAATAAATGAAAACTCAAGGGCGGAGTACACGAGAACTGGTGTGGTGTGGGCGTTCACGAGATGAGGGCGTAAGTCATGGGTTAACTGTAAGCTGCGTGTAAACCGATTCATTCTGGATTATTTTTTTGGTTTCCAGGTTAACTGTAAGCTGTGTGTGACCCGACCCAGATTTAATATTAATTTGACTCTAAACTGAATATCTTATACAAAATAAATTGTTTGACGTCAAAAATTAATTGAATGAAATATATGTATTGTTTATTTTTTTAATTTTTTTCGGGCTTGTGAAGTATAATAAAATTTATCATACTATAGTATTTATTTAGAAAAAAAATAATTTTCTAAAAAATTAGAGTTCTGTTTTTGTAGTAGGGTATATTCATTGCAGTCGATTTATTTAAAAATTTACTTAAATTTATAACATTTTTAAAATCGGACAATTGTACCTTCTTAAGAAAAATAGACCGGTCTATATATATATATATATATAAACAAGTATTCAAATAATCAAAATACGAATAATCATTCTATATTTAAATTAATTTTTATAAAGGATATCATAAATAATATTTGTTCATATATGATGAAATTTGGAGGATTTACTTTCCGTAAATATATTTTATCAATTTGATTTGGTTTCCAAAGATAGATTTTTATTAATTTGAAATAGTTTGAACTGCCCCTATAAATGTTACAGAAATATGCAATCGGATCTAATATCTCTCGCTCCTCGCTCTATTACCCCTCCCAGTTTCTCTCATCCGCTACTCACGAGCGACTCCACACTTCGTCTTCTTCTTCTTCTTCTCCGACGATATCCTTTATAAAAATTTCAGTTGCTACAGGCTATGCTTATACGTCATAGATGCGCTCTATTCCCGCGCCGTGGAACAGCTTTTATCTCTCTCCTCATTATCTCTCCCCTCTCTCTTTTATCACTCCCCAGCCCGCTCCTCTCTCTCTCTCTCTTGCCAATGTTTGTTTATTTTTTTGGAGAAGGAATTGATAAATTTTTTAAATAAATTTAAGTAAATTAATTAGTTTTATTATATTAACTTTATTATTTTGTATTATTTATAATTTTCTTTAGTAATTGTGAAATATTATGTATAATTAATTTAATAAAAATAATTTAGAATTAATAAACAATTAATTTAAATTTTGGTAGATTATGGTCTTATACTAATTTAAATATAGTTCAAATTTAAAACTTAATTTAATTAGTTCAAATAAAATATCTTAATAATAAAACCAATTTATTGAACTCAATTCATTAATAATCATTGGAGAAATATTAATTTTTTAATAAATAATAAGATATAGAATGATATATCTATTTTTTAATGGGAATGCATATAATTTTAGACGTATTTTTATAAATTTTCATTAAAATTATGACTCATGATCTATGTTTACAATGAATAAAAATTATATTTTAAGAGTAATTTAATAATTAATATTAATTTGTGCCCCCATAGAAAAAAATTTCTAGCCCCGCCCTGTGTATCTCTTTGCTCATTTATTCGACTAATGATTCAGGATATGAATTACCTCCTCGCATGCGCTCAAGCAATACTAATATTACAATGATACACTCTACAGCCGCTGATATTAATGAGAGAGCGCCAGAGCAGCAGGTAATTGATCATATGAACAATAAGGATTTACATATAAGGGAGCATTCTTTAATCTTGTCACATTATTTAATTGAGTTTCCACTGTTAATTAGTTTTATACTAAAATCACAGAATCCGCCAAATCAAAGTAGTACAGCTAGTAACAGATTGTCAGAAGAACGCATATCTAATTTCTTGATCAATAGTTTGGGCCGATTAACAACCACAGAGGAGAATATAGTTTGCACCATATGTCAGGTACTTATTAATTTTTTATTTTCTTAATTTATTTTAATGTTTAACATTTAATTAATTTTCATTTACTTATGAATTTATTGAAGGAAGAGATCAAATTGAAGAAGAACATAGCTATGCTGAGCTGCAACCATATCTATCATGTAGGATGCATCAAAAATTGGTTAATGATTAAAAATGAATGTGCTGTCTGTAGAGCACGGGCTATCCCTGATGAAAATGTTTGAAGAGTTCTATGTTGATAAGAATAATGATGATGGTTATGTGTATACACAATTTAAAAATTTTCTCTCTAGTTTGAATGAAAATATTTTGATTTTTTCTTTATTTTCTTAAGTAAATTGTACATTAATTCAGTCTATAAATTAGTTTAGCTAAAATTTTAGCATATATACTTTTTTAGAATAAGCCCCTTTATTTCATTCATTAAATTTGAAATTAGTATGATAATATCACCTAAAGAAAATAGAGTTCGTTAATTCCTTATGTATTTGAATAACAATTTATGATCAATCCTATCAATTCTAAATCAAAATGAGTCATATTAAGCAACTATTCCCATCAAAACATATTAGTATAGAAATTGCATTTCGAAGCTCTATTTCCCATTCGCCCATAATGCATCCACATTACAATTTCATTTGATTTTCTGGTTTGGCAGATTTGTTCGTCTTAGTCATGCTTTTGTAACTATAAACATTATAGTTAGAGAAATTTAAGGAGGAAATGAAAAATAGATGATAACATGGAGTTTTATGTAAAATAAAAAATATATATATAATATTGAGGACTGTTAGTCCAGAAATTAATGAATGGTTTATAAAAGTGTTTACATTTGTGAATATGAATTTAGTAAATTTTTCATAAAGCCATCTATAAAAATATATATTAAAAAGAACATTTTTTTCCCCAAATTGGCTCTTGAAAAAATTTAAAAAATCAACTCGCTTTGGTTTTCTTCAAATAAAATTCTTTTTCGTTGTATTAAAAATATCAAATTTGTTTGATAATGTGGAAAAATATATTAATACATGATTTTAAAATTTAAATTCCAATAATTAAATTCTTATAGAAAATAACATACTATTTCTAAAGACAAAAATGACATTTTACTACTGATTTGAAAATATAAATAGATTTTATTTTATTTTTAATACAACGATGATGGGTGGCGGTGCTTAGTGGAGGTCGGTGATAATGGTGGTGGGCCACAATGGTGGTGGTCGGTGACCGGCGGTGGTAATGGTGATGGGTGGCAAGTGACGACGACGGTGTACGCGACAGGCAGCATGCAGTGGCGAAATGTCAGCGGTTGTGGCCCGCAGTGTCGGCGGACTGTCGAGGGGTTACTGGCAGCAGTGATGGTCTTCGATAGGGGTGGTTGGTGACTACCGACGATGGTGGAGGGCGACATCAATTATAATATATTTTTTGTGTATTTGAAACTAGCTCAAATATGAGGAAATCCAAATATACCAAAAATAAAAGATAGTATTTGTAAATGCACCAAAATTTTTCCCTGAATTTGTTTTACTTCAAACTGAACATCATTATTCTCTAATCTCCAATATTTAGAATATTTTACACTTCTGTTGCATGCAACTAAAAAAATTCTTAGAAATATGATTCGCTAGTTTATATTAGCATATAAATTAATACCCTTAGGTTCTTTATCTGTATTTACTAGCTTACCATTAGCTAAGTCTTTATTAAGCCTTTCTCTGTAACTATTCGAGATACAGAAGTAATACAATCCGTTTCATCTTCTTTCCCTGGCTTCACTGTGTTCTTTCTTCCACTCTTCTTGTAAAGTTCTCATGGTATCAAGAGCCATCAGGGAAAACTAAGATCCCATGAACTCTTTGCCTCCTCCCGCCTCCTCCTCCTCGACCTCTACCTCTACCCAAACCGCTACCACCAACGCCGCCACCAACATTCCGCCGAATCTCAAGTTTCTTGTGTTCAACATCAAGAACCTTGCTCCACACCAACTAACCCCTGAAAACTATTATATATGGCGGGTACAGCTGCTACAGCAATTCACGGCTAACGGGTTCGCCGGACATCTCCTAGGCACCGTCCAAGCTCCTACAGACATCACCTCCACCGACTACACACAATGGCTCATCATCGACAGCAATCTCCTCTCCACCATCTTCTCTACGGTATCTCAATCCATCCTGCCATATATCATCACGTCCACCACCGCCAACGAGGCTTGGACCGTTCTTGAATAGAGACTTCAACCAACTAGTCGCTCCCGTGTGATCCAACTCAAAAATGAGTTATACCGAACACAAATGAAAGATCTCTCGGTCCAACAATACCTTACTCGTATCAAGACCATCGTGGACAACATCTCCGCGTCTGGCTCGAAGATTGAATTCGAAGATGTAATGCTTCATATCCTCAACGGTCTGCCTCCGACTTACAACTCCTTCAAATCAACCATCCGTAACTCCCTTCTACCCATCAATCTAAACACGTTCTACGCTCTTCTTTGCAACGAAGAGATACATCTCCAACAAGAACACATTCAAGAACAGATCGGCAATGTCAATCCTGCCGCCCTCTATGCCGCACCCTCTAACTCCTCTCGCAACCGTAGCAACAATAATAGGCGCTTCAACAAACACAAGAATCAACCTCCCGCTCAACTGGCATCGACTCCTCCGCCCGCTTCCTACGCTCAACAACAATCGGCACGGCCTATCTGCCAGATATGTGGCAAACTCGGCCACATTGCTCTCAATTGTTGGCACCGCAACAATCCCAAATATGCCCCCCTTACACAAGGAAACCACGGGCTCTCTTCGCCAATCCCACCGCCCCAGTCAGTCAAGACTGGATTCTTGACTCCGGTGCATCCACTCACCTGACACCAGACGCCAATCACCTCTACTACCCGTCGGCTTATCAAGGTTCGGACACGGTCTCGACTGCCAACAGTAATTCCCTTCCAATCACCAATGCCGGTCAAGGACTTCTCCCTTTGCCGGACACGGCCCGTAAGTTAAAACTCAACAATTTACTTCATGTACCTTCACTTACCCACAATCTCTTATCCGTGTCTAAGCTCACTTCAGATATTTTTGTCTCTATTTCTTTCAATGCTAACGGTTTTGTCATCAAGGACTCACAGGACCATCGTCCTCTGCTTCATGGGCAACTTCGTAACGGACTCTACCACAACAGCATCCCTTCGAACAACAAGCCTACGGCTCTCACGGCTACCACCACCACCTCGTGCAACTGGCACTCTCGCCTCGGCCATCCGAACAAAGACACTCACAATGTCCTTTCCAGATTGTTTCCCGAAATCAATAATGTACCTAGCTCTTTCTTATGCAATTCTTGTAATCAGGCCAAGAGCCACAAATTACTTTTTAATAAAATAACTTCTGTTACCACTGCCCTTCGACCTCATTCACACCGACGTCTGGGGTCCGGCTTCGCACCTTTCACAAGATGGCCTAAAGATGATGACACTCGGTTCTCCTGGCTTTACCTTCTCTACACCAAAAATGAAGCCATAACCTCCTTTAAAAACCTCTACAATCTCTTAAAAACTCAATATAACCAAACCCCAAAAATTCTGCGCTCTAACGGCGGAGGAGAATTCACTAGCCATGCGTTTCGCTCCTACTTGCAAGAAAACAGAATTATCCATCAGCTAACATGTCCCCACACGCCAGAGCAAAACGGTCTAGCCGAACGAAAACACCGTCACTTGCTTGACTTAACTCGTGCCCTCCTACACGAATCCGGCTTACCTCCCAAATTTTGGTCCTCGGTGTTTTGGTGGAATTTTGAAAAACAGGTTTTGAAAAATATTAGTTTTCTTTGGGAATTTTAGAATTTAGGTTGAATCTTAATTCTAAAAGTCGAACCAACTCATTCAGGAAAATTATATCACCCCGGGGGATGAAAATAAAATCCCATAACGGCGTTCAGACTTAGAATTAGGTGATTCATCTTGAATATCATAACTGGATTCTGAAGAGGACTCAACACGACCCCGAGAGGGTGAGGTAGAGTCCAACAAAATAATCTAGTTATAATATTCAAAGGTTGTGGTTGCCGAACTCATATCCAAAGCCTTACCAAAGAAGGGTGTACCTCCCCAAAGGGAGATAACACCTTTCGATGGTAATTCTTCTAATATGATGTCAGCAGTCACTCTTTAACTTTTCCCAAAGAAATCTAAAGAGATTTGAAAAAAGGATTTTGAAATCAGGTGTGTGTGGTTCCAAATCTCCTACGAGTGCAAGCCCTTGTAGTTAATTACATCGTAGAGAGACAGAATCCCCTACGAAAACTCTCGATTAAAATAAGAATGAAATTTTGTTAGATTTTCTTGGAGTGATGTCAAAAAAATTGAATAGAATCTTTTGGAAAATCAAAAGGGAATTGATCAATATTGAACAGTTATTAACAGAGTCAAAGGAGGAGAGGTAGGGGACACCTTGAGATTCCAGAACCATCCGGAAGTGCCCCAACTTAGTCTAAATGTTGGGCTTTACATTTTGGACTGAAAAGAGGTTTAATTTCAGTTGAACATTTTATTAGAAGTTTGGGACTATATTCCCGAAATTGGGGTCTTATAATCAAAGATCTACCCCGGATCCTAAATCTAATTTGGACGCTGGACCACAGCCGTTCAAACCTAACTAATGCAGTGCAGAATCTAGTCTTACCCCGGCCTGGATTGGGGAGCCAGCTAACCACCTAATCGATTTAAAATATATGAATCCGGTCTTTTATGAAAGAGTGGTAGGGACGTTGTAATTATAGTTCTGGAGAGTTAGGGCCGACATCTAAAAATTTTCCCAGTTGACCCCTTTAACTTATGTTGGGTGCTAAATTGCTAAACTGATGCAATTAAGATTTTGACTCTTTTAGTTCGTATCTAATGCAATGCATGCTGGTTGACAACTTCCAAATCAAGTATGCTTGAAATTTTAAAAACATGCTTAGAAAAAAAAATTTTTAGAAGACTGGGCTTCCCCAGGTCCGGCACCTCGTCCTCATAGGTCAGACTATCCGGACTCTACCCGCAGGCGGGGAAGGGTCTAAAACAAGGAAAGAAGAAGTGCAGAAATATGCATGCGACCTCGGGGTCGATCCCCGGCTAATTCCCTAGTTTCGTTATCTTTCTATTTTATTTAGACTCACTAAAATTTTAAACTTTTAAAATTATGAGTATAAAACTTTCACACCCTTACGAGTCTCACGTATCCAGGCGAAAACAAAAGCGGCACACAATCGCCAAAAAACTAAGAAAAGCAGGCAATCCTAGAGGCAATCAACTCATCACATTAAATATAAATTAAATAATAAATGTCCATAGGCAAAGTTGCCTTGCTTATTACAAACCAGAGTTTTGCAGAAAGTAAAGTGGTCGGGCACCACTGACAACAACCCGGGTTCTAAGCCTAGTAATGACGCAAGTTATTTTAAGTGGGATACCCTCAATCTTCAAGTCTTCACTTTCGCTCTTCTTTGGACCCTTTTCTTCAAACTCCTTGGATTCTCCGCAACAAACTACCCAAATGGATAAGAGGGCACTTCCCTTTAAAGGGGAAGGCCACTCTCTCCTTTTTGGGTATAAGAGAAGTATGATCCAAATTTGGATTTCCAAATGGAAAAGGAATAGTTCCCAAAAGGGCATCCTTTCCTCTTTGGAATCCAAGCTTTGGATCTATGTATCCCAACTCAAAGTTAACTTTCACAACACTTAACATTTACATGAATTACATTTATATCAAAAATAGAATCTAGACTCACCTGCAGGGTTATCCTAAGCAGTTAATAAAAAGAGCAATTATTCCCAAGCAGTTGTATATATATATGTGCAGAAAAGTAAATAAAACACACTGGCCACGCTCTTTTATTTGGGGGCTTTAGCAGCTGAAGCACCTGTGCAAGCATTTATAACAATTAACATTTATTATTAACTTGGCCCTCCCCTTTTTATTGTCCTGCACGAGCGTGGCCACCTACAGAAAACTATGTGAACATCCAGATCGTACCTAACCTAAGGGTAATCTAATCGCCAAACACATCAATCCATCCACAGAGTGCAGAAAAAGTAAGCAGACACAGCAAAGCAATTTCATCAACAACATGCAGTGAAAACTACAAAAATCTGGCACACAGCAGTAAAGTAAACACCGGCCTAACCTAGATCTAGAGTTGGTTGTCCTAGCACATCATCTAAAGTGTGTGTAAAAAGGTTGTGTGGCTGGGGTAGGCCCTGAAGTAGGTAGTTTGTTAAAGTTGTCCAAAGTTTTAAATTTGTTAAGGCTTAGAAGGGAGATTTGAGTTAAACTTTAAATATTAATAAATTAGGAATTTTAATTAAATGTCTTTTAAGAGTTAATTGATTACTACCTTTGTTTCACACCGAGGCCGTGAAGTTTATTTCACCTTTCTTGGGGCTAAGCTAATAGCCTCGTAGGCCTGGGTTACCCAGTAGCGATCGGGGTTAATTAAGTTATTTTAAATTGGTTGGAATTAAAGAAGTGAATTAATATTAAGGGGAGTTGATTACTGATTTTAATGGGTTGGTTGAGAACTTTTAATAACCTATTAAAAGAATTTTAAGGGTTTGAGGAGTTAACAGATTTTACAGAGTTATCCAGGTACGCTAACTAAGGGATCAAGATTTGGCTTTCAAAACTAGAGTCAATCTTAAGGGTTTTAGATTTTTAATAAATACTAGACTTAATTATGAGTTGTTAGACAAGTGGCACACTTAATTTGGAGTTTCCTATGGAAAGTTATGATTTTTAGAAGTTCTGGCCTGTTCTGACTTAAGGTCACCTAAGATGCTGGGTCCTTAGTTTTAGCTAAATTATAGAGGTCTAATGTCTCTAGGGAGTGATGAATTCTAATTGAAGCCACTATCCACTAAGTTGATTAATCAAAATTTTCCTATGGTTAAGAGTGAATTTTAGAAATTTTACTCACTTACAGGGATTATCAAATTACTACGGCTAAAGGGTCTACTTAAGGATTTGAACCCAAATGAGCCCTAAACTTCTTGAGGTCAATTCCAAAGGTCATAAATGACCTAAGGATAGATCAACAAGTGTTTAGAACCTTTTGGGAATTTTAAGATTTTTTTAAGATTAATTAAAAAAAAACTGGTTAGACTCTAATCACCTAAGGATCAAGCTAAGACAAAACTAGAGATCAATCAAGGAGGGTTTCAATTCTTGCTGGTTGAGGGATCAATCAAGGATAATTAAGGACAATTTGATGAATTTTACAGGTTAAGAGTAGCCCATTATCAATTAACCAGGGTTAAGGTCATTTCTAAGAAGGATTTTTGAGGCTCCTACTTGGGGAACCAAATGAACTCCAAATTTGATGAAATTTGGACCATAGGATCACCTGACCCTAAGGACTAAATCCACCAAATTTGAGCGCAATTGGAGTACTCTAACATGGTTAACCAAACCTCCCAAGGTGAGCTCTAAGTCACCTTCAAATCACTATGGGGGTCTATCCTAGGCTTGGATTGGGGCAAAATCAGTGGCTCTACACTCCTGATCCTACACATCATCATCACACCAAAAATCACATCCTAAATCCCATTGGATAGGTCTATATCCCCTTTTGAATTTAAGGGTCAAACCATGACCCTTAAACTTAAAAAATTAGGGAAAATGCCCTTGAACAACTTAAAATGAGGAGATAAAATTTGGACATGTCAGAAACATGTCCAATTTCAATCTCCCAAAATTCCAAACCTGGTGGACATGTATTTAAAGAGTAATTAAAGGAATTCATAAAATGCTCAAATTGAAATTAAACCTAAGATTGACCTAACCAGGGTCTGGAACTATAGGGCTTTTGTAGTGCTCCCTGAGACCTTTCCAATGAGCCTAAGAACACCTAATTTGGACAAGTGTGCAGGGAGTTATGAATTTTTTGAAGATCCCTTGAATTTCTAGATTTATTAATCCGGTAATTACACAGTCAGCAACCGTTACCCACGCGTCGCGCGTCGATTCGCCAGCCAATGATTGGCGCTAACGGTTAACGGCCGGGTTAACGACAGCCGTTGGATGGCGGATCGAACGGCTTAGATTAACCGTGCTCCGATACCGCGGGATTTAATTCGAGCCGTTGATCGAGATCAACGGCTGGGATTTCGTCTTCAACCTCCCGCTCGTATCCGAGACCGCAGGGCTTCTCCGACTTGATCCGGGTGATCCCACCGGCGAACTCTGATGAAATTTCACAGGGAGGATCAGGATGGTGGGAACCTTCAATCCAACGGTGGAGATCCGCTGGGGTGAAGGTTTCCTTCACACTTGACCAAACTACCTAGCTAGGGAGCTCGGGATGGAGAGATTACCGCAGAGAAGGCCTCAACGAATGAGCTTCTCTATCAGGAAGCTTCAAGGGACGGTGGCGAATAGTTCTCCTTCAGGCGTCGGGATCAGAGGACGGTCGGAGGTGCGACTTCGAGCGGGACGCCGAAGGCTTTCACGGGCGCTTGCTCGAACGGAAGGAGGGATCGATCTCTAGGCTCGAAGGAAGCTTCTGGGAGTTTGAAGGAGCTCTCGGGATCGAACGAGAGCGAATGCCAATGCCTCGTGAGGTCTGGCGAGCTCAGGGGTATTCGGCCACCCTTTGGGAGCTTGGACGGCCGGGATTGAACTGGGGAAGGCTCGGATCGCTGCCAGGTGGACGATGGCGAAGTCCAGGGGGGATCGTGGAGATCAAACCGGTGAGCAGCAGCCTTGAGCCAGGGATTGTCTGGGGGGGACCACCGAAACTCAAATTCCATTGGCTCCGACCGCCGCCGACCATGGCCTGGGTCGGGTTGACTGGGGGAGACCGATGGGGACATGCTGGAGCCAAGGGTGAAGTCAATTTGGCCTGGGGAGGCCTGGATCGAACTGGTGACTGGGTTGGACCCAAACCTGCTCGGTTCGAGTCAAATTGAGCTCGATTCGAGTCAGGCCAGACCCTGGGCTTGGTATGGGAGGTAGGTCTGGGTCTGGTGCACCCAATGCAAGTGGCAATTGGATCCAATTTGATCTGGGTTGAAAGATGGCTCGGGTTGATCCAAACCTGCTCGGTTCGGGTCGATTTGGGCTCAACCCAGGTCAGGCCAGACCCTGGGCTTGAGGTGGGAAGTGGGTCTGGGTCTGGTGCACCCAATGCAAGTGGCAATTGGGTCCAATTTGATCTGAGCTGGGAGATGGCTCGGGTCCAAGTGTTTTTTGCTACTTTGGGTTAGCCTAACTCTTGACCCAAGCTAGCCCAAGGCATGGGCTGGCTGGAGGAGGTGTATTGAACCTAGGGCCACCTATGGGAGGTGTTGGTCAAGTTCAATTGGGCTTAGATTGAGAGTTGGCTCAATCCCAAGAGCTTTTGGGCACTTTGGGTTAGCCTAACTCTTGACCCAGGTGGGCCCAAGGGTTGGGCTGATCAAGGAAGGTGTATTGGGTCAATGGGAGCTCAATAGCACCTTGATTTGGATTCAATTTGGTTAAGATCAAAAGATGGCTCAAGGGAGGCCTCTCTTTGGTCACTTGGGTCAAGCCATATGGCTAACCCAAGTGAGCCCAAGGCTTGGGTCACCAAGAGAGGTCTCTTGGGTACCCAAGAGGTCATCCCATGCATTCAAAGGACTTGGAATGGACTTGGTTCAAAAATTTGAAAGAGGAGGGGTGTATGGGTTAATGGGTCAAACTTGGTTGACTTGGTCAACCAGGTTGACCCAAGGTCTGGGTTTGAGTTCAAAAAGTTGGGTTTGACATTTGAAATTCATTGGAAGTGGTTTCAAAGAGTTTGGAATTGATTTGATTTGAAATGGCCATTTGAAATCCCATAAGGGTATTTTGGTCAATTTTGACCTATTGGTCAACTAGGGTCAAAAATGGATCTGAAAAATGCAGTTTACAGCTCAGTGGGTCAAAATCAAGAGTCTGGAAGTGATTGGAGGTTTTGATAAGGGCTCCAAGATCAAAATCTCAAAGGGGTTAGGTTCAGTGGCATAGGCTGTAAATATTTAAAGGTTTTACAGCCTTTGGATTTTAATTCAGATTCTGGGGTTAGAGACCTCAGAAGGGGCTCAAAATTGGAGGGTAGCCTCTAAAGACATGTCTTATCACTTTGCAAGTGATAGACCCTGGATTAGAGGCCATTTGACTGGGTTTTGAAATGTTTGAAAAATCTTTAAAAAGGGTGTTTAGGACAAGGCTCCAAGACTTTGGATTTGAGTCAGGATTTCTGGATCTGGGATGGATTTCAAGTTTGAATGATTGGAGTATCCAAATCATTTACAATCATGTGGTGATTGTTAATGAATGGATAGGATCAAAGCTAGATCAAAGGTAGAATCAAAGTCTAAGTTAAATTTTGGATTCTCAAGTGGATTGAATCAAAGTTTGGATATGTTTGAAATTTGAATTAATTGGGGTTTGAGTTGAATAAGATTTGAGATTTGAATCAATCAAGGGTAGGGATTAAGTTGAAGTTGGAGTTGATCAAAGGTAGAAATTGACTTGAGGTTGAAGTTGATCAAGGGTGGGAATTGATTTGAGTCTAGATTGGTCCTAAGATCTAGAGGGGTTTTAGGATCTAGGATCTAAGGGAACCCTAGGCTCTAGAGTAGGCCCTAAGGTCTGGCTCTAGGAAAGGATCCTAAGGTCTAGAGTGGATCCTAGGGTCTAGAATTAATCTGGAGTTTGGAAGGGCCTTAGTGACCTCATACCAAAAATGAGGTCATCACTCGGCCATCACCACAGCTCATCACCTAATCAACAGGCTCGCCTCCAAAGCCATTTCCAACCAAATCCCTTTTCAACTCCTTCACGATATCCCGCCGACTTACACACACCTTCGTACCTTCGGCTGCTTATGTTATCCGTGGTTGAAGCCTTACTCCAAGGACAAACTAGCGCCAAGATTCTACCCCAGCGTCTTCCTGGGTTATTCACCAAAACACAAAGGATATCTCTGTCACAATATCACCACCGGTCGGACTCACATATCCAGACACGTCGTCTTCTACGAACGCAACTTTCCGTTCCAGCACAACACCATCTCGGCTAACAAGGATCTCCAATCTACCACCTCTCACACCCCTCCCCTTCTCCTCATCCCCACGTCTACCATCCCTCACGTCCCTACGGACAAACGCACACCAATAACTGAACCTCCTACTATTCCCCCTAATCACAGTACTCCACATCCCACCTTGGACACTAATCAGACTTCACCCGAAATTCCCATCTCCTCTCCTCAACACAGCCACACTATCACCCCCTATCATCCTATGCAAACCCGTCTTAGATCAGGGATAATTAAATCGAAACTGATCTTTAATCTTCTTGCCCAGCTCAACCCTTCCACCATACCGAGTACCTATGTTCAAGCTCTAAAGATAGACCATTAGCGGAATGCAATGCAGGCAGAATTCAACGCACTTAAACGACAATCAACGTGGACTCTCGTCTCACCTCCCTCAAACAAACCAGTGTTAGGCCGTAAATGGACGTATAAAATCAAACTTCTACCGAATGGCCAAATAGATTGTTACAAAGCTTGGCTCGTAGCTCTCGGCTACGATCAGAAATTCAGCATCAACTACAATGAGACCTTCAGTCCTGTTGCGAAGATGCCTAATATCCACCTCCTGCTCACACTATCCCTCAACCAACAATGGCCCATGTACCAACTTGACGTATCCAATAGCTTCCTTAATGGAGATCTACCCGATGACATTTACATGCGCCAACCACCTGGTTTCGTCGATCAAAATCAACCACATGCGGTGTGGAAACTTCAAAAATCTCTCTACGGCTTGTAACAAGCACCGCGATAATGGTTTTAAAAACTAACCAGTTTTCTCCAACAACAAGGCTTCGGGTTTAGTCATTCAGATCCCTCTCTTCTTATCTTACACAAACACAACATTCAAATATATATTCTTATTTACGTAGACGACTTCTTGGTGACAGGTAACGACGACACTGCAATTCGGCTACTCCTCCAACAACTGCAAACTCAATTCACCCTCAAACAACTTGGCAATATCTCGCTCTTCCTCAGAATTCAGGTGACACGTTCCAAATCTAGCTACTTTCTATCTCAAGAACACTATGCTATGAAAATTCTTAACAACGCAGGCAACAAGGATTGCAAAGCAGCTCCTACTCCGGTCACGTCGTCTAAGAAACAGAAGGAACCGAACTCCCAACCATTTTCGGATCCATCCCTCTACCGCCGCCTCGCTGGATCACTTCAATACCTCTCCATCACAAGACCGGATATCGCCTTCGCAACGAACCAGATCTGTCAACATATGCAGTCTCCAACCGAACATGACTTTAAGGCACTCAAACGTCTTCTTCGCTACATCAAAGGCACCTTATCATTTGGACTACCTATCGTCGCTGGCTCGCTGGAACTAGGCACTTATTCAAACGCAGACTGGGCATCAGACACCAGCGATTGGAAGTCGGTTTCGGGCTTCTGCACCTTCCTCGGTCCCAACCTTATTTCTTGGACGGTGAAAAAGCAGGCGACCGTAGCTAAATCCTCCACCGAAGCTGAGAACAGATCTCTCTCCGCTGCCGCTTCGGACGTGATATGGCTTCGTCGACTAGCCACCGAACTCAATCTCTCGCAACCATCACCGACCATCATTGACTGCGATAACACATCAGCTATGGCCATTGCCAAAAACCCGGTGTTTCATGCAAGAACAAAGCATATCGAGATAGACTATCACTTTATTCATCAGCAAATTGACTCTGGCAACTTCCAGCTCGAGCACATCTCCTCCAAAGATCGAATAGCTGACATCCTAATGAAGCCCTTCTCGATCGCTCAATTCACTGAATTACGGAACAAATCAACCATTCGGACACCGAATGCTTAAGTTGAGGGAGGCTATTAGCATGTAAAGTAATACCCTTAGGTTCTTTATCTGTATTTACTAGCTTACCATTAGCTAAGTCTTTATTAAGCCTTTCTCTGTAACTATTCAAGATACAGGAATAATACAATCCGTTTCATCTTCTTTCCCTGGCTTCACCGTGTTCTTTCTTCCTCTCTTCCTGTAAAGTTCTCAGTTTACTTTACGAATGTATACCTTTGTTCTTGCATAGAAATGTATCAAATTTTTAACCTTATTCCCTCTTCACATTATATATATAATATATATATATATATAATTATATATATATATATATATATATATAATATATATATATATATATTATATATATATAGATATATATATATATATATATATATATATATATATATATATATATATATATATATACTAAAAAAACTATGAATTTGCATATTAATATATATGAACGTTTGCCGACTAAAATTTAATATAACTTTGTAGTAAAGTAAAGTTATTTATAGAAATGTATATGCATCTATATAAATGTATTTATTATCTCTAATGTGTTAAGGACTATTAGAAAATAAGCATATATACATTGCTATCCAATAAGATTAGTACACGTGTATCTCTATTCATATGTAAGGCTATATATACATGTTGTTGGCTGTAGCTGGAGGACGGAAAAACATTAATAAAAGATTACTTTAGCTTTCGTTTTCTATGCTTCATCTTCTATTTCTCTGGTTTTCTGCTTCTTACATTTCTACGTGGTATCAAGAGTCGGACGATCTTGAGGATCTTTCAAATGGCGAATCAGGCCTCTGCGTCCTCATCGATCGGCACTACCTCCGAAGCCGCCGTTCCAACTCCGGGCATCTCTCCATCACTCAAGTTTGTGATCTCGAATCTCAAATTCTTGGTTCCGCATGCTCTAACACCGGACAACTTTCCTATTTGGAGTACTCAAATCGCAAAACTGTTCAAGGCTAATGGTTTCGCTGAGTTTCTTGATCCGAAATCGACTACAGAAAATGTCGATCCGAATCAAGATGCGCGAACATGGAAAATCACGGATCAAAATCTTGCAACAGCCATGTGTTCTACCATTTCACCGGCAGTTCTCCCCTATGTAATTCATCTTGAATCAACTCAAGAAATATGGGCGACGCTCCACACTCGTTTTCAATCATCTAACAGATCCAAGGTTATTCAGCTCAAACATGAACTTCACAATGTTTCGATGCAAACCATGTCAATGACTCAGTATTTTACTGAGATCAAGAAAATAGTGGATCATATTGCTTCTGCTGGTTCGTCTGTAGATCCGGAAGATGTGATGATATACATCTTGAATGGCTTACCTCCGGCCTATCAGTCGTTTACGACCACCATTCGCACAATGCAAGGTTCGCTGTCTCTCGATAGCTTGTACGCTCTTCTCATAAGTGAAGAGATCCATCTCAAATCTGCGGCGCTGAAGTTTCCGAAAATGCCAGACAACTAGCCCGCCCTCTATACGGTTCGGGGTCGTGGCCGGCACGGATGCGGATGAGCGGCGCCAAGCAATGTTCCGGTGACTACTCATAACCTGAACTCGGCCATTACTTGTCAGATATGCAAGAAGAAAGGTCATAGTGCGGATGCTTGCTGGCATAGGCTCAATATCAATTATACACCATCTCAAAACTCCTCCAAGAATAACAGTGCTCTAGCCGCTAACAACGACAGCAATTCGACGGTGGACTGTTACATTGACTCTGGCGCTTCTTCCCACATGTCAAACACAAATGAAAATCTGGATTTCTACAACACTTACAACGGCAACGATACGATAACCTTTGGGGACGGAAGGTCCGTCCCAATAGCTCATACGGGTACGAGCATTCTTCCAACACCGGCTCGTAAGCTTATTCTCTCTCGACTTCTGCACATTCCTTCTTTATCTTACAATTTACTCTCTATTTCCAATTTGGTTAAAGATAATCCAATTTCTATAACATTTGACGCGAATGGTTTCGTGTTTAAGGATCAGACGACAAATCAAATTATCCTTCAAGGCCCTTGTAGCAAAGGGGTGTACAAGATTGCAGCTCAACCCAGCCGATTGCCTGCTCAAGCCTTAACAGTCACGAACACACCATCGGTGGACTGGCATCTTTGTCTTGGGCATCCCCATCATCGCATTCTTAAACAAATTTCACATAGCAATCCCTCTTTACATATTTCGCATTTTAAATCTGCTTGTACTTCGTGTATGTCTTGTAAAGGCCAAAAATTATCATTCGACCGTTCCACTAGTAGAACTAGATATCCGCTTGAGCTTGTTCATTCGGACGTGTGGGGACCTTCACCGGTTTCCTCACACCAAGGATTCAGATATTATGTAATATTTGTCGATGATTTCTCGCGGTTCGTTTGGTTATTTCCCATTATGCATAAATCTGATGTTACTAATACGTTTATTCAATTTGTTACCTTCATTGAAAGACAAACAAATCGGAAGATCAAAATTATTAGAAGTGACGGTGGAGGTGAGTTTGTTAATAATCATTTTCAAACTTTCACAAAGAATGCGGGTATCATGCACCAAACTTCGTGTCCGTATACTCCCGAACAAAACGGAATAGCAGAGCGAAAGCACAGACATATAATTACTATGACAAGAACTCACCTACAAATCACTGGGCTTCCGATGAATTACTGGCTAGATGCGGCCTCTACAGCTACATACTTGATCAATCGTCTTCCGTCCATAACTACCGAGAACATGTCTCCGCTCCAAAGAATGATCAATATACAACCGTCATATGAACACCTTCGTATATTTGGATGCGAATGCTATCCATTGCTTCCTCCAGTTGATCGCACGAAACTCACGCCAACGTCGCCTTCTTGCATATTTTTGGGATATTCAGATACATCCAAAGGATACAAATGTTTGAATTCGATAACGAAACAAATTTCTATATCACGAAATGTTAAATTTAATGAATCTGTTTTTCCCTCCAAAGACAGGTCTTCTCAAGATCACCAAACTGATTCTCACATACCGCTCACCGCTTCTCATTCCCCCATCTACGCTGTATTCCCAAAAGTCTCTCAACCAGAGACAGGTTCTCCGCTCCAAGTCTCAGGATACATCCCTGCCCGCTAATATACCATCTCATCCTCCTACGCCAACGGCTCCTAACAGCAACCTCAACTTACCTCATCTTTCTAATAATACTCCTAAACATCTTATGACCACCCGAACCAAAACTGGTTCTCTTAAACCAGTAAACAGGCTGAATCTTCTACATCAAGATCAACCTCAAGGTGATCCTACAACCTACAGTGAAGCCAGCAAGAAGTTTGAATGGCGACAGGCTATGGCACAAGAATTTTTCGCTATGCAAAAGAAGGGTACCTGGATATTGGTTTCGCCTCCCACCAACGGCTCAATTCTGGGGTCCAAATGGACCTACCGAACTAAGTATAATTCGGACGGCTCGGTGGCACAATTCAAGGCTCGACTTGTGGCTCAAGGTAACCAACAGGAGTATGGACTCGACTATCAGGATACATTTAGTCCTGTGGCCAAGCCTCCGACTATACGCCTACTGTTCACAATAACCCTGTTCTACAAATGGCAAGTTCGACAACTCGACGTTGCCAATGCATTTTTGCACGGAGATATCACTACAGGAAAATCACCCATTTCCGGCGGCCTTTTCTGGCGGTAATTGAACCTTTACCGGCGGTTTTGTAGTTTTCCGGCGGTTAAATTACCGCCGGTAAAAACGGCGTAGGAAAATGAATTCTGGCAGCAATTTTGTCTGGCGGCTTACCGGCGGTCTAAGACCGCCGGTCAAATTAAAAAAAAAATAAATAAATAAAACCCGCTCCCGCGGCACGCCCACCCCCCCCCCCCCCCCCCCCCCCCCCCCCCCGCGCTCCTCCCGCGGTGCTGCAGCTACCCCTGCGCGGCTCCGGCGGCGTGCAGCCAGCTCCCCCCGCGCGCGCACTCCCGGCTCCTGCATGCAAGGCAAGGTTTAGAACAGCGGTAGGTTGTGTGGAATTCGAAACAACCGACCGTTTTGCTGAAGAAGTAAATATGTTTAATTTGTCAATAATTATTATTTAAACTATATTCACACAGAAAATAAAAAAAAAAACTTTAATTATAAAAAAATTGAAACTAATTAATTTAAAATAAAAAATAATATTTAATAAAAAATAACTAATTAATTAATTTAAAATGAAAATTAATTTAATAGTTATTTTAACTTTTAATAATTTTTTGTTAAATCATTTAAATGCTTAAAATTTTATTCATTTTTTATTAAAATTTTAACAGCCGCCGGAAATGTGACCGGCGGAAAGTCGTTGGAAAAAAATTTCAAAGCCGCCGGAAAGCCGCCGAAAATTCCTCCGGAAATCAGTGATTTTCCTGTAGTGTATAAATGAAACGATCTACATGCGTCAGCCTAAAGGATTCGAAGACGCATCCAACCCTCAACATGTCTACCGTCTACAAAAAGCTATTTATGGATTGCGACAAGCTCCTCGACAATGGTACACTACTTTCACCAACTATCTTCTTCAGGTTGGTTTCATGCACAGCCAGGGAGGATCCATCACTTTTGATTCTGCATCGCGATCATATACATCTCTACTTACTGGTATATGTGGACGATATACTCCTGACTGGTAACGATGTAGAAGCCATGACTAATCTCGTCAACCTACTGAAGTCCAAATTTACAATGAAACATCTAGGAACGGCCAACCAGTTTCTTGGCATCAAGATCGACCATACACATGTTAAGTATTTCTTGTCTCAAACTTTTTATGCTAAATCCATTCTTCAAATGGCCGAGCTACAAAAATGTAACTTGGTCGCTAACCCGTCGATTACGAAAATAACATGCTCGATGTCCAAGGAATCTCCGTCCTTTGATGCGTTTACTTACAGACGACTCATTGGATCACTGCAGTACCTCACGTTAACGAGGCCGGACATCGCCTATGCCGTCAATGTCCTCTCACAACATATGCACAATCCTGCTCCAATCCATACAGTGATGCTCAAGAAATTGCTCAGGTATATTCAAGGATCAACGGAATTCGGACTTCCCATTACTCGATCCAATCTACTGCTTCAGACATACTCGGATGCTGATTGGCCTCGGATCCGGTTACCCGCAAATCAACATCGGTTTCTGCCCCTTTCTTGGAGACACCTTAGTTTCCTGGACAGTCAAGAAGCAAAATATTGTATCCCGATCATCTACTGAATCAGAATATAGAGCATTAGCTTCGGCCACTACCGATACGATATGGATTAAACGCCTGCTTGCTGACTTTCGGGTTCCCCACTCTCAACCGGTTGACATATTCTGTGATAACATGTCTACAATCGCTTTGGCTAACAACCCGGTCTTTCACGCTCGCACAAAGCATATAGAGATTGATCAACGCTTTGTGCGTGATCATATTCAACACAACATTATTCGGTTCCTACCCATTAGCAAAATTGATCAAATAGCCGACATTCTCACAAAACCCTTGGCAACACCTCGGTTCAAACTCTTACGCAACAAACTGACTATTGGACCCAATACAGCTTGAGGGGGAATGTTAAGGACTATTAGAAAATAAGCATATATACATTGCTATCCAATAAGATTAGTACACATGTATCTCTATTCATATGTAAGGCTATATATACATGTTGTTGGCTGTAGCTGGAGGACGAAAAAACATTAATAAAAGATTACTTTAGCTTTCGTTTTCTATGCTTCATCTTCTATCTCTCTGGTTTTCTGCTTCTTACATTTCTACATTATGCAATTCTTTTAATAATGAAAATCTAAATAATATAAAATATAGTTGAACTCTATTTAGCTTGAATTATTTAATATTAATTTGACTCTAAACTGAATATCTTATAAAAAATAATTTATTTGACGTCAAAAATTAATTAAATGAAATATATGTATTGTTTATTTTTTAATTTTTTTCGGGCTTGTGAAGTATTTATTTAGAGAAAAAAATAATTTTCTAAAAAATTAGAGTTCTGTTTTTGTAACATTTTTAAAATCGGCCAATTGTACCTTCTTAAGAAAAGCTTTATACTAATTAGACCGGTCTTAAAACAAGTATTCAAATAATCAAAATACGAATAATCATTCTATATTTAAATTAAATTTTAGAGTCAACTAATTAAATTTATTAACCGTTAGAATAATTTATTCATTTTAGATTTCATAAACGGTCAGAATAAAAAGGATATCATAAATAATATTTGTTCATATATGATGAAATTTGGAGGATTTACTTTCCATAAATATATTTTAACAATTTGATTTGGTTTCCAAAGATAGATTTTTATTAATTTGAAAACATAATTACCATTAGTTTGAACTGCTTCTATAAATGTTACAGAAATATGCAATCCGATCTAATATCCCTCGCTCCTCGCTCTATTACCCCTCCCAGTTTCTCTCATCCGCTACTCACGAGCGACTCCACACTTCGTCTTCTTCTTCTTTTTCTCCGACGACCTGCTTTCATAATTTTCTCGAAGAATTGTTTCAGTTTCACGAGCTATATATGGAGGGTGGATTTTGGGTACAGCAACGATTAGATGATACGCTAATATTTACAAACATTTCAGTTGCTACAGGCTATGCTTATACGCCACAGATGCGCTCTGTTCCCGCGCCATGGATGATGCATTCTGTTTCAACGAGATGGATGATGCCATCTGTTCCTAGGCCATCGATGCATACTGATCCTCATCGCCAAAGTACGCACATCTTTTCTTTTCTTTTATTAGATTAAATTTAATTTTTAAAACTAATCCTTTGTTTCTACTCCCTCCGCCTCCGCCTGTGCCTAGTTTTATTTTTTTTCTTACGTTGGCACTTGGAACAGCCTTTATCTCTCTCCTGCCAATGTTTGTTTAATTTTTTGGAGAAGGAATTGATAAATTTTTTAAATAAATTTAAAAGTAAATTAATTTGTTTTATTATATTAACTTTATTATTTTGTATTATTTATAAATTTCTTTAGTAATTGGTGAAATATGTGTATAATTAATTAAATAAAAATAATTTAGAATTAATAAACAAAAATTATTTAAAATTTTGGTAAATTATGGTCTTATACTAATTTAAATATAGTTCAAAATTAAAACTTAATTTAATTAGTTCAAATAAAATATCTGAATTATAAAAGCAATTTATTGAACTCAATTCATTAATAATCATTGGAGAAATATTAATTTTTTAATAAATAATAAGATAAAAAATGATATATCTATTTTTTAATGGGAATGCATATAATTTTAGACGTATTTTTATAATTTTTCATTAAAAATATGACTCATGATCTATGTTTACAATGAATAAAAATTATATTTTAAGAGTAATTTAATAATTAATATTAATTTGTGCCCCCATAGAAAAAAAAATTTGGCTCCGCCCCTGGGCGCGGCTAAGGATGTTGCCATGCTTATCATCGGCCGCATCCTTCTTGGCGTCGGTGTTGGCTTCGCCAACTAGGTGAGCAGATCTGCCTCCTAATAATACATCTATTTTCAAAGTTCTACAGGGTTTTCTCTTTTTCCATAGAAGGGTTTATATGTTTGCTTCACTCTTCCCCTATTTTGTGCAGATCTGCCTCCTAATAATACATTTATAGAACAGAAAGAAATTTGTTCCAAACTAAACCTAATCAAATATATTTTAAATATTAATTTATAGGCTATATATCTTAATAAAATTATGAATTAGTCTATTATCTTCTTAAAAAAGTAGGGATCGGATTATTTCTAATAAAATTAATAAAAATTAAAATAAACTCTTTTGCTAGCTATGATCTATACCGCCATAGTGAAGAAACTAGATTTCTTGATCTAGTTCTTGAACCCAAGCAGCGGAGAAGAACAGAACCAAAAGAAGGGAAAACAAATTTTTCATTTTCTATTGAGATAGTATTGTAATACAGGATATATTTATAGACTATTTACAGGTATAATAAATCGGAGAACAATTTACTAAGCAAGGAAATAATAATAACAGCTAATGCCCAGATTTTATAACATGTTAAATTTAAAATTAAAAAAAATTAAAAAAACTCTTTTGCTAGCTATGATCTAACGAGAGTAATTTAATAATTAACAATAATTTTCTGGCTCTGCCACTGTGTATCTCTCTGCTCATTTATTCGACTAATGATTCAGGATAGAATTACCTCCTCGCATGCGCTCAAGCAATACTAAATACACAATGATACACCCTACACAAGCCGCTGATATTTAATGAGAGAGCGCCAGAGCAGCAGTAATTGATCATATGAACAATAAGGATTTACATATAAGGGAGCATTCTTTAATCTTGTCACATTATATAATTGAGTTTCCACTCTTAATTAGTTTTATTCTGAAATCACAGAATCCGCCAAATCAAAGCAGTAGAGCTAGTAACAGATTGTTAGAAAGACGCATATCTAATTTCTTGATCAATAGTTTTGGCCGATTAACAACCACAGAGGAGAATATAGTTTGCACCATATGTCAGGTACTTATTAATTTTTTATTTTCTTAATTTATTTTAATGTATAACATTTAATTAATTTTCATTTACTTATGAATTTATTGAAGGAAGAGATCAAATTGAAGAAGAACATAGCTATCCTGAGCTGCAACCATATCTATCATGTAGATATGCATCAAAAATTGGTTGATGATTAAAAATGAATGTGCTGTCTGTAGAGCACGGGCTATCCCTGATGAAAATGTTTGAAGAGTTCTATGTTGATGAGAATAATGATGATGGCTATGTATATTCACAATTTAAAAATTTTCTCTCTAGTTTGAATGAAAAATATTTTGATTTTTTCTTTATTTTCTTAAGTAAATTGTACATTAATTCAGTCTATACATTAGTTTAGCTAAAAATTTAGCATATATACTTTTTTAGAATAAGCCTCTTTATTTCATTCATTAAATTTGAAATTAGTATGATAATACTGCCTAAAGAAAATAAAGTTTGTTAATTCCTTATGTATTTGAATAATAATTTATGATCAATCCTATCATCTCTAAATCAAAATGAGTCATATTAAGTAAATATTCCCATCAAAACATATTAGTATATAAACTGTACAGTACAGGAAAATCACCCAAAACCGGCGGTTTTTATAGCTCTATTTCCCATTCGCCCATAAATGCATCCACATTACAATTTGATTTGATTTCCTGGTTTGACAGATGTATTCGTCTTGGTCATGCTTTTGTGACTATAAACATTATAGTTAGAGAAATTTAAGGAGGAAATGAAAAATAGATGATAACATGGAGTTTTATGTAAAATAAAAAAAATTATATAATATTGAGGATTGTTAGTCCAGAAATTAATGAATGGTTTATAAAAGTGTTTACATTTGTGAATATGAATTTAGTAAATTTATCATAAAGCCATCTATAAAAATATTTATTAAAAAGAACATTTTTTTCCCCAAATTGGCTCTTGAAAAAATTTTAAAAAATCAACTCGCTTAGCTTTTCTTCAAATAAAATTCTTTTTCGTTGTATTAAAAATATCAAATTTGTTTGATAATGTGGAAAAATATATTGCTACATGATTTTAAAATTTAAATTCCTATAATTAAATTCTTATAGAAAATAACATACTATTTCTAAAGAAAAAATAGACATTTACTATTGATTTGAAAATATAAATAGATTTTATTTTATTTTTAATACAACGATGATGGGGGGCGGTGCTTAGTGGAGGTCGGTGATAGTGGTGGTGGGCCACAACGGTGGTGATCGGTGACCGGCAGTGGTAATGGTGATGGGTGGCAAGTGACGACGACGGTGTACGCGACAGGCAACATGCAGTGGCGAAAGGTCAGCGGTTGTGTCCTGTAGTGACGGCGGACTGTCGAGGGGTTACTGGCGGCAGTGGTGGTCCGCGAAAGGGGTGGTTGGTGACTATCGACAATGGTGGAGGTTGACATCAATTATAATATATTTTTTATGTATTTGAAACTAGCTCAAATATGAGGAAATCCAAATATACCAAAAATAAAAGATGGAATTTGTAAATGCTCCAAAATTTTTCCCTGAATTTATTTTACTTCAAACTGAACATCATTATTCTCTAATCTCCTATATTTAGAATATTTTACACTTCTTTTGCATGCAACCAAAAAAATTCTGAGAAATATGATTCGCTAGTTTATATTAGCATATAAATTAATACCCTTGGGTTCTTTATGTGTATTTACTAGCTTACCATTAGCTAAGTATTTATTAGGCCTTTCTCTGTAACTATTCGAGATACAGGAATAATACAATCCGTTTCATCTTCTTTCCCTGGCTTCACCGTGTTCTTTCTTCCTTCTTCCTGTAAAGTTCTCATAGTATCAAGAGCCATCAGGGAAAACTAAGATCCCATGGACTCTTTGCCTCCTCCCGTCTCCTCCTCCTTGACCTCTACCTCTACCCAAATCGCTACCACCAACGCCGCCACTAACATTCCGCCGAATCTCAAGTTTCTTGTGTCCAATATCAAGAACCTTGCTCCACACCAACTAACCCCTGAAAACTATCATATCTAACGGGTACAGCTGCTACAGCAATTCACGGCTAACGGGTTCGCCGGACATCTCCTAGGCACCGTCCAAGCTCCTCCGGACATCACCTCCACCGACTACGCACAATGGCTCATCGTCGATAGCAATCTCCTCTCCGCCATCTTCTCTATGGTATCTTAATCCATCCTTCCATATATCATCACGTCCACCACCGCCAACGAGGCTAGGACTGTTCTTGAATGGAGACTTCAACCAACTAGTCGCTCCCGTGTGATCCAACTCAAAAATGAGTTATACCGAACACAAATGAAAGATCTCTCGGTCCAACAATACCTCACTCGTATCAAGACCATCGTGGAAAACATCTCCGCGTCTGGCTCCAAGATCGAATCCGAAGATGTAATGCTTCATATCCTCAACGGTTTGCCTCCGACTTACAACTCCTTCAAATCAACCATCCGTAACTCCCTTCTACCCATCGATCTAGACACGTTCTACGCTCTTCTTTGCAACGAAGAGATACATCTCCAACAAGAACACATTCAAGAACTTATCGGCAATGTCAATCCCGCCGCCCTCTACGCCGCACCCTCTAACTCCTCTCGCAACCGTAGCAACAATAATAGTCGCTTCAACAAACCCAAGAATCAACCTCCCGCTCAACCGGCATTGACTCCTCCACCCACTTCCTACGCTCAGCAACAATCGGCACGGCCTATCTGCCAGATATGTGGCAAACTCGGCCACATCGCTCTCAACTGTTGGCACCGCAACAATCCCAAATATGCCCCACTAACACAAGGCAACCAAGGCCTCTCTTCGCCAATCCCACCGCCCCAGTCAGTCAAGACTGGATTCTTGACTCCGGTGCATCCACTCACCTGACACCGGACGCTAATCACCTCTACTACCCGTCGGCTTATCAAGGTTCGGACACGGTCTCAACTGCCAACGGTAATTCCCTTCCAATCACCAATGCCGGTCAAGGATTCTCCCTTTGCCGAACACGGCCCGTAAGTTAAAACTCAACAATTTACTTCATGTACCTTCACTTACCCACAATCTCTTATCCGTGTCTAAGCTCACTTCAGATAATTTTGTCTCTATTTCTTTCAATGCTAACGGTTTTGTCATCAATGACTCACGGGACCATCGTCCTCTGCTTCATGGGAAACTTCGTAACGGACTCTACCACATCAGCATCCCTTCGGACAGCAGTCCTACGGCTCACTCGGCTACCACCACCAACTCGTACAACTGGACTCTCGCCTCGGCCATCCGAACAAAGACACTCACAATGTCCTTTCCAGACTGTTTCTCGAAATCAATAATGTACCTAGCTCTTTCTTATGCAATTCTTGTAATCAGGCCAAGAGACACAAATTACTTTTTAATAAAAGAACTTCCGTTACCGCTGCACCCTTCGACCTCATACACATCGACGTCTGGGGTCCGACTCCGCACCTTTCACTAGATGGCCATCGCTACTACATCATCTTTATAGATGATCACACTCGGTTCTTCTGGCTTTACCTTCTCTACACCAAAAATGAAGCCATAACCGCCTTTAAAAACCTCTGCAATCTCATAAAACTCAATATAAACAAACCCCAAAAATTCTGCGCTTTGACGGCGGAGGAAATTCACTAGCCATGTTTTCGTTCCTACTTTCAAGAAAACGAATTATCCATCAGCTAACGTGTCCCCACACGCCGGAGCAAAACGGTCTCGTCGAACGAAAACACCGTCACTTGCTTGACTTAACTCGTGCCCTCCTACACGAATCTGGCTTACCTCCCAAATTTTTGTCCTCGGCCATCACCACAGCTCATCACCTAATCAACAGGCTCCCCTCCAAAGCCATTTCCAATCAAATCCCTTTTCAACTCCTTTACGGTATCCCCCGACTTACACACACCTTCGCTCCTTCGGCTGCTTATGTTATCCGTGGTTGAAGCCTTATTCCAATGACAAACTAGCGCCGAGATCCTACCCCTGCGTCTTCCTGGGTTATTCACCCCAACACAAAGGATATCTCTGTCACAATATCGCCACCAGTCGGACTCACATATCCAGACACGTCGTCTTCTACGAACGCAACTTTCTGTTCCAGCACAACACTATCTCGGCTAACAAGGATCTCCAATCTACCACCTCTCACACCCCTCCCCTTCTCCTCATCCCCACGTCTACCATCCCTCACGTCCCTACGGACAAACGCACACTAATAACTGAACCTCCTACTATTCCCCCTAATCACAGTACTCCACATCCCACCTTGGACACTAATCAGACTTCACCCGAAATTCCCATCTCCTCTCCTCAACACAGCCACACTATCACCCCCTATCATCCTATGCAAATCCGTCTTAGATCAGGGATAATTAAATCGAAACCGATCTTTAATCTTCTTGCCCAGCTCAACCCTTCCACCATACCAAGTACCTATGTTCAAGCTCTCAAGATAGACCATTGGCAAAATGCAATGCAGGCAGAATTCGACGCACTTAAACGGCAATCAACGTGGACTCTCATCTCACCTCCCTTAAACAAACCAGTGTTAGGCTGTAAATGGACGTATAAAATCAAACTTCTACCGAATGGCCAAATAGATTGTTACAAAGCTTGGCTCGTAGCTCTCGGCTACGATCAGAAATTTGGCATCAACTATAATGAGACCTTCAGTCCTGCTGTGAAGATGCCTACTATCCGCCTCCTGCTCACGCTATCCCTCAACCGACAATGGCCCATGTACCAACTTGACGTATCCAATGCCTTCCTTCATGGAGATCTACCCGACGACATTTACATGCGCCAACCACCTAGTTTCGTCGATCACAATCAACCACACGCGATGTGGAAACTTCAAAAATCTCTCTACGGCTTGAAACAAGCACCGCGGCAATGGTTTCAAAAACTAACCAGTTTTCTCCAACAATAAGGCTTTGGGTTTAGTCGTTCTGATCCCTCTCTTCTTATCTTACACAAACACAACATTTAAATATATATTCTTATTTACGTAGACGACTTCTTGGTGACAGGTAACGATGACACACTGCAATTCAGCTACTCCTCTAACAGCTGCAAATTCAATTCGCCCTCAAACAAGTTGGCAATATCTCGCTCTTCCTCAAAGTTCAGGTGACACGTTCCAAATCCAGCTGCTTTCTATCGCAAGAACACTATGCTATGAAAATTCTTAACGCGCAGGCTACAAGGATTGCAAAGCAGCTTCTACCCCGTCACGCCGTCTAAGAAACAGAAGAACCGACCTCCCAACCATTTCCGGATCCATCCCTCTACCGCCGCCTCGCTGGATCACTTTAATACCTCTCCATCACAAGATCGGATATTGCCTTCGCAACGAACCGGATCTGTCAACATATGCAGTCTCCAACCGAACAAGACTTTAAGGCACTCAAACGTCTTCTTCGCTACATCAAAGGCACCCTATCATTTGGACTACCTATCGTCGCTGGCTCGCTGGAACTACGCACTTATTCAGACGCGGACTGAGCATCGGACACCAGCGACCGGAAGTCGATTTCGGACTTCTGCACCTTCCTCGGTCACAACCTTATTTCTTGGACGGTGAAAAAGCAGGCGACCGTAGCTAAATCCTCCACCGAAGCTGAGTACAGATCTCTCTCCGCTGCCGCTTCGGATGTGATATGGCTTCGTCGACTAGCCACCGAACTCAATCTCTCGCAACCGTCACCGACCATCATTCACTGCGATAACACATCAGCTATGGCCATTGCCAAAAACTCGGTCTTTCATGCAAGAACAAAGCATATCGAGATTGACTATCACTTTATTCGTCAGCATATTGGCTCCGGCAACTTCCAGCTCGAGCACATCTCCTCCAAAGATCAAATAGCTGACATCCTAACGAAGCCCTTCTCGATCGCTCGGTTCACTGAATTACAGAACAAATTAACCATTCGGACACCGAATGCTTAATTTGAGGGAGGCTATTAGCATATAAAGTAATACCCTTAGGTTCTTTATCTGTATTTACTAGCTTACCATTAGCTAAGTCTTTATTAGGCCTTTCTCTGTAACTATTCAAGATACAGAAATAATACAATCTGTTTCACCTTCTTTCCCTGGCTTCACCGTGTTCTTTCTTCCTCTCTTCCTGTAAAGTTCTCAGTTTACTTTAGGAATGTATACCTTTGTTCTTGCATAGAAATGTATCAAATTTTTAACCTTATCCTCTTCACAATTACAACGCATATATATATAAAGACCAGTCTAATCGTTGAACACTCGATTCATCAAATCCATAAAGATGGTCGATGCATTCATCACCTCAAAAGGCATGAGTAAGAACTCATAGTGTTTGTATCTCCCCTTCTGACTCCCAATTAGTGAACTCCTTATAACTTCCAATTAGTAATCACATGAAATAATCACCCTAACTCCATATCACTCATATCAATCTCTAGCTTCTTATGACTTCAAAATTAATAATCATGTGGATCTTGAGGGTAATCGCGTGGTGGTATCCTATAGATTTCTGATATCAATCAGCACATCATTTCTATCAGATTAGTATCACATTCTACTATCACAAACCTGTATTATATTCTAGTTTATATCAATCATTTCAACACATTATATATTCTAGTATTTTTTTATCTTAAAGAATAGTAATTCTTTTTAGTTGATATCATGTAGGAATGTCTCAAAAAAAGGTGAATAATTTATAAAAATTGAACCGACACTATGATGCTCATACTATTAGCACTGTAGCGTTGATAACACCCTTGTGCCAAATTAGGATATCACAACACTCAAGCATCAGGAAAATGTTGATTAATTTTGCATCCAGGTTGAATAAAAAATTAGTGCTACAACACATCATAATATTGTGGCAGCATTGCAGCATCGAAGTCTCAGGAATTTGAGCATTGAGACACCAAACAGCACAACGTCATAGCACCGAATGACACATTCAAGCATCATAGTGCTTAACTTTTGGAGTGTGAGGGAAGAGAAGTAGATGAAATTTGGAGCCATGACAAATTATGCTGGCGACGCACTAGGTCAGCCAATATCCAAAATAGGTCTGTCCAGCATCTCGGTGAAACCTACGTAGCAAAATTCACATTATAACACTATAACGTTAACATGTCGAGCATCACGGTGTTAGAGTCCACTTATGTACTTATTATAAATAGTTTTTTTAGTCTTTTTATGTAGGGGTTTTGCCATTTTAGTGAGTTCTAAGTGTTTAAGTGTGGTGCCACCTTAGAGTCAAGTCTAAGGGAGACCAAAGAAGAGCAAGATATAGCAATTGGAGTGGTTGGCCTACCATATTGTGAGAAAGAAAGTAAGTAAATAAGATAATAGTGTGTACTATTTAGGTGATATCTATTTTCACTTTTCGCCTTGTACTTTCTTTTTTGAGCAACCATTCAAATCTATTTTATTTTATTTTAATTTGTGGCTAGCTAAAACACTTAGTTTTGGGCTAATGATATGAAGCCTAAGTAATTACTAATGTAGTCTCTTATGATTGACTAAATTAATGGATGTTTTCAATATCTCTTATTCCTAATTTAATCTATATAATGACCATGTGTAGAGTTAAAATATAGTGTGATATTTTACCTCGATGGAGAAATATTGAAATAATTAGGAGTATTGAAATGAAACTCTTGCATGCCTAGACATAGGATGTTAGTTTTCTAGAGTCTATGGAGAAATAATAATTATAGGACCTTCCTTCACTTTCTTATAAGCATAATAGAGATATAAAGATACATAAGCTCTTATTCATAACCAACATAGGAGAGACTACTTAGGGAAGCTTTGGAAATTCATTGTCATTTGTCCAAAATATTTTATCTACCACTATCTTATCTTTCTTATACAATTCTTAGTTAAGATAGAATCCAAACTTGATTTTCATTGTGTAGGATAAACATTCTAGCTAAACAGGTAGTACTACCACATTTGCAGCATAGCAAAATACTTACTCATGGGATTAACACTCTCTCATATCATTTTTATTACTTGATCGATACATGCACATCCGTTATTTAGTGGACATTTATATGAAAGAGGACCTAAGCATATTTTTACACACCTCTACTTCCCATTATCAAATGTTTGGCACTAGTCAGGGAATTTGCATGCTTTCATGCAATTTTATCTATTAATTAAAAGAGATATATATTTAATTATAATTGTATCATATATCTTAAGTCTTATTATATATTATTTATTTATTTAAAATTTAAAAAAAAATTCCTTTGTTATATTATTTTTTATAATTTAATTCTTTTATTATTGGTTTATGTGTAGTAGATCTTATATGAACCTTTGTTTGATTTATAGATTTAGATGACCCATATAAACATTGAAAAATCCAAAGTAATTATAGCATTAGGAATGGTTGAACCAAATCTAGATTACACCATTCTAAACCTCTTAGGAGTATGTTAATCCTATAGTAGATATATTTCATCGAAGTATAAATAGACCTACTATCCAAATTAATAATTTTGAGCTAAAACCTGCCAATAATTTTGAGTTAAAACAAACCATAATTTAGTTGATTCAAAATTTCTAGTTTGGGAGAACTC
This sequence comes from Dendrobium nobile, assembly GCA_022539455.1. Classification (NCBI taxonomy): domain Eukaryota; kingdom Viridiplantae; phylum Streptophyta; class Magnoliopsida; order Asparagales; family Orchidaceae; genus Dendrobium; species Dendrobium nobile. The sequence continues at coordinate 65,272,815 of CM039735.1, read as the reverse complement.
CTATTAAGGATCCCATTCTATACTTAACTAGCTTCTTAAAAATTTGTGCAATATTCAAGTACAATGGTGTTAGTGATAGCACTGGTAGGCTTCATTTATTTCTATTTTTGCTAAGAGACAAAGGTAACATTTGGATGAATTCCTTACTCCTATGATCTATAACTACTTGGAATAAGTTGGCACATTAATTTCTAACTAAGTATTCCTACCATCTAAAACTTGTAAGCTTAGAAATGAAATAACATCTTTTTCTCAATTTTAAGGAGAGTCTATCTATGAAAGTTGTGAAAGATTTAAGAAGATGCTTAGAAAGTTCCCTCACCATGTTTTATGTTTTGCCTGATTGGTATGGTGAATCCAAAAACTTTCCATATAAATGGGCTTGTACAAATTCTCTTAGGTTTTAATAATATAAAATGCCACAAGCTAGAGATTATTAGTGTCTAAACTTTTTGATGAGGCTTAGAATTTATAGAGGAAAATTTCAACAAATAATTTAAGTAGTCTTCTATTTATGGTGAATCCAAAGAATATTAATCATGTTTATGATCAGATGCTTTAATATAATCATTTTATTGCTCATAGCTTCATATCTACGAAATGATAGTTTTTTACGAGTTAGTTCAAGGTTTGGAATCACAATCTTTTTGGAAGAGAGCAGATTAAATATATGTTGGAGAGAATATGCTCAATGGTTGAGAATGTTAATGACCATTGTAGTATAAAAAAAATTCCTATATTAATAGTTTATAACCTAGGCTGGTAAACACCCCAACTATAGTTTGGATAATAATAGTGTGAAACTAATTAGTGGAATACATTCAATCTAATTCTAGAAGAAATGGATCAACCTCAAAAACTTATAGGAAACCCTAGGCATATAGATATCCTTTAGGATTTAATCAAAATAATCAATTAAAGATGAGTACGGGTAAATATCTTTGGAGGAGTAAGATTGAAATGAAAATTAATTGCGAAGTCCCCCCAAATTTTTGGGGGGGGGCCCCCCCCCCCTTCAATCAAGAATTTAGAAAATCAATTTGGAAAAGCTTACCAATTTATTTTAATATAGAGCCCATGGCAACCTTGCCCAATAACACACTGAAGTTTAATCCAAATGAGAAAGAAAATCAAAGCTTGAGAATTTATGAGTAGTAGTGATATGCACCCAACCAACCTGAACAATCTAGGCAAAGTATGACTAAAGACTAAAAACATAGAGCAGATGATAGCAACCCAATTGTGTAATACGTTGTTGAGCATATAATTAGTTTACTTTTCATAATTAGTTGACTTTTTTGTAAATTTTTTATGTTATTTTAACTCTTATAATAGGTATTGTTGTTGTAAAGTAAAAATTTTCAATAAGAAATATTCCCTATATTTGCTTAATTATTGAAATCTGTCCACTTCAAAGCACTTACACTTTTGATATCTAAATTAATTAGATTAAATTATATTTATTAAAAATAGTTAAAATTAATAATGATATAAAATCATAAATGATAAATTGAATGAACAAAGATCAACATTTATACTTAAAAATCCTAATTTCATCTGAGCTTTATGCTGAAACTAAAGCATGGACTATTTTGAACAAGAATTGAATAATAAAGTTTAAGAAAATGGAATACTAGATTAAATTTGAATTTTTAGAACTCAAATATGGATTTAAGGTGAACTTATACAAACCTTACATCTATTAATATTTAGGAATCTTCGCACAAGAGAACAAGGCAACAAGATATACAATATAATTATTCTAAGTACTCAATAAAGTAAAAAAAAATGCAAAAAATAGAGTACCAATCAAAATTGGTATATGATTTAGTTGTATACCTAAAAGGTCCCTAAATACATAATTCCACAAAGGGGAGTAAGAGTTAAGCTAGTACTATGGAGGTTTACTAATGAATTTCAAATTACTAAAAAATAAATAATTTCAAAATGACTTATATTCAGGTACTTCTAAAAATAAATTGCAAACTTATACTTCACTTTAGTAGAAGACTTCAATTTGAATATTAACAAATGAATAATTTATTCTAGGAGTGCAGTTTCTTAATTTTGTTAAATTAGAATTGCCACACTTTGATTCATTTCAAACATTTAAAATGGTAATGTATTTTTTTATATTATAGTGGATTATAACTTTGTCGTGAACAATAATGCCATGAATCCTTTAAGAAATTATGTTTTAAAGCTAGGGCATCCCCTAGAAGCGACGCGATATATGGCCTGAAATAAATTGACAAAAGTGTATATGAGAGGCCACTGCACAGGCGTCGCGGGTACATTAAAATCAGCTACCCACCTACCAAACAGTTCTAATTTAAAATCTTTTTTCCAATAAAAAATCTTTTCTCAAGAGGTCTCTTTGTATTAATTTTTTATTTCTATTACCTTCCTAACAATTTAATTTAGAATACTCATATCCCAACCACTTGAGAGCATAATCACATACAATATTAACATCCTTATAATCCAATCAATAAACTTAAAAACAAAATTCTAACTCCAATCATATTAATTTATAACATTTTCCTGAAATTCTTATATTATAATAACACATACACTCATTTCTAATACATCTCCCTACCCGAATGAGCAAAGTTTAATAAATCCTAAACTATCAATTTCCTTAACTTTCTCTCTGCCAACCCATTTAATTTCCTGAAATGCACAAAATATTTAACTTCCTATAAATCATAATATCTAATTAATTCCATAAATTTTCATGTAAGGAAATATCTATTCCTAGTTTCTATCCTAATTTTAGTTTCATAGACTAGCTTCTTTAGTCCACATCCGTCTTTGATGAGTAGGAACCCCTTGCCTATTTAATAATCATGTGGATATACATAAATTTACATGCGGAATAACTATTTACAATCCTTTGCAATCTAGACGATTAAATTTCTAATAAAAAAAATAGTCCAATACTAGGTTGTACTATAACCATTTTTATAAGTGATAGATCTCTTTCCTTTCTTAATAAGGTATTAGCAATTGAAAAATCATAAACTAAACAAAAAATCTAATATGGACATTGCCACCTTCATTCGTTGTTCCAAAATTCATTGGCCACCATGACTAACATTTTGGAGTAGAAAATGAGGTTTTTTCACTTCGAGATGCCTCTATAGGTATGGAGAGGATTAGTGTCGTGGCGTATATTTGTAGCTACCCCTGATTTATCATGAAGGCGACTGGCGACGAAAAGCCTTGAGACGGTGTGAGGCAATAAGCCTCATCGACAAGAATTGGTGTAATGAGAATTTAAGGTATTAGCAAGTAAAAAATAGTTAGATTCTATCATACAAATAAAAACATCTAATTAAAATTAAAATTAGGGGAAAGTAAGAAAATAGATGCAATCAAATCATGTCCTAAACAGTTACAAAAACAAAAAAATATTAGTCCTATCAAAACTCCCCAAAGTAAATTAAGAAAGAACATATATAAACTAATCATGAACCAATCACTAAATGGTCTTCAAGAAATCTTCTCACCCCTCCATCCCTCCCTATAGATCAAAAACCAATGTCTTCCCACCAAAGCAAGCCTCACGAAGAAGTATGACTAACACAATCTACTAATCCTAAAGATGATGAATAGAACAATATCCGGACTAGCCCCCGGGTCCAAGGGGCGCTGCCCCCTGAGCGGGGGTTTTCTATCTGATTTTTTAGTAAGAGTATTTTGAAGTTCTAATTTTGTTTTTGAAGTTCGTCCAGCCTTTATTTTTTATGGGAAGATACCGAGTGTGTACCGAGCATATTCCTTAGCATATCAAGCATGTACCTAGCGTACTGAGCGTACCGCGAGCATGTACCTAGCAGAACCGGGCAAATACCTAACAGTACCGAGCAAATACTAAGCTGTATCGTGCAAAACCTATTAAACACCAGAGCAATACCTAGCTATACCGACATATACTGAGCGGTACCCCGAGCATAACTAGCAGTACCGAGTAACATGTACTGAGCGTACTGAGTCATAAATATTTGAGGCAATATTACCCTCACTAGAATAGCGCCTCTGAGGCGCGCCTCATCCAAGTAGAAGGCGTAACGCCTCTCTAGGAGAGAGAAATTGCGTAAGCCTTGAGCGGTTTATGGGTAAAATTGCACAGAGGCGCGCCTCTTATATTGCCACAATTTTAAACAAGGTTCCAGCAAGAGAAAGTTTATTGGCGACCATAGTCCCTTCACCGATGTTTTCGAGACCAAACAAAAGAAATGGAGGTGATCCTGGAGCCAAAGGAATGCGCCAAGGATTAAGATATGGTGGCTCCTAGGAGATTATTCTACCATTAATTACTACCAGAGGAAAATCAAAATTAAGAGATAATTATGACTGTTTTATTTAAGGAAAGAAAGAGGACTTATTGAAATTCAGATTTGCAAGGTGGAATATGAAGATTTATTTAGAGACATAGAGCATGATTTTGAAATAAGATTTATGGAGGGATTAAGAGAGGTTTATTTAGAGTTAATTAGATGTTTTTATTTTCATTATTTAATTGTGTTTAAAATTCAAACTTCACACATGGCAAAGGCAAAGTTGGTTCAGGATAGAATTAGTGGACGGAGCGCAAGTCCTCCCTAGTTAGTTCAAGAATGGTCCACAATCAAACAAACCTCAAAATTAAAGCACTTGCTTTAGCAATCCGAGAGCGGTGGTAATTATTGCAGGCCTGTATTAAACGATAAGCATCTTCATTTTAGGGTCCGATGGGACGGCGAGAGGAAGACGATCTTGCCCACGATGAAACATCGTGGCTTGCTAGAACTCGACATACCTGAAGCAGGTTATACAATTGAGGTGAAGAAACAGAATGAGTGAAAAGATCTTCAGGTTTGTAGCCAATTTATAGAAATTTTAAAAATATCGTAGCAGTACGATCTGGGATCGTGTACAGTACGATTCTGGCCAATAATATTGTTTGGAACGAACGTGTGTGCAAAAGGTGGTCAACTCGTACAGTACGATCAGAAGGTTTCGATCGTCCCAAGGGTCGTGGTAACAAACTTTGAACGAAAACTGACGACCCATAAACGAAAAGTTTCGTGCAGTACGAACAGGTGTTTCGTGGGCAGTACGAAAAAGGCTATATAATATCGTACTCAACCTGAGGATGAGGGACAGTCCCCCCTGAGAACATCAATGGGCAGATCGAAAGATGTGGAAGGATGTGTCGCAGCAGAGGGTTGGGGGTTGTGGTGGACCGTATGGGGGGGGGGGGGGGGGGTGGGGGGGGGCGTGGGTGGGGGGGAGGGGGGGGGGGGGGGGGGGGGTCAACATGGGGTGAACCTAAACGGTATGTGGCGGTTGGTAGGCATGCCCTTAAGTCATCCTCATCCATTTCGAGCTTGATGCAGATCGTACAGTAACGAAATGATTAACAAACCAAAGATGGTGCAATAAAGTCCGAATCAAACGGTCAATGACATAGACCTGGATCGTACAGTAACGATTGTGATCCGCGTACAGTCGATCAACGAAGAAACGATATTTTGTGTCTGTGTTTGATTTGAGGTATGTTTTTGATATATCAAACAGTAACGATATTGGATCGTACAGTACGATAAAGAAAATGTCACTTTTTCTGAATAATTAGAGTAGGAGAGTGTGTGGATATCAGGAACAACCTAGAAGATTTATTTTATTTTATTTTGAAATATGCATAAAGGTCGAAGACACCGCAAGTCCTGTCCTCAACAGTGCTAAAGGTGTCATAGGCTCGTTGGTTTAGTGAAGATGTCTACCATTAGGGCCATCAGTCCTTTGGAGTATTAATGAAAAAGAGTAAAGTGGCCAGTAATGGAAGTTTATGCTGATAAGTTCTTCTTTCCGCATAGAATAGAGGGCGCCCTTTTAATTCCATGAAAACTCTTACAGTTAAGTGTAGCTCTCGTTTTTAACCTTAACAATCAATCAAACAAGTTTTTCCTATAATAAACCATTCTTTAACGACTACAAAGTGTCAATAAATCCAATGGTTGGCCTAGCCGTTTCAAATTAAATTTACACCTCCCTATCTCAGCTTTCTACTTATATCCAACCCTCAATCTTCTATTATTTATGCAATGATGATTTGATCATCTACTAATAAAATACCATTTTCAACTCTAGCCTCAACTTATTCATACGACCACTAAACATAACACCAGTCAGGAAGAAACCTCCTAGTGCAAAAACATATGCAAATAATCACTTTTTAAAAGTGGAAACATAATTAAAGCATAACTCACTACAGTTCTGGAACATATTCCCATATGCCCTTTTTCACCTTCAAAGTCATGACTATAAACTTAACTTTGTTTTTCTGGATCCAAGCATGGTTTCTCATTATCCTCAGGATGCACCACAAACTTTGAAAACTGTGAATTTAAATAATAATGAAGACTCAAGGTGCTTGCATTATTGCAAATCCTTTTATCATCAATCAATGATATATAACCAAATGCCTAGAAATAGATGTAAATGGTTTGAAAAGACGAAAGTAGCAAAGAAGTACAGAAAGCAAACCTCCATGAAAATTATTTGCACGCCATTAAAAACAAAGAAACGAAGTAATTTCAAAAAGAAAATGCATAAAAAATTTAAAAGCAAAAATACTCTTCATCCAGGAAAAAAGATATGCACCAGCAGGACGCATACAACAACTATATTTGGTGCAGTTGTTTGAAACTATACAAAAAAGACAAAAATAATTTGACGTTAACAATCTAAAGCAATAAGATAACGTAACGTATACACCATAATTTTAAAACAAAACAACTGCCCGTTACTTTTTCGAAAACTTGAAAACAGACATATTTCTTCTTTATTCTAAACGGTAAATAAGTAACCTTGAACGCTACGTTGCTAGTGATCAATATTCCTGATTGCACATCTAACCGGCTTTGCCAGGTTCATCATCAAATGAAGGGAATAAAAAGTTAATTCCTGTCTATAAAAATAAAAAACAGACATCAAAGAAATGCAGCCTACACCTAAAATTAAAAAACTCAAGAACTTAAAAAGCATAATAATGAACATACAAATTAAGGCAAACTATTCACATGGACCAAATTTATTCACTATAAAAAGCAAGTGAACCGTGGTTCTATGCAAATGATAAAACTCGGAAAACGTAATCTAATAGAATGGAAATGAACAAAAGAACATGATTAACCCAGGCACTCCTTAAGAATGGACATGAAAAACTCACAGAAGCAATAAAACATTCAATGATTAAAAAGGAACGATAATATACGCAATTATTAAACACATAAATTTTCTAGATTCTTCATATAAATCCAATGATAAACACAAATAATAGTTCCACAATAGACAATCGCCAAGAATAATTTATGACTTAATTAGGTGCATTAAAAAATTTAGACATAATATAACCTCTATAAACTAGCAAACAAACCAAAAAGAAAAAAACATAAATGTTGATCCACAACAATACAAGCTCTATGTTGTAGTTCTTCCACCGCATACCATCCTAAACAACCATCATATCAAAGATATTTCCACTGAACAATCACATATACGCATAAAATTAAAACAATTCAAAACTCGAAAACCTGCAATCAAACAAACAAATAGATCGATAAGGAACCAAGTACAACCACCAAGAAAATTATAAACCAAATCACCGTGCCAAAAAAAACCTTACCAAAACCCAATCTTTTATGCATCATTAAGAAAATCACTTCGAAATTCTGACCACTAACTGGGAGTAAAGTTTAATTCTTAGTGCACATCAAAAAATAGGAGATAATATAAAGGAGCACATTTTTAATATGAAATTAAGTGTAAAAGCATATTTGAGAGATAATAATAAAAAAGAGCGAATGTGTAAAATATAATTTACACAGCTTTTTTTTGGACGATTTCTTGCATTCTGTTGGACAAATTTTTTAAGTTAACATTTTTTTTATAACAAACCAAAGTAATTTCCAAAAAATACCAAAAAAAGGTTTACATGAAACCAAGGACAGCAAAAATAACAGAAATAAAAAGATAAATAGAAGCCGATTTCAATCCTAAGGGCTCAATAATTGGCCGAGCTGTCCATCTTTCCGAAAAAGAAGCTCAAGACATCTCCAATTTGGTGGACGCGAAAGCGAAGCAGGCCAACCCAACCGAACAAAGAAGACCACCAACGGTTGCCCCGAGCCATGCCGACGAAAAAGCGAGCACCAGCTACATCAAATAGCGTAGGCAGAATGGCATAGAGAGACGAATAGGAGGGAGAATAAATCATAGAGAGCAAAGTCTGGACGGAGTATCGTGCCAAACGACGGTCCCAGGCACAGTCCCGGGGGAAAGTGCGATCACAGGCGGCAATTCAAGAAGATCTAGCTGGCTAATGCCGACCCCAGAGAGGCCAAACCCATAAGCTGGGAAGGACTGGATAGCCATCTCTGGTAAAGGTGTAAGAATAGTCCACAACCCGGGACCTCACGGAGAGACGCAACGTGCGACACTCTCCCGCGTTGGCTGTCGACCTCACACGGTGCGGTTCTCGCCAGTCCCCCCCCCCCACCGTCCCCCCCGACACCACCCCAAACCGCTCACCACACAACCCGTGCATTAAGCCCACACGCAAGCAAAAAAAAACCCAACGTCATTACCCCAGCCCAAAATACACCCCCGTGGACGAACAGAGAAGATTACTTCTTTAAGTTCAAAAATCATTGGATGATACAATCCATTAATTAACCCATTCAATCAAAATCATATCTAACACAATTTCATAAACTAACTTTAGATTATAATAATTTATGTCTTTAAAACAGAAGATTTTATTATGCAAATATATGAATATAATACAATAAAATAAAAAATATAGCAAATAATATTCATTGATATAATGTAAAGAAAATAGTAAGAAATTACAAAAATTACAAGATATTTTATTGATATATATTCTAACTATTTGTTAAAATTTTATTTAAAGTACTATATATGTTCAAAATTCATTAAAAAAATTTTATGTTATCCCACTAAAATTCTAAATTAAATCATCAGTCCTAAATTAATTCAGGTTTAAAAAGAAATAAGAAATAAAATCATCAATAAATATAATAATATAATAATTACATATTTTTATCCAATTTTAAGGTTAGATTGATTTGCCATAGATATCAGTGTCAAGTTTTTTATCTTTATGTAATTTTATACATCATCAATAAATTATTATATGATCTTGGGCATAAATCCTCATGCAAAAACAAGTTGGAAAGTTTCGAAATTAACAGTGGGACCATCCGAATCAACCGATTTGTTCGAAGCAAACATGAGGGTGATGTGAGTAATCAAGCGGCATGATCTGGGCGGGGGGGGGGGGGGGCTCGAGCACATGAACCCAACACCCCAAAACCAACCAAATGGCCCAAATGGGTCCAAATCAGGGTTAGAAGCGTTGTGAAGGTTCAAATCACAATTTGGATTACCAAATGTTTTCCCAACATATACAAGCTTATAGTCTAATCAAGCGCTCGAACGAGAAGAATCCATACGAGCGCCAAGATCACCAAGAAATTCCGTACATCACTAAACATTCAATGTCCATCAAGGTCCTTTACTCAAGGGATTCACATCGTGACCGTCCATCCAACCACATTCCTCACTTTCCTTGATCTCTCAACCAATATTACGGGGTACATGTCACTCCATGAAATCTAGAAAAAAGAACCTCTTTCTTACTCTTGAAAAGGGGGCTTAAAGCTAAAGAATTCAAGAGAGAGATCAGTAAATCGTTCTTTCATCATCACCTTCTGTTGACCACCGGCCTGAATCCCCATAAAACCCTTCTGCTTGAGGCTCTCACCCTTGCCATACCACAACTTGAGACCATCACCCCCGCTGGACCACCACTTGAGGCCCTTGCCCTCGCCGAACCATCACCTAAGGGCCTGAACTCCACTTGACCACCACCTAAGGGTCTGAACTTCGCCTGAATTCGCCGGACCACCACCAATACTTCATTTTAACCAGTTTGTAAATAGAAAATTAAATAAAGTTAAGAGTTCTGTTTTCAAATAAATAAAGACGAATATTTTAAGTAATAATATATTTTAATAATTAATTAACCTAGTCAACTTTACATCAAACAGGAAATAAACATAAATCTAATTAGCTAAAAATAAAAACTTGCATATGACCGAAAAAAAAACAACTTAAAAAAGCGGAACTGCTACTTAGTAACATGTATTAATTTGTCAAATTTACACCATATGGATGACTTACATTTAATATAATCCAAACAGGCTACAGCCAAACACAAAAAAAAAAAAGATTAAAAATTAAAACTGTGCTGAAAAAAAATATTAATTAATATTTACAAATCTTCTACAATTAAAAAGATACAAAAATTGCTTGAAAACACAAAAAATAAAATTATCTTCACAATTTATCAAATTTTCCTTTAGCTTCTGCCTCCGATCAAATCTTTCCAATATAATTAACCACCCATCTTGCGATCACTCTTTATAATGACTGTACAGCTCAACAAATTAACTGAAAAATGCTTTTCTATCATGATACACTATCCGAGAAGTCTATATGGTCCAACCAAAGGTTTGAAGATAACTCTCGTCCCGACTATAAACGAATGGTCCAACCTCCACAAAGCCATCTACGGATTAAAACAGTCACCGAGACAGTGGTTCAATACGTTCACACGTATCTGTGTTGCTAGGCTTCCCGCACTCAATTAGACCCATCGCTTCTAATCTTTAACAAGACAATAAGTTCACAATCTTCTATTCTAATATATGTTGACAACATTTCTTATAACCAGAAAAAGACCAGGACACATCACAAATATCTGGTTCAGCTTATGCAAAGAATTTTCTATGAAACAAATAGGGGAACAAATGAATTTCTTGGACTCAAGAATAGCCGTCTCAACAACAAATATTCTCTATCGTTAAAAGAAGTAATGCGTACCAAATACTCCTACAAGCACATCATAAACAATGTAATTCCCTCTCCAAATCCATGTTGCAAGAATTCATTACTCAGATCCCAATCTCTACAGACGTCACACAGGATCCCTACAGTACTTGATGCTTACTCGTTCGGATAGAGTATCATGAAGAAAAGCATTTTTCACGTGGAGAAAGAATTTTATAATATTGATAAAATTTAAGAAAAAAAAAAAACTATACAATTATTCTTAATCTATTTAGTGCTTAAATATTTAACATTTGAGCGTTACTTTCTTCATGACAATATTTTCCCATGACATGCTTAGAGCAAGATTGGAAATGATTACGCTTACCAAAAGAAAAGGAATCTATAAATGTTTAAAGAATAATTTCTTGGTTTAATATTAATGTGTGTATCACTGCATGGATATTATAAAATTATAATATGCAAATATTCCACTTATTCTGAGAAGTTAGAAGATTTGTCCAAAAAAAAAAACCAACAGAAGCGTCTCTTCGTCATCTCCAAGCCGACCCAACACAATGCTTCATTTTGATAACTGCTATCAAGCGATATATTATGTCTAAAACTAAGTGAGAATGCGATTATACTGTTGAATAAAGACATTAGTAAACGTCTAAGACATTCAAATAACCCTTTTTTTTTTTTTTTTTTTTTTTTTTTTTTTTTTTTTTTGTTTTTTTTTGGGGGGGTTTTATTTTTTTTTTTTTTTTTTTGCAGACTAAAATTTAAGATTAAAATTAAATTACAAAAAATTTTAAAAAAAAATTCTGACGTAGAAAGATCGTAAACAGAGTTAAGATCAATAATAAAAACAGGGGAAGAGTGAAGCAAACATATAAACCCTTCTATGGAAACATAGAAAACCATGTAGAACTTTGAAAAATAGATGTATTATTAGGATCAGATCTGCTCACCTGGTTGGTGAAGCCAACACCGACGCCAAGAAGGACGCGGCCGATGATTAGCCATGGCACATACCTTGCCGCGCCATAACCGGCCGTACCAACAAGGAAGGTAATCCCGCCGCCGAACTTCGACCACTTTCCGGCCCAAGGTCCGCGTCATACAGACGAAGCAAAGAATGAGCGAATAAGCCGCGATATAACATGGACGAGGTGAACTCCGTTAAAAATTGGGAATCGAACCTACAGTACTGATTCGGGCTCGGTGTTACCCCTCCTTCGGTACACCGACGGGAAGAATATATCGCAGACATGACTCCGTTGATGTCACTCTGCAACCTTCAATCTGTCCTATCAAATTAGGGAAAAACACATAGAAATTCATATTCTGATCAATCTTTCGGATTTATAAGTGAAACCCCTAAAATTTAAGACTTCCGACTCGATCTTACCAGAGATTCCGATGTCCGTAACCGAAGATAAGGCCCGCCGTGGCCGCCACAAGCAGGCGAGGAAAACAAACATTGTCATCTTCCCCGGAAACTCCTTCCCATCACCAGTATGTCAAGATTGCTACCTCCCGCAATGACAAAAAGAAGAAAATGAAAGATGCGAGGGAAAATTTTGTGAAAGGCCGAGCACTGATGAGGATACAGAATTGCGTGGTATTTAAACTTTTTTATAATGATCGTTCAAATATGAGAATGGTATTGTTGTAAAATTGCAGAGCTATGAGATTATTTTTAAACGCCTATTGGATATGAACTGAGCCTCTGAAAATCGGCTCAAATATATGAAACTCACAAAAAAAAAAAAATTTAATGATTCATTTGGAGTTGAATCGTTACATAATAAATATTAGAAATTATTTAAATATAAATCAATTAAAAATAATATAAAAATATCACGTGAATAAAATTTGACATAAAATAAATAAAATTGTATTATGAAATATAGAAAATATATAAATAATAAATTCAATAATTTAAAAATTAAAGACTTCAAAAATTTCAGTAAAAAGACATTAGTAAGGCTAATTTTTAGGAGCACGTTTTAATAATGACAATTATAAAAAAAATAGATTTAATTAAGAATTTAAAAAGAAAATAAATATGCTAAAATAATGGCCCATTTTTTATCGCGTATCCGTGGGAAGATGGATTGGATATAATAGAGAAAGGTGTTGGAGAGAGAAGAAAGAAAACAGTTTGAGAGAGAGAATAAATTTCACTGCACTCTCTCCATAATACAAAATATATATATTTTTTAATTATTACCTAATGATATATATGTTTATTATTTTATAACTAAACATAAATTTGATTAAATAAAACAACAACATCAAGCCTTAGTACCCACTATGTGGGTCGGCTCTTACATGAATCCTTTTCTCATAATTTTTCCGTTAAAAGTCAAATTCTTATTTAAATACTAATATATAGAAAAATTCTAATCTATTCTTCTAACAAGGTCTTTTTAAGGTACTACCTCTCTATTCTTACATTAATCAAATCTAATACCCCAATTTTCCTAATCGGGTCATCGGAAGGTCTCCGTTTAATGTGACCAAAATCATCTAAGGCAACTCTCTCTAATCTATTCTTCCAATTGATACTCTAACCTTTCACGTATATGCTCAATTTCGTATCCTAACTTAGTATTTAAAATAAACATATAAAATTTTAAAAAATATGTAGTTAAAATATATTTTAAATATAAAAAAGTATAAATTTTTTATATATATTAAAAAATATATTTTAAACAATAAAATTTAAATAATATTAATTAAAAAATATTGAAATAAAAGTTTAAATATTTAAAAAAAGTGAAAATAGTAGTTACATATTTAAAATAAACTAAATTTTAACTATTAATTATTATTAAACTATTATTTTTTTACTAAAAAAATATATTATCACTATTATAGTTTGTAATTTAATAAAAAATATTAATATAGTTATATATTATTTTGATATACAAAATTTTTTAAATATTAATTTAATATTTTTCTTTTAAATATATTTTATATTTTTTACTTATTTCTAATAGAATATATTTTAAAATTACTATTGAATAAAATTTTTAGATATATTACTAATTATTACGTAAATAATTTAAATATTTATTAATAAATTTAGTTATATTTAAAATGTATTATGCTTTTTTAATATGTATAAATTAAATTATAAAGAATTAAAATTAATTATTTATTAATTATCTTTTAAACAAGTTTAATAAATTTAATTATTTATCTTTTAATAAATATGATTTTAAAAAAGGAAATAATTTTTAATTCTTTAAAAATTTTCTTTAATTTTTTTTTTGAACTACAAATAAATATATTATATTTAAACAAAAATATAATATAATATTTTTTTAGTTTTAATATTAAATATTTATTCAATTTAAATATTATTTAAAATATATTTAAGTAATTATTAAATATTTAAACTATTAATTTATCTATTTTTTAAAATTAATTATTATTTTATATAATAGTAAATTAAAATTAAATTTTTAAAAAAAAAAACCCCACCGGCATTTCACTCTCTCTCTCTTCTCCCGCGCACATACTCTCACTCTTCTTCCCGCCCCCATCTCTCCTCTCATTTTCTCTCTCTAGGGAATTAGCCTAATGCCCATAAATAATGCCTAAACTTTTCCACGCATTTTAAAAATCGCCGATTATTCAGCGATGTGCTCTTTCCTTAAAATTTTTTACTAAATCTGCTTCTTTTTGCTAATTGTCATTATTGAGTGCCCTCTCTAAAAATAGCTAACCAAGCCCAAAAGTATATCCCTCAATAAATTAAATATTAGAGAATAAAATTTAAGTAGATTTACTTAAGGAAAAAAAAATTTCCCAGCACCATAAAGAGGAGAAATGACAAATCCCTTTCTGATAGACCTTTAAAGATAAATTGGAAAAGGGTTTCCGACGATCACCTTTTGAGGAAGCAAATGTAACTCAAACGCCACTTTTCATTCTTATAGGTTTAGAAACAGGGTTTGTGAAGAATAATAATACCTTTTGTTCTTGTAAGTTAAATTATCATAATTTAAATAACATTTATATTTTTTAAATTTTAATAAAAGGTGAAAATTCACCTTTTCGAACTACAATTCAAAATGCCTAAATATTACAATTGTGAACTGGTCTGTTCAACAAAAATTGGGATCTGATTTCGATATTCCCCTAGAAATCAATGGATCGAGGCGACTAAGAGCGAATTAGGTATTTGAACTGATCGAACCATTAACACTGACGCTCTCACATTCAAACAACGTTTGATGATCCCATTTTTTAAATATTGATGTATGTGCCACATCAAAATATAAATTATAAACCATTATATACAATACATGTTTTCACAATATAATAAAATCCTCCATTTGTAGGCTTCTTTGGGACGTCTTATTACTATTAGCTTTACTAAAACGGAGTTTTACGTACAAAATAAAACTCCGACATGGTAATGGTGATGGGTGGCAAATGACAACTACAAAACTATGAATTTGCATATTAATAATCAGAAATAATATTGAACGTTTGCCGACTAAAATTATATAACTTGTGTAAAGTAAAGTTATTATAGAATGTATAATACAATGTATTTATTACTCTTATGCAATTATTTAAAAAAAAAAATCTAAATAATATAAAATATAGTTGAACTCTATTTAGCTGAATTATTTAATATTAATTTGACTCTAAAACTGAATATCTATACAAAATAATTTGTTGATCTCAAAAATTAATTGAATGAAATATAATGTTTGTTTATTTTTTAATTTTTTTCGGGCTGTGAAGTATAATAAAATTTATCATACTATAGTAATATTTAGAAAAAAATAATTTTCTAAAAATTAGAGTTCTGTTTTTTGTAGTAGGGTATATTCATTGCAGTCGATTTATTTAAAATTTACTTAAATTTATATAACATTTTAAAAATCGGCCAATTGTACCTTCTTAATAAACTTTATACTAAATTAGACCATGCTTATATATATATTAATCAATTTGATTTTGATTTCCAAAAAAGAATTTATTATTCAATATTTAAATAAATTTAATACGAATATAATCATTCGTAAATTTAAATTAAATTTTAGAGTCAACAAATAAATTTAATAACCGTTAAATATTTATTCATTTTTCTCGAGACTGCTTTCTTAATTTCTCTCGAAAATTGTTTCAGTTTTCACTACTAAATAGAGCTGGATTTTGGGTTTGGTCCAGCAGGATTAATGATTCGCTTAAATATTTACAAACATTTAGATTGCTACAAGGCTATGCATAAACGCCACAGATGCGGCTCTATTCCTGCGCCGTGGATGATGGTCATTCTGTTTCAACGAGCATGGATGATGCCATCTGTTCCAAGAGCCATACGATGCATACTGGTGCCTCATCGTCAAAGTACGCACATATATCTTTTCTTACATTTCTGCATACTCTCTCTCTCTCACACATTCCAATCATGTACTCAGTATGATGGACGGTCTACCATTCTACCGATCTACGCACACCTTTTCTTTTCTTTTATTAGATTAAATTTAATTTTTTTTTTTTGGGAATATTTGGGATTAAATTTAATTTTTAAAACTAATCCTTTGTTTCTACTACCTCCGCCTCCGCCCGTGCCTAGTTTATTTTTTTTCTAACGTTGGCAACAGCTTTTATCTCTCTCCTCATTATCTCTCCCCTCTCTTCTTTTATCACTCACCCCAGCCGCCTCTCTCTCTCCTGCCAATGTTTGTTTTAATTTTTTGAGAACGAATTGATAAAATTTTAAATAAATTTTAAGTAAATTAATTAGTTTTATAGTTAAATTTATTATTTTGTTTATTTATAATTTTTCTTTAGTAATTAGTGAAATATTATGTATAATTAATTTAATAAAAAAAATTTAGAATTAATAAACAATTAATTAAAATTTTAGTAGATTATGATCATACTAATTTAAATATAGTTCAAAATTAAAACTTAATTTAATAAGTCTCAATAAAATATCTTATTAGAAAAGAAATTTATTGAACTCAATTCATTAATAATCATCGGAGAAATATTAATTTTATTTAATAAATAATAAAGGATATAAATAATATATCTATTTTTTAATGGGAATGCATAAAATTTTAGACGTATTTTATAATTTTTTCATTAAAAATAGACTCATTGATCTATGTTTACAATGAATAAAAATTATATTTTAAGAGTAATTTAATAATTAATAAAATTATTGATCCTCTGTATCCTGTTTTGTTATTGATCTTACTCCGTACGATCTTTAAACTATAGAACAGAAAGAAATTTGTTCCAAACTAAAGCTAATCAAATATATTTTAAATATTAATTTATAGGCTGAATTATGATTAGTCTATATCTTCTTATAGATTTAAGTTTATCTTATACTAACATCTTCTATAATCCCAGAAGTTATCATATGATCGGATTATTTCTAATAAATTAATAAAAATTAAAATATACTCTTTTGCTAGCTATGATCTATGCCGCCATAGTGAAGAAACTAGATTTCTTGATCTAGTCTCTTGAACCCAAGCAGCGGATAAATTATAACATACACAGGATATAATAATATTCGGAGAACAGCATTTAACTAAGCAGAGGAAAATAACAAAACAGCTAATGCCCAGATTTATACAATGTTAATTTGTAAAATTAATAAAAATTAAAATATACTCTTTTGCTAGCGCGCTAAGTCTAATGAGAGTAATTTAATAATTAAATATAATTTGTGGTCCCATAGAAAAAATTTTCTGGCTCTGCCCCTGTGTACTCTCTGTCATTTATTCGACTAATGATTCAGGATATGAATATCCTCGCATCGCTCAAGCAATACTAATACTACAATGATACACTCTACAGCCCTCGATATAATGAGAGAGCGCTCAGAGCAGCAGGTAATTGATCATATAAACAATAAGGATTTACATATAAGGGAGCTTCTTTAACTTGTTCAATTATATAATTGATTTCCACTTTAATTAGTTTATTCTGAAATCACAGAATCCGCAAATCAAAGTAAGAGCTAGTAACAGATTTCAGAAGACGCATATCTAATTTCTTGATCAATAGTTGGGCCGATTAACAACCACAGAGAGAATATAGTTTGCACCATATGTCAGTTACTTATTAATTTTTTATTTTCTAAATTTATTAATGTATAACAATAATTAATTTTCATTTACTTATGAATTTATTGAAGGAGAACATCAAATTGAAGAAGAACATAGCTATCCTGAAATGCAACCATATCTATCATGTAGGATGCATCAAAAATTGGTTGATGATTAAAAATGAATGTGCGTCTGTAGAGCACGGGCTATCCCTGATGAAAATGTTTGAAGAGTTTCTATGTGACGAGAATAATGATGATGGTTATGTATATTCACAATTTATAAATTTTCTCTCTCTAGTTTGAATGAAAATATTTTGATTTTTTCTTTATTTTCTTAAGTAAATTGTATATTAATTCTGTCTATAAATTGTTTAGCTAAAAATTAGCATATATACTTTTTAGAATAAGCCTCTTTATTTCATTCATTAAATTTGAAATTAGATATGATAATATTGCCTAAAGAAAATAAAGTTTTGTTAATTCTTATGTATTTTGAATAACAATTTATGATCAATCCTATCATCTCTAAATCAAAATGAGTCATATATTAAGAAAATATTCCCATCAAAACATATTAGTATATAAATTGTGTTTCATAGCTCTATTCCCATTCGCCCATAATGCATCCATATTACAATTTGATTTGATTTCCTGGTTTGGCAGATTTTTCGTCTAGTCATGCTTTTGTGACTATAAACATTTAGTTAGAAGAAATTTAAGGAGGAAAATGAAAAATAGATGATAACATGGAGTTTTATGTAAAAAAAATTATATAATATTGAGGACTCCGAGTCCAGAATTTTTTGAAAGGTTTAAAAGATGTTTACATTTTTGAATAAGAATTTAGTAAATTTATTATAAGGCCACCTATAAAAATATATATTAAAAGAACATTTTCACCAAATTGGCTCTAGAAAAAATTTAAAAAATCACTCGCTTAGGTTTTCTTCAAATAAAATTCTTTTTTGTGTTATTAAAAATATCAAATTTGTTATAATGTGGAAAAATATTGCTACAATTTTAAAATTTAAACTTCTATAATTAAATTCTTATTAAAAAATAACATACTATTTCTAAAGACAAAAATGACATTTTACTATTGTTTGAAAATATAAACAAATTTTATTTTATTTTAATACAACGATGATGGGTGGCGGTGCTTAGTGGAGGCTCGGTGATATGTGTGGTAGGCCACAACGGTGTGGTCGGTGACCGGCGATGTAAAGTGTATGGGTGGCAAGTGACACGACGGTGTACGCGACAGGCAGCATGCAGTGGCGAAAGGTCACGGCGTTGTGGCCCCACTGTCGGCGGACTATCGAGGAGTTACATGGCGGCGTATGATGGACCCGCGATAGGGGTGGTTGGTGACTACCGACAATGGTGGAGGGCGACATCAATTATAATATATTTTTTGTGTATTTGAAACTAGCTCAAATATGAGGAATCCAAATATACCAAAAATAAAAGATACAATTTTTGAAAAATGCACCAAAAATTTTCCCCTGAATTTGTTTTCCTTCAAACTGACATCATATTCTCTATCTCTAATCTCCTATTTTAGAATATTTTACACTCTGTTGCATGCAACCAAAAAAATTCTAGAAATATGATTCGCTAGTTTATATTAGCTATAAATTAATACCCTTTGTCTTTACTGTATTTTCTAGCTTACCATTAGCTAAGTCTTTATTAGGCCTTTCTCTGATAAAATTCGAGATACAGGAATAATACAATCCGTTTCATCTTCTTTTCCTGGCCTCACTGTGTTCTTTCTTCCTCTCTATTCTCTGTAAAGTTTCTCATGGTACAAGAGCCATCAGGGAAAACTAAGATCCCATTGGACTCTTTGCCTCCTCCCGCCTCCTCCTTCTCGACCTCTACCTCTACCCAAACCGCTACACCAACATTCCGCCGAATCTCAAGTTTCTTGTGTTCAACATCAAGAACCTTGCTCCACACCAACTAACCCTGAAAACTATCAATCTGGCGGGTACAGCTGCTACAGCAAGCAATCACACGGCTAACGGGTTTGCCGGACATTCTCCTGGGCATCGTCCAAGCTCCTCCAGACAATCACCTCCACCGACTACGCACAATGGCTCATCGACAGCAATCTCCTCTCCACCATCTTCTCTAAAGTATCTCAATACATCCGTCATATATTATCACGTCCACCACCTCCAACGAGGCTTGGACCGTTCTTGAATGGAGACTTTCAACCAACTAATCCGCTCCCGTGTGATCCAACTAAAAATGAGTTATACCGAACACAAATGAAAGATCTCTCGGTCCAACAATACCTCACTCGTATCAAGACCATCGTGGACAACATCTCAGCGTCTGCTCCAAGATTGAATCCAAGATGTAATGCTCATATCCTCAACGTCTGCCTCCGACTTACAACTCCTTCAAATCACCCATCCGTAACTCCCTTCTACCCATACGATCTAGACACTTTCTATCGTCTTCTTTGCAACGAAGAATACACTCCAACAATAACACTTCAAGAACAGATCGGCAATGTCAATCCTGCCGCCCTCTACCGCACCCTCAAACTCCTCTCGCAACCATAGCAACAATAATAGACACTTCAACAAACCCAAGAATCAACCTCCGTTCAACCGGCATCGACTCCTCCCGCCCCTTCCTACGCTCAGCAACAATCGGCAGGCTTATCTGCCAGATATGTGGCAAACTCGGCCACACCGCTCTCAACTGTTGGCACAACAATCCCAATATGCCCCCCACTGACACAAGGCAACCACGGGCTCTCTTCGCCATCCACCGCCCAGTCAGTCAAGACTGGATTCTTGACTCCGGGCATCCACTCACCTGACACCGGACGCCAATCACCTCTATTACCGCTCGGCTATCAAGGTTCGGACACGTCTCGACTGCCAACAGTACTTCCCTTCCAATCACCAATGCCGACCAAGGACTTCTCCCTTTGCGGACACGCCCGTAAGTTAAAACTCAACAATTTACTTCATGTACCTTCATTACCCACAATCCTATCTTCGTGTCTAAGCTCACTTCAGATATTTTGTCTCTATTTTCTTTCAATGCTACGGTTTTTTCACAATCAGGACTCACAGGACCATCTGTCCTCTGCTTCATGGGCAACTCGTAACGGACTCATCACATCAGCACCCTTCGAACAGCAACCTACGGTCTCACGGCTCTCACGGCATACCACCAACGACCGGAAACTGGCACTCTCGCGCCTCGGCCATCCGAATATAAGCAACTCACAATGTCCTTTCCAGACTGTTTCCCCGAATTAATAATGTACCTACTCTTTCTTATGCAATTCATGTAATCAGGCCAAGAGCACAAATTACTTTTTAATAAAAGAACTTTCGTTACCACTGCACCCCTTCGACCTCATTCACACCGACGTCTGGGTTCCGGCTTCGCACCTTTCACAGATGGCCATCGCTACTACATCATCTTTATAGATGATCACACTCGGTTCTCCTGGCTTTACCTTCTCTACACCAAAAATAAGCATAACCGCCTTTAAAAACATCGCAATCTCATAAAACTCAATAAAACCAAACCCCAAAAATTCACGCTCTGACGGTGGAGGAGAATTCACTAGCCATGCTTTTCGCCCTACTTGCAAGAAAACGGAATTATCCATCAGCTACGTGTCCCCACACGCCAGAGGCAAAACGGTCCTCGCCAACGAAAACACCGTCATTGCTTGACTTAACTCGTGCCCTCCTACACAATCCAGCTTACCTCCCAAATTGGTCCTCGGCCTCACCACAGCTCATCTCCCAATCACACAGGCTCCCTCCAACCATTTTCCAACCAAATCCCTTTCAACTCCTTCACGTATCCCGCCGACTTAACGCACACCTTCGTACCTTCGGCTAATGTTATCCGTGGTTGAAGCCTTATTTCCAAGGACAAACTAGCGCCGAGATTCTACCCTGCCTTCCTGGTTTATTCACCCAACACAAAGGATATCTCTGTCACAATATCACCACCGGTCGGACTCACATACCAGACACACGATCGTCTTCTCGAACTAACTTTCCGTTCCAGCACAACACCATCTCGGCTAACAGGATCTCCAATAACCACCTCTCACACCCCTCCCCTTCTCCCTATCCCCACGTCTACCATCCCTCACTCCCTACAGACAAACGCACACCAATAACTGAACCTCCTACTATTCCCCCTAATCACAGTTACTCCACATCCCACCTGGACACTAATCAGACTTCCCCAAATTCCCATCTCCTCTCCCCAACACAGCCACACTATCACCCCCTATCATCCTATGCAAACACGTCTTAGATCATGGGATAATAAATCGAAACTGATCTTTAATCTTCTTGCCCAGCTCAACCCTTCCACCATACCGAGACTATGTTCAAGCTCTCAAGACAGACCAGGCGGAATGCAATGCAGGCAGAATTCGACGCACTTAAACGACAATCACGGGACCTCGCGTCTCACCTCCCTCAAACAACCCATGTTAGGCTGTAAATGGACGTATAAATCAACTTCTACCTAAGGCCAAATAGATTGTTACAAACTTGGCTCGTAGCCGTACTCGCTACGATCAAAAATTCGGCATCAACTACAACGAGACCTTCAGTCTTGTTGCGAAGATGCTTACTATCCGCCTCCTGCTCACGCTATCCCTCAACCGTAAAGGCCCATGTTACCAACTTGACGTATCCAATGCCTCCATCATGGAGATCTACCCGAAGACATTACATGCACCAACCATCTGGTTTCGTCGATCACAACAACCACACGCTGTGTGGAAACTTCAAAATCTCTCTACGGCTTGAAACAAGCACCGCGTAATGGTTCAAAACTAACCATTTTCTTCCAACAACAATTCTTCAGGTTTAGTCGTTCCGATCCCTCTCTCATTCTTACTCAAACACAACATTCAAATATATATTCTTATTAACGTAGACGACTTCTTGGTGACAGGTAACACGACACTGCAATTCGGCTGCTACTCCAACCAACTGCAACACAATGCGCCTCAAACAACTTGGCAATATCTCGCTCTTCCTCGGAATCAGGTGCACGTTCCAAATCCGGTACTTTCTATCAAGAACACTATGCTATGCAAATCTTAACGACGCTAGGCTACAAGGATCAAAGCAGCTCCTACCCCGTCACACCGTCTAAGAAACAGAAGGAACCGAACTCCCAACCATTTCCGTATCCATCCCTCGACGTGCCTCGCTGGATCACTCAATACCTCTCCATCATAAGACCGGATATCACCTTCGCAACGAACCGGATCTGTCAACATATGCAGTCTCCAACAACAAGACTTTAAGGCACTCAAACTCTTCTCGCTACATCAAAGCACCTATCATTTGGACTACCTATCGTCTGGCTCGCTGAACTACGCACTTATTCAAACGCAGACTGGGATCACCGACACCAGCGATTGGAAGTCGTTTCGGCTTCTGCACCTTCCTCGACCCAAACCTTATTTCTTGGACATGAAAAAGCAGGCGACCATAGATAAATCCTCCACCGAAGCGAGAAATATCTCTCTCCGCTGCGCTTACGGACGTGATATGGATTCGTCGACTAGCCACCGAACACAATCTCTCGCAACCGTCACTGACCATCATTCACTCGATAACACATCAGCTATGGCCATTGCCAAATACCGTGTTTCATGCAAGAACAGAAGCATATTGAGATTGACTATCACTTTATTCGTCAGCAATTGGCTCTGGCTAACTTCCAGCTCGGCACATCCTCCAAAAGATCAAATAGCTGGACATCCTAACGAAGCCTTCTCTGATCGCTCGCTTCACTGAATTACGAACAAATTAACCATTCGGACACCGAATGCTCTAGTTGAGGGATGGATATACTAAAAAACTATGAATTTGCATATTAATATCATGAAAAATATATGAACGTTTGCCGACTAAAATTTATATATAACTTGTTGTAAAGTTAAAGTATATTATAGAAATGTATATGCATCTTTATAAATGTATTTATTATCTCTTATGCAATTCTTTAAAAAATGAAAATCTAAATAATATAAAATATAAGTTGAACCTATTTAGCTTGATTATTTAATATTAAATTTGACTCAAAACTGAATATCTTATACAAAATATTTGTTTGTACGTCAAAAATTAATTGGAATGAAATATATGAATTTGTTGAGTATAATTAATTGTTTATTTAAAATCTTTACTTAAATTTTATAAAATGGTACATTGTACCTGCTTAAGAAAAACTTTATACTAATTAGACCGGTCTTCTAACAAGTATTACAATAATCAAAATACAAATAATATTCATATTTAAATTAAATTTTAGAGTCAACAAATAAAATTATTAACCGTTAGAATAATTATTTCGTTTTAGATTTCATAAACGGTCAGAATAAAAGGATATCAAATATCCTCCCCCCATCCCTTTTATTCTGACCGATTTATGAAATCTAAAACGAAATATATATTCCAACGGTTAATCAATTTTAATTAGTTGACTCTAAAATTTAATTTAAATTAGAGAATGATTTCATTTTGATTATTTGAATACTTGTTTAAGACCGGTCTAATTAGTATAAGTTATCTTAGGTGCGCTCTAAAGCCTAGATTGTGTAATAATTCTAATTCGGCATGATCACATCTACAAAATGAATACTCTTAGAAATTATTTTTTCTAAGATATATTAGTATAATTTATCGCACTCACCAACAAAAATTAATAACGTAAACATATACATATATTTCATTTCAATTAGATTTTTGACCGTCAGAAAACAAATTATTTGTTAAGATATAAGTTTAGGAGTCAAATATAATTAAAAATCATCAAGCTAATAGGAGTTCAACTAATTTTTATATTATTTAATTTTCATTTTTTAAAAGAATTGCATAAGAGATAATTAATACAGTTTATAGAATGCATTATACTTTCTATAATATAACTTTACTTTACAACAAAGTTATATTAATTTTAGTCGGAAACGTTCATATATTATTCATGATAATAGTTACTATGCAACATTTCATAAGTTTTTGTAGTACTATTCCATCAGCCTCATACATTAGAGCATCGTGTCCGAATGTTAATTGTTCCGGAATTCAGTGAATCGAGCGATCGAGAAGGGCTTTCGATAAGGATGTCAGCTATTGATCATTGGAGTAGATGTGCTCGAGCTGTAAGTTGCCAGAGGCAATTTGCTGACGAATAAAGTGATAGTCAATCTCAATATGCTTTGTTCTATGCATGAACACCGGGTATTTGCAATGGCCATAGAAGATGTGTTTATCGTCAGTGTATGATGGCAGTGACGTTGCGAGAGATTGAGTCGTCGGTGGCTAGTAGACGACAATCCATACACGTCCGAGCGCCAGCGAGAGAGATATGTTCTCAGCTCGGTGGGAGGATTTATCTAATGTCGCTGCTTTTTCACTGTCCAAGAGAACTAAGGTTTGGAGAGGGGCCAGAGGTAGATAAGATCCCCGAAACCGATCTTCCAAGGCTGGTGTCATGTATGCCCAGTCTGCGTTTGAATAATGCGTAGTTCAGGGCTGAGCCCGTGAGATAGGTGTCTCCATGAGTACGGGTGGCTTTGATGTAGCGTAGCCAAGGGGTGAGTTTGATGACCTTAAAGGTCCTGTTCTGGGGGGATGGTAGACTGGCATATGTGTTGCAGATCGTGTTCGTTGCGAAGGTGATATCCGGTCTTTGATGGAGAGGTATTGAAGTGATCCAGCGAGGCGACGGAAGAGGGATGGTATCCGGAAATGGTTGGGAGTTGGTATCCTTCTGTTTCTAGACGGTGTGACCGGGGGTAGGCAGCTGCTTTGCAATCCTTGTAGCCTTGCGTCGTAAAGAATTTTGTCATAGCTCGTAAGTGCTTATTGCGTATAGAATGTAGCTCGGATTGGACCACGCTGTGCACTTGAATTCGGAGGAAGGAATCGAGATATATGCAAGTTGTTGACTGGCGCAATTGAGTTTTGACAGTATATGGAGTAGCAACCGAATATGCAGTGTCCGCGTTACCTGTCACCAAAAGTCGTACCGTAAATAAGATATACTATTGAATGTTGTGTGTTGTGTAAGATAAGAAAGCGGGATCGGAAACGACTAAAAACCTGAAGACCACTGTGTAGTTGGAGAAAAATGGTTAGTATATTTGAAACCAATACCGCTGTGCTTGTTTCAGCCGTTAGAGCGATGTTTTGAAGTTTCCACACCCGCGTGTGTTGAATTGTGATCTGACGAAACGTCAGAGTGTTGGTAGCATGTAAAGTCTTCGGGTAGATCTCCATGATGAAGGCATGGCAACGTCAGTTGGTACATGGTGTGCCATATCGGATGAGGCGATAGCGAGCTGAGAGATAGGCGCGATAGTATGACATCTTTCGCCACAAGATCACGGAAGGTCTCCTGTTTGACGTTGATGCCACTAATTTTGATCGTACGAGAGCTACCGACTACAGACCCTAAGCATTGTAACATATCTATTTGAGCCATAGGTAAGATAGTTTGATCTTTATACGATCTCATTACAGCCATAACATGGTTGTTTGAGGGAGGTGAGACGAGAGTCCACGCTTGTTGTCGTTTAAGTGCGATCGAATTCTGCTGCATTCATTCCGCCAATGGTTGTCTGAAGCTGAAACTATAGGTATCGTTCGGATGAAGGGTTGAGCTGGGCAAGAGATTAAAAGATATTTCGATTTAATTATCACTGATCTAAGACGTTTTTGCATAGGATGATAGGGCATACGATGATAGTGTGTGGCTGTGTAGGGATGAGGCGTCCAGATGTGGATTTTCGGGTGAAAGTCTGTTAGTGTCCAATGGTGGTATGATTGAGTACTGTGATTATAGGGGGAATAGTAGGAGGATTCATTTAATGTAGAGTAGCGTTCTTGTCTGTAGGGTCATCCGTGAGGGCAATGGTAGACGTGGTGGCTGAGGAGCAGGTGGGAGGGGTGTGAGAGGTGGTAGTGATTGGAGATCCTTGTTGCGAGAAGGTGTTAGTGGGCGGGAACGGAAAGTTACGTCGTAGAAGACGATGTAGGTCTGGATATGTGAGTCCCGACCGGTGGTGATATTGTGACAAGTATCCTTTGTGTTGGGGTGAATACCCCCGAAGATACCTGTCCAGAGTAGAATTACGGCGCTTGATTTGTCCCTCTGGATAAGCTTCAACCGGATAACATAATGCAGCCGACGGTACGAAGGTGTGCTGTAAGTCGGAGGGATACGTGAAGCGATGAGGTGAAAAGAGATTTGGTTGGAAAGCTTTTGGAAGGGAGCCTGTGATTAGGAGATGAGCTGTGGTGAGGCCGAGGACCAAAATTTGGGAGGTAGCGGATTTTGGTGTTAGGTACGGGCACGAGTTTAAGTCAAGCAGTACGGTGTTTTCGTTCGGCGAGACCGTTTTGCATCTTGGGTGTTTGGGGGACACGTTATCGAGAGAATTCGATTTCTTGCAAGTGGAGCGAAAAACGCATGGCTATGAATCTCCTCCACCGTCGAGCGTGAATTTTGGGGGTATTGGTTATATTGATTTTAATGAGATTGCGAGGTTTTTAAAGGCGGTTATGGCTTCATTTTTTGGTGTAGAGATAATGGTAAAGCCAGGAGAAACCGAGTGTGTTCATCTATAACAGATGGATGTAGTAGCGAATGGCCATCTAGTGAAAGAGTGCGAAGCCGACCCCAGACGTGGTGTGAATCGAGGTCGAAGGGGTGCAGTGGTAGACCGAAAGTCTTTTATTAAAAAAGTATAATTGTGTGCTCTTGGCCTGATTACAAGAATTGCTATATTGATAAATTGAAAGAGCAAGGTACATTTATGTTCAAATTTCGCGGAAAACCAAAATATTAGTCTGGAAAGGACATATGCTGAGTGGCTTTATATTCGGGATGGCCGCAGGCGAGAGTGCAGTTTCACGCGTCTTTGGTGGTACACGTGAGAAGCCGTTGAGAGCCGTAGCTTGCTTTCGAAGGGATGCTGATGTGATAGAGTCCGTTACGAAGTTGCCCATGAAGCAGACGACGATGGCATGTGAGTCACTTGATGACAAACGTTAGCCATTGAAAGAAATAGAGATCAAAACAATATTCTGAGTTGACTTAGACACGGAATAAGAGATTGTGGGTATGATGAGAGGAAGAAGTAATTGTTGAGTTTTAACTTACGGAGCCGTAGTCCGCAAAGGGAGGAAGTCTCTTGGTCGGCATTTGTGATTGGGAAGGTGGAAGTACACTGTTGGCAGTCGAGACTAGTGTCGAACCTTGATAAGCCAGTGGTCATATAGATGTGAATTGGCGCTCCGTGTCAGTGTGAGTGGATGCACCGGAAGTCAAGAATCCAGTCTTGAATTATTGGGTCGGTGGGATGGCGATAGAGTAGCCGTGGTTGCCTTAGTGCAACGTGCGGGGCATATTGGGATTGTTGGGTGCCAATACAGTTGAGAGAGGATGTGGCCGAGTTTGCCACATATCTGAGCGATAACCATGCCGATGGTTGACTGGCGTTAGGAAGGGCGGAGGAGTCATGCCCGTTGAACGGGAGGTTGTTCTTGGCGTTGTGTTGAAGTGATGCTATTATTAGTTGTCTATGGTTCGAGAGAGTGTAAGGGTGCGGCGTAGAGGGCGGCAGGACTATGACATTGCCGATCTGTTTTGACATGTGTTTCTTGTTGGAGATGTATCATCTACGTTGCAAAGGAAGACGTAGAGCGTGTTCTAGGATCGCGATGGGTCAAGGGAGTTACGATGTGCTTGATTTGAAGGTTTGTAAGTCGGAGCAGAACGATGAGGATATGAAGCATGTACATTCTATTGGATCAATATTGGGCCAGCGCTAGATGTTGTTTCCACATGGTCTGGATACGGAGGTGAGGTATTGTTGGACGAGAGTACTTCATTTGTGTTCGTATAACTCACATATTTTTAGTGTTGGAGTCACACGGGAGCGATTAGTTGGTGAAGTACTCCATTCAAGAACGGTCCAAGCCTCGTTGGAGGTGGTGGGTGATAATTATGACAGGATGTATTGAGATACTGTATGAGAAATGGTGGAGAGAGATATGCTGTCGACAATGACCATTGTGCGTAGTCGGTGGAGGTGATTGTCTGGAGGAGCTTGTACATGCCTAGGAGACTGTCCGCAAACCGCTTAGCCAGTGAAATTGCATGTAGCACTGTACACCGCCATATTGATGAGTTCATGGGTTTAGTTGGTGTGCGGGGCAGAGGTTCTGATTTGAACACAGAACTTGAGATTCGGCGGAATGGTTGTGGTTAGCGGTATTGGGTAGAGGTAGAGTCGAGGAGGAGGAGGCGGGGCGGAGGCAAAGAGCCATGGGAGATCTTATTTTCCCTGATGCTTGATACCATAGAGAAACATTTACAGGAAGAGAGGAAAAAGAACACAGTGAGGCCAGGAAAAGAAGATGAAACGGATTGTATTATTTCCTCGTATC
Source organism: Dendrobium nobile (assembly GCA_022539455.1). Classification (NCBI taxonomy): domain Eukaryota; kingdom Viridiplantae; phylum Streptophyta; class Magnoliopsida; order Asparagales; family Orchidaceae; genus Dendrobium; species Dendrobium nobile. The sequence goes on along the minus strand of CM039735.1, from coordinate 65,243,331 downwards.
TCGAATTATTTTTACCAGAGAAAGGCTAAATCATGAGACTTAGCTAATGGTAGCTAGAAAATACAGTATAAGAACATAAGGGTATGATTATTTATATGCTAAATCATAAAAACTAGCGAATCAAGATTCAAGTTTTCATTTTTTGGTTGCATGCTATACCGAAGTAGTTAAAATATTCTAAATATGAGGAGATAAAGAATAGATGTTCAGTTTGAAGAAAAACAAATTCAGGGAAAATTTTGGTGCATTTACAAATTGTATCTTTTATTTTTGGTATATTTGGATTTCCTCATATATTGAGCTAGTTTCAAATACACAACAAAATATATTATAATTGATGTCGCCCCCACCATGTCGGTAGTCACCAACCACCCTTATCGCGGACCATCACTGCCGCCAGTAAACCCTCGATAGTCCGCCGACAGGGGGCCACACCGAGCTGACCTTCTCCAACTGCAAGCTTGCCTGCTCGTACACCGTCGTCGTCACTTGACCACCATCACCCATTACATCGCGGTCACCGACCACCACCGTTGTGGCCTACCACGCCACTCATCAGACCTACAGACTAAGCAACCGCAACCCATCACGTTTGTATTAATAAATTAAAATAAAATTGTTTATATTTCAAATCATAGTTAAAATGTCATTTTTCGGTCTTTAGAAATAGATGTTATGTTTTTTAATAAGGAATTTAATATATAGAAGTTTAAATTCTTATACATAAATCTTTATGTCAGCCAATCTTATATTTCCCACACTTTATCAACACAATCAAATTGATATTCTTTCGAATAACAACAAAAAAGGAATTTTATTTCAAGAAAAACTACCTAGCAGAGTTGATTTTTTAAATTTTTTCTAGACCAATTTGGGTGAAAAAATGTTCTTTTACATTATTATTTTTATAGGGTGGCCTGATAATAAATTTACATAAATTCAAAATTCACAAATGTAAACACTTTTATAAACCTTTCACAAAATTCTGACCTCGTGTGTCCCAATATATAAATATTTTATGTTACATAAAACTCCTCTGTATATCATCTCAATTTTTTCATTTCCTCCTTAAATTTCTCTAACTATATTGTATTATAGTCACAAAAAGCAATGACTAAGCGATATAAATGTCTGAAGCTCCAGACCATGAAATCAAATCAAATTTGTAACTGATGGATGATATTACTGGCCAGCAAATGGCGAAATAGAGCATGAAAACACCTTTAATACCTAATATGTGTTCGGTATGGAAATATTTTCTTAAAATGACTCATTTTGAGTTTAGAGAGTTACTAGGATTGTCATAAATTGTTATTCATAATACATAAGAGAACAAACTAAACTTTATTTCTTTAGGCATTTATTATCATACAATATCTCAAATTAATGAATAAATAAAGAGCATATTCTAAAAAAGATATATATGCTTACCATTATTAGCTGAATAATTTATGACAGAATTAATACACAATTTACTTTAAGAGAAATATAAATCGAAAAAATCAAAATATTATTCATTCAAACTAGAGAGAAAAATTTATAAAATTGTCGAATATACATAACCCATGCATCATTATTTCACGTTCAACATAGAATCTCTTCAAACTTTTTCATCAGGGATAGCCCGTGCTCTAACAGACAGCACATTCCTTTTTAATCATCAACCAATTTTATGCTGACCTACATGAGTAGATAGTGGAGGCATATTTCAGGATAGCCTCAAGTCTCTTCTTCAATTTGATCTCCTTGCCTCAATAAATTCATAAGTAAATGTATATAATCATATAAATGGATTATACATTAAAGAAAATTAAGAAAAATAAAAATTATAAGTACTACTAAGGAACATTTCTGCCGGCGCTTATCGCAAAAACTTGAGTCTGCATATGGCTACGCGCCATATTTAGATCTACGCATGAGCATGACGTATAACTATGTGTTCTTCGGACAAAGGCATTGATGCTCCGGATCCGTTAAACGGGTGCAGGATATTGTTAGTTCTTGCCATAAGTTGAACATTAGCCAGTATCTATGCTGTATTAAGTGCACGAATACGTATACCTGCTTCATACCGTTTAAAATTTGCATTCTCGGAATACCTCGAATAAACATGCGGTGGAGGTCTGAACTCATATTAATAACTAAGAACAAGATGTAGAATGCTCTTATAGTGGGTGAAACCATTATTGCTTGCATATGGCTTCCGATACCTGCGTTCCGCTCTGTCGCTCCTCTCATTAATTATCGAGCGCAAGCTGTAGAGTGTATCATTGCTAGAGCATCATAACAATAACGTCATTGCTTGACCGACTGCGAGCGAGTCTATATACATCTAATTATCACCCTAGATCTCAATTAGCGCATATAACTATGCCATGCCATAGAGGAAGATACACAGGGGCAGAGCCAGAACATTTTATTTGCATCATGGGGAGCCACCAGATTAATATTATTCTGATTATTAACCTCTCAATTTAGATCATAGCGACGCTAGCAAACAGAGTATAATTAATCAATGTTTATATAATTTTACATACAGATAAACATTGTCTATAAGATCTGGCGCTATTAGCTGTTTTGTTATTTCCTCGGCTAGTTCATGTTTATTTATACCGTAATTGTCTCATCACAAGAATGCATATCTACTCTCGTAGCAATGAATTAACGTCATCCCTCTTATGTATGCTCTGTTCGCTCATCCCGCATTGGTCCAAGGTACTAATCAAAGAATCTGTTTCTCTCACTAATGGCGGCATAGATCATAGTAGCAAAGAGGTATTTTAAGATTTTTGTAATTTGTATTAGAAAAATCCGAACATTTGTAACATCTCGGGATGCTACCTAGGTAGACTGTATAAGTCATATGTGAAACAAAATAATCAAAACGAAGATAATAGACTACTTCATTGAAATATCTAGCTATCTAAATATTTAAATTTACAAATAAATATAGTTCATTAGCTTTAAGTTTGGAAACATTTTCTTTCTGTATCTATAGTTTTTTAGAAGAATCATCTGTTAACGGAGTAATGACGACAACAAACATTCCAACAGATACAGAGGATCCTATAAGCATTTATAACTTCATTACAAATTAAACTTAAAATATAATTTTATTCATTGTAAAACATAGATACAAGATCATCTCTGGTATAATGAAAATTATAAAAATACGACTGAAAATTACTATGCAATTCCCCATTAAAAATAGATATATCATTTTACTATCTTAGCATTATTAAAAAATTTATAATTTCTCCGATCCGATTATCTAATGATCTTAGCGTTCAATAAATTGCTTTTCTAATTAAGAATCTTTATCTTAGGAAGCCTAATTAAACATGTATTTTAAAGTTTTGAACTATTTTATACAATTAGTATAAACTCATAATCTACTTAAATTTTAAATTAATTGATTATTAATATCTAAAATTTTTTTATTAAATTAATTACTACATAATATTTTCAACAATTGACTAAAGAAAATATAAATAAACAAAAAAATAATCTAACATAATATAAAACTAATAACTAATTATAACTTAAATTTATTTAAAATTTATCACCCCCTCCCACCCCGATTCGTTCTCCAAAAAATTAATCAAACATTGGGCAGGAGAGTAGAAGAGGGCGGGCTGGGGAGTGAATAAAGAAGAGAGAGGGGAGAGATATAGAGAGGTGATGAAAAAGCTGTTGTCCAACGTTAGAAAAAAATAAACTCATGGCACCGTCGGAGCGGAAGATTTAAGATCTAAAGTTAAACAAAGGATTAGTTTTTAAATAATTAAATATTATAAATACCAATAATGCCTCCACAAACAAAAAATTTAATTCAATGTCTACATAAGCAAAGAAAAGAAAAAGGTGTGCGTAGAACGGTAGAATGGGTTAGTTATCCGTGTCCCATCGAGATACAAACGATTGGGAATGGAAATGAGAGCATAGGAGAGTTGAAAAACTAACGTGCGTATTTGCGATGAGCAGTATGAACATGGCTGAACCAGATGCTTCACATGCAAACATGCTATCACGGCCAATTGCACTGCTCGATTGTAAACTCTATAGCACTGATTGATACATAGCGAATATCTAGCTGGACCAAAATCAGCTCTATCCTCTGAGCCTCGAGAACATATGCATCAACCTTCGTTGAGAAACTTAGAAGAACCACGTCGTCGGAGAAAAAAGAAGACGATACTGTGGGTCGTGGTAGCATGAGCAATAAGCTGTAGGGACATAGTGCGGAGCGGGTAGAATGATGATAGTCTTAATAAGTGAGCTTCAAAGTTTCAATAAAACATCTATTGACAAACGCCATGCTTGCATCAATATTTGAATGACATCGCTCCAAATATCTAAACTGACAATTCTCAGAAAACTAAGATAGCAGGTTCGTGGAGTACAAAATGAATAAATTTATTTTTAACGGTTATTAAAATTAATGTGATGACTCTAGAATTTAATGTTAAATATATGAATGAATTATATCGATTTAAATTAATATTTAAGTTATAGACATAAAAATTCTATGTTTGGAAACCAAGAATCAAATTGATTAACATTTGATTAAAAGACCAGTCTAATTGATAAAAGTTTTTCTTAAGAAGTACAATTGGCGATTTTATAAAACTTGTTAGTCAAATTTAAAGTCTAAATTTTTAAATTAAAATCGATCTGCAATGAAGTAATACCCTCACTACAAAAAGCAGAACTCTAATTTTTTATGAAATATATTTTTTTTTCAAAATAATACTTATAGTATTTAAATTTTTATACTTCACAAGCCCGAAAAAAAATTAAGATAAAATAAACAATCCATATATATATCTTCAATTAATTTTTTGAGCCGTCGAACAAATTATTTTGTATTAGATATTCCAGTTAGAGTCAAATATACTATTAAATAATCGAGCTAAATATAGTTCAACTATATTTTTATATTATTTTGATTAATCATTATTAAGAGAATTGCAAAAGAGATAATAAATACATTTAGCATATACATTTCTATACATAACTTTACTTTACTACAATGTTAATTTAATGTTAGTCGGCATACGTTCATAATTATTTCAATGATTATTAAATAGCAAATTCATATTTTTTTTAGTTGTCACTTGCCACCCATCACGCATTACCACGTCGGAGTTTTATTTTTGTCGTAAACCTCCGTTTTAGAAAGTCAATAAACAAAACAGACGTCCCAAACGAAGCCTAAATATGTGTATGATTTTTATAATATTGGAAACATGTAATGTATACAAGGATTAAAATAAAATATTATTGTAAGTGGCGCATACACAATAATTAAAAAATGGGATCAAACGCTTGTTTGACTGTGAGCCGATCAGGTAACTGGTTCGATCAGGTTCAAAACCCAATTCGCCTTAGTCGCTCTATCCATTGCCTTTTCGTAGGGGAACTATCGAATCAGACCCAATTTTGAAGCACGACAGTTCAAAATGTAATATTTAGCATTTTGATTTTATATCGAAGGCAGAAATATCACCTTAATTAAATTTTTAAAAAATATAAATGTATTTAATTAAATAATTTAAACTTACAAGAACAAAGTCTATTATTCTTCCAAACCCTGTTTCTAAACCTATGAGAATGAAAAGTGCCGATGAGATACATTTGCTTCCCTCAATAGGTGATCGTCGGCAACCCTTTTCCATTTCTCTTTAACGGTCCCATCAGACGATTGTCAATTCTCCTCTTTATGATGATGTGAAATTTTTGTTTTTCCATAAAAAATCTTACTTAAATTTTTATTCCTCTAATATTTAATTTATTTGAGGGATAACGACATTGGCTTGGCTAATATTTTTAGAGAGGAGCCCTCAAATAATGACAATTAGCAAAAGAAGCAAATTTAGTAAAAAATTTACGAAAGAGCAAATACGCCTGACTAATTCTGCGCATTTTAAAATGCGTGGAAGAAGTTTAAGAGCGATTATTACTGGCCCAAGGCAATTACCCTAGAGATAGAAAATGAAGGAGGGGAGAGGAGGTGAAGGAGAGAGAGTATGTGCGCGGCAGAGAGAGAGAGAGAGAGTGAAATGCCGGTGGGGTTTTTTTAAAATTTAATTATTAATTATACTATTAATAAATAATAATTAAATATTAAAAAATAGATAAAATAATAGTTAAATATTTAATAATTACTTAAAAATATTAAAATAATATTTAATATTGAATAAATATTTAAATATAAAACTAAAAAAATATATTATATTATATTTTTTGTTTAAATTATAATATATTTATTGTAGTTCAAAAAAAAAAATTAAAGAAAATTTTTATAAGAATTAAAAATTAATTTCCATTTTTAAAACTAATTTATTTAAAAGATAAATAATAAATTATATTAAAGCTTGTTAAAAGATAGAATAAATAAATAATTAAAATTTTAAATTCTTATAAATATTATATTTAAACATAAAAAAGCATAATATACATTTAAATAACTAAATTTATTAATAAATAGTTTAAATTGTTTACGTAATATTATAAATATCTAAAAATTATATGAATAGTATTTTTAAAAATATATTCTATAGGTAAAAGTAAAAATAATATAAATATATTAAAAGATAAATAATAAAATTAATATTAAAAAAATTTTTGATATCAAAATAATATATAACTAATATACAAAATTTAATATTTAAATTACAACATAATATGATAATATTATTTTTAGAAAAAAAAATAATAATTATAATAATAATTAAGTTAAATATATTTTTATTTTAAACATGTAACTACTATTTATTATCACTTTTTTTAAAATATTTAACTATATTTCAAATATTTTTAATAATTATTTAAATTTATTGTTTAAATATATTATTTTAATATAATATAAAATTTATACTTTTTTAATTTAAAATATAGTTTAAATACAATATTTTAAAAATTAATATGTTTAATCATTTTTAAATACTATAGTTGGATACGAAATAAGCATATAAGGCAAAAGGTTAGAGTAGCTCCAATGCGAAAATAAGATTAGAGAGAGTTGCCTTAGATAGATTTGGTCACATAAACGGAGACCTTCCGATGACCCGATTAGAAAATTGGGGTATTAGATTTGACTTATGTGTAAGAACAGACTAGAGGTACCAAAAAGACTGTTAAGAAAATATTAGAATGATATTTCTTTATTAATTTAAAATTAAGAATTAACTTTTAACGAAAAATAATGAGAAAAAGGATTCATGTAGCCGACCCACATGTACAAAGCTTGATTTTGTTATTTAATCTATAAAAGTTGATGATTAGTCAAAAAAAAGTAAACATATAAATCATTAGGTAATAATTAAAAAATATATAATTTTTGTAAATGAGAGAGCGAGACGGTAAATTTTTCCCTCAACTTCTTCTCTTTCTCTCTCTCACAACCTTTCTCTCTCTTATCTCAATCCACATTCCTCCCACGTACGCGATAAAGCATGGCCAATTAATTTAGCAAATTTATTTCTTTTTAAAATCTTAATAATCTATTTCTTTTGCTAATTGTCATTATTAAAGGATACTCTCTAAAATTAGCCTTACTAATGTACTATTACTGAAATTTTGAAGTCTTTAATTTTTAAATTATTGAATTATTAATTATATATATTCTATATTTCATAATACAATTTTATTTATTTATGTCAAATGTTTAATCACGATGATATTATTATTATTTAATAGAATTATATTTAAATAATTTAATATTTATTATGTAACCGATTCAACTCCAAATGAATCATTAAATATTTTTTTTTTTTTGTGTTTCATAAATGAGTCCGTATTTGTCATGAGGCACATGTCGCGAACCATAGCTTAAAAACGGAAACTAATCTCATAGCTCTGCAAAGGGCGTTGCGCGCGCGACCGATACGCCGACGGATTCTCATATTTTAACGATCATTTAATAAACAGTAAAATACCACGCAAATTCTTTCTCCTCATCAGTGCACGGCCTTCACAAAAATTTTCCCTCGCATCTTCATTTTCTTCTTTTGTCATGTCGGAGGCGGCAAGGTCTTGAACCAAACTGTGGATGGGAAGGAGTTATCCGGGGAAATGACATGAGTTAGTCGAGGCGCACGCCGTGAGTGCCTTGTGGCGGCCACCGGCGCCTGATCTCGGAAACGAGCATCGGAAATCCTCTGGTAAGAATCGAGCCTCGGAAGCACATAAATTCTAAAATGAGGAACGACGATAAGAAATGCCTGGGAAAAGGATTGATCAGAATATGAATTTTAATTTGGATTTTGAGACCCTAATTTGATATGACAGATTGTGAAGTGTAGGAGATGACATCACCGGCTTCAATACGCGTAAATTCATCCCGTCGGTGTACCGAAAGGAGGAGGACACGAGCACGAATCAGTACTGTAAGTCGATTCCCAATTGTTAACGACGTTCACATCCGTCCAGGAAATATCGCGGCGCTTATCGCCTCATTCTTGCTTCGTCTTTGACGCGGACCCTGGCCGGAAGTGGGTCGATGTTTCGTGCGGCGGTATTACCTCCTTGTTGGAACGGCGGTTAATGCGCGGCAAAGGATGATGCCATGCTAATCATCGCCGCATCCTTCATGCGTCGGTGTATTGGCTTCACAACCAGGTGAGCAGATCTGATCCCTAATAATAACACTATTTTTTCAAAGTTCTACATGGTTTTCTATGTTTCCAAAAAGGGTTTATATGTTATGCTTCACACTTATCCCCTGTTATTAGTATTGATCATACTCTGTTACGATCTTTCTACGTCCAGAAATTTTTTTAAAATTTTTTGTAAAATTTAAATTTTATCTTAAATTTTTTAGTTCTGCAAGGGTTATTTGAATGTCTTGTTGTTCCGATTACTCATGTCTTAATTCAATCAGAAAAACGGCATTCTCACATAATATTTAGACATAAATATCGTTGATAGCAGTTAGCAAAATGAAAGCTTTGTATGTTGGTCGGCTGTTGGAGATGACGTAGAGACGCTTCTGTTGGATTTTTTTTTTTGGACAAATCTTCTAACTTCTCAGAATAAGTGGAATATTTGCATATTATAATTTTATAATATCCATGCAGTGATACCACATAAATCATAAACCAGAAATTATTTTAAACTTTATAGATTTCCATTTCTTTAGTAGCTTATCATTTCCAATCTTGCTCTAAGCATGTCATGGGAAAATATTGTCATGAAGAAAGTAACGCTCAAATGTTAAATATTTAAGAGCACTAAATCAGAAGTTAAGAACAATTGTATAGTTTTTTATGTTTTTCTTAACTTTTACAATATCAAAAAATTCATTCTCCACTGAAAAATGCTTTTTCTTCATGATAACTCTAATCCGAACGAGTAAGCATCAAAGAACTGGTAGGAACCTGAGTGACGTCTGTGAGATTTGGGAATCTGAAGTAATGAAATTTCATGCAATATGGATTGGTAGAGGGTAATTACATTGATATTAAGATTTCTTGTTGGAGTTTTGGATACCTTATTCTTTTACGATAGAGAATAATTGTTGTTGAGACGAGCTATCTTTGATCCCAAAATTCAATTGAAACCCCAAAATGTATGTCAATAGAAAATTTCTTTGCTAACTGAAACCAGAATATTTGTAGATTGTTCCTGTCATTTACTGGTTATAAGAATGTTGTCAACATATATGATTAGGTAAGATTAGCCCTTTTTGTCTGTAAAAGATTAGAAGCGATGGTGTCTAATGACTGGCGGAGCCTAGCAACACAAGAGAACGTTGGAACGAGTTGTAACCACTGTCCTCGGAGCCTGTTTTAAGCCGAAGATTGCTTTTGAGAGATGGAAATACATTATTCGGGACGAGAGTAATCTTCAAAACCTTTTGGTTTGACCAGTAAAGACTACCTCGATAGATGTATCATGGACGAAAAAGCATTTTTCCACTCTAATTTGTTGAACCTGACAGTCATTATAAAGATTGATCGCAAGCAATTGTGGTTTAAATAATTGGAAAGAATTGATCGGAGCAGAAGAGCTACAGGAAAATTTGATAAAATGAGAAGATAATAATATATTTTGTGATGTTTTCAAGCAATGATATTTAGTATTCTTAAATGGTAGAAGATTTGTACAATCATTACCTACATATTTTTCAGCACAGTTATATATTTATAATGCTTTTTTATTATGTGTTTGCTGTAGCCTGCAAGGGATAATATTACATGTAAGTCTTCCATATGGAGTAATTTTGACAAATTATTTTACATGTACTAAGTTAGCAAGTTCCCGCTTATAAGTTGTTTTTTTTATCTGGTCAATGCAAGTATTATATTTTTTTAGCCTAATTTGCTATTAATTTTCTATTTCCTGTTGATGTAAGTAGCCAGGTAATTAATTATTAAAACTAATATATTACTTAAAAAATATTCGTCCATTTACATTTATATTAAAACATAACCTAAAACTTAATTTAAATATTTCTATTTACAAACTGGATAAATGAAGTATTGGTGGTGAGGTTCCGGCTGAATTCAGAGCGAAGTTCAGACCCCTTAGGGGTGGTCATGTGGAGTTCAGGCCCTAGTGATGGTTCCTGGCGAGGCAGGGCCAAGTGGTGGTCCGCGGGTGATGGTCTCATGTTTGTGGTATGGCAATGGTGAGAGCCTCATGCCAGGAGTATGGCGGAATTCAGGCGGTGGTCAAGAAGAGAGGCAAGAATTCAAGAACGATTTTCTATCTCTCCTGCATTCATTAGCTTTAAGCCCCCTTTCAAGAGATAAGAAAGTCTATTTATAGATTTTTGGAGTGACATGACCCGAAAAATGGTGAGAGATCAAGCTAAATGAGAGTGGTTGGAGGCCGTCGATTGTTGAAACCCTTAGTAAAGACCTCTTTGATGGACATTATAGAATGTCTTAGTGATGTACAATTTGGTGATCTTATGGGCTTGTTGGATTCTTCCGTCGAGCCGCTGATTAGACGATAAGCATGTTAATGTTTGTGAAACATTTTGTAATCCAAATTGTGGATTGAAACCTTCCAACAATCGCTTCTAACCCTGATTTGGACCCATTTGGGCTCAGTATTGGGATGGTTTTTGGGGTCGTTGGGTTCATGTTCTACGATGAACCGTTCCTATTGATTATATGATTTGCTGAATTCGGATTCGATGGTCCCCAATTTTTATTCTCGAAACTCTCAACTTGAATTTGCATCGCGATTATGCCCGTAACACTATAATTTTTTGATGAAGTAATACGCAATATACATAAAGATAAATAACTTGGAACACTGATCTCTTGCAAAACAACCTAACCTATAAATTTGATAAAATACAAGATAATTATATTATAATTATATTTATTAGAATAGTATACATCATAAGCTTCATTTAACCTGAATTAATGGAATGACAGAAATGATTTTTAATAAAAGAATTATTAGTGGGATATAACATAAATTTTTTTTATACTGATTTTTAACATTAAAATTTATATAATAATAATTTAAACAAATCGTTATAATATTCCAATAAATATTCTGTATAATATAAGTAATCATGACGTATATTCATTTACTTATATCAATGAATAAAATTTGCAATATATAATATATTATGTAAAATAATTACCTATATTATCATAATAAAATCTAGTTTTAAATACAAAAATATTAAAATTAAGTTAGTTTTAATAACATGTGGAGTTTAGAGTAAGATTTTATTAATTGAGGTACAATAAATGGATAGTACTCCAATTAATATAACTTAAAAGAATCTTCTCTGTTTCGTTCCACTGGGGATGTATTTTGGGCTGTGGTATAGGCATTTGTTTTATTTTTCTTTCCTGATGGCTTAATGCACGGGTTAAAGTGGGTGATCGGATTTTTTATTGTTGGACCGTTGGTTTAGTCCGGGAGCTATGATTGTAGTGGGCACGCCTTTTTTCGTCGCATAGGCTCGTTTGGCAACCTTTTGTGGTCTTCTTTTGTTTGGGGGGTTGGTTGGCTGCTTCGCATTTCGCGTCACCACTAATTGGATGGACTGAACTTCTTTTTCGGAAAGATGGAAGCCTCTGCCAATTAGGAGCCCTTAGTGTAATGAAATACGCTTCCTATTTTCTTTTATTTTCTGTAATTTTATGCATTCTTTGTTTCATGTAGACCTTTTTGGTATTTAATGAAATCATTTTGGTTATGTTAAAAAAAATGTAACGTTTACAATTCTGTCCAACCAGAATGCAAGAACATCGGCCCAAAAAAAAGCAGTGTAAATCTAATTTTACACATACGCTCTTTTTTATATTTATCTCTCAAATAAGCATCTTACACTTAATTCAATTAAAAATGTGCCTTTATATAAATTCTCCTATTTATTTAGATGTGGCCACTAAGAATATAACTTTACTACCCATGTTATGGTCAGAATTTCGAAGTGATTTTCTTATGATGCATAAAAGAATGTTTTTTGTGAAGTTTTTTTTTGGGTTGACAATATAGGGTTTTTAAAATTTTCTGTGTTTTTGTACTTGGTTCTCCATACTATCTATTCGTATGTTTTGATTGCAGTTTTACGAGTTTACAGAATGTGTTTTAATATTAAATGCGATAATGTTAAAGTTCAGTGGCATACTCTATTGATAATGATGTTGAACGGAAAGTATGCGGTGTGAAGAACTACACAAGAAGCTTGAAATTAGAAGAGGATCACATTAATGTATTTTATCTTTTTGGTGTTGGCTAGTCGAGAGGATTTCTTATGTCATAAATTTTTTAATGCACCTAATTAAGTCATAAATATCTATGGCTAGGACTATGAGGAACTATTATTAGTGTTTAATCCATTGGCACTTCAAGACGAATCACAGAAATGTTATGATGTTTAAATTATTGCCGAAATCGTTCCTTTTTAATCATGACTAATTATATTGCATCTGTGGAGTTTATCATGTCCATCTAAGGAGTGCTGGTAAAATCATGGTCCTCTTTGTTCAATTCCTTCTATTAATTAATTCCGAGTTGTATCAATTTGCCTAGAACCAGTCCACTTGCTATTCTAGTGAAACATTTGGACCATGTGAATAGTTTGCCTTCAATTGTATGTTTCATAATAATGAGCTTTTTAAGTATCTTGAGTGTTTAATTTATAGGTGTAGCTTGCTTTCTTTGATGTTTTTTCTTTATAATAGACGGAATTAACTTTTATCCCTTCATTTGAAGATGAACCGGCAATCAGTTTAGAAGTTGCAATCAGAATAATGAACCCTAGCAAGTACGTTCAAGGTAACTTATTTACCGTTTAGTGAATAAAGACGAAAATTTCTGTTTTCAAGTTTTCTCGAAACAAGTAAACGGCAGTTAGTTTTGTTTAACAATATGTTGTATAGTTTACGTTATCTAACTATAGATTGTTCACAGGCAAATTTTTTTTCTTCTTCTTTGTATATTCAAACAAACCTGCACCCAAAAACTTTGTTTAAATAGCGACCTGCAGAGTGCAATACTTTCTCCAGGAAGAGTAGTATTGCTTAATTTTTATGCATTATTTCTTTTTAGAAACTTCGTTCATTGGTTTTTAAGTGCTTGCAATCATTATTCATGGAGGTTTGCTTTTGAATCCTTTATTCTACATCTCGATCCTTATAACCCAATTTACATCTATTTCTTAGGCAGTTGGTTTCTATATCAATGATTGAAGATTCAAAAGGATTGCAATGCAAGCCCTTGTATTCTTCATCTATTATGTTAAATTCACAGTTTCAAGTTTTTGGGAGCATCCAGAAGAATAATGAGACACCTAGGCTTGATCAGAAAAACAAAGTTAAGTTTAAGATACATGACTTTTGAGGTGAAAGGGCCCTAAGGAATATGTTCCAGAACTGTGATTCTGCTTAAATTATGTTCCACTTTTAAAACAAGTGACATTCTGCTTATGTTTATTTGCATATGAGGAAAGGGAGTTCTCCTGCTGGTGAATATGTTTAGTAGTCATAATGAAAAAAGATTTAGAGCAAATAGTTTGAAAATGGTATTTTATAGTAGATGAACGAAATAATCATCATTCATAACATAATAGAAGGATTGATGGGTGTGTATATAAGTGTGAAAGCTGAGATAGGATCTGAAATTACTTGACCCGGCTAAGGGCCAACATTTAGTTTATTGAACATTGAAAGTCGTTTAAGAAAGGTTTATTCTAGTAATACTTGTATAAAGATATGTATTTGCTATAAGGTTAAAAACCGAGAGCTACACATAAACAGTAAGAGTTAAAGGGAATTAAAGGGTGCCCTCAATTCTATGCTGATGAAGAAACTTATAGCATAAACCTTCCATTCGCCACAATTACTCTTTATCAAAATACCCCAAATGCCTGATAGCCCAATTGGATAGCCATCTTCACTACCCCACTAGCCTCTGACCCCTTTAGCACGTTGAGACATGACTGGTGACCTCGACAATTAAATGCAAATTCAAACAAAAAAAAAAAAATCCATCTAAGGGTTGTTCCCTGATCATCACACACTCACTACACAAAAATCAAAATAACATTTTCTTTATCGTACGTACGAACCAATATCAACTGTAGATATCTCAAAACAACACAACATCACAACCCAGACACAAATAATACGTCTCTGTTGAACGTACGTACGATCACCACGTACTGCACATCCAGACCTCTGGTCCATGAACCGTTTGATACGACATAAATTTCACATCTATACTGTATGATACTCAATCTTCGACTGTACGAACGCATCATCGAAATGGAAAGAAGATGACTTAAAGGTTGGTTGGTACATATACTAGCCTTTATCGTACTGCAACGACACCTGTATCGTACTGTCACGAATCTTTCGTTTAAGGGTCGTCGGATTAATCGTCAAAGATTGTACCAACGAACCCATGGACGATCAAACCTTCTGATCGTACGTACGAGTTGACCACCGATATTCAAACAGTTCGTCAAACAATATTATGTGCCCATATCCGTACGTGTACGATCCCAGATCATACTGAGTACATATTTTCAACATTCTGATAAATTTGGCTCACCCTTGAAGATCATTTCACTCATTCTTTCTCACCACAGATTAGTATAACCAGCCATCCCAACGAAATGTCGGAGTTCTAGCAAGCACGACGTATCATCGTTGGAAGCACTCTTCCTCTCGCTGCCCAATTGACCCTAAAAATAGAATGAAATGCTTACGGTAAATACAAGGCCTCAAAATTAACACGACCTCGATGCTAGAATCAAGTCTGCTTTAAAGTTGAGGTTTGTCATGTTGACCCTAATCTGAACAAAAAATCAAATAGGGAGGGACTTGCGCTCGTCACATTTTCTATCCTCGCACCAACTTTGATCCTTTTGCCATGTTGAAGTATGTGAATTTAAACACAATTAACATAATGAAAATAAAACAATCAATTATCTCTAAATAAACCCTCATTACCCTCCCAATCTTTTTCAAATCACTCTCTTTCTCTAAATAAATCTCTAATTCCCTTCAAATTTAATTCAAATAAAGGTCCTCTTTCTTCCTAAATAAACATCAAATTATCTCTCAATTTTGATTTTCTATGGTAAGTAATTAAAGGTAGAATAATCTCCTATGAGCCACCCATCTCTTAATCCTTGCGCTTCCCTTGCTCCAGACACCTCCATTTCTTTTGTCATGGTCATCGACCAACATCGTTGATAGACTATGTCGCCAAACTTTCTCTTGCTGGAGACCTCTGTTAAAATTGTGCAATAAGAGGCGCGCCTCTGTGCAATTTTACCCAAAACCGCCTCAAGGCTACGCAATTCCTCTCCTAGCAAGGCGTACGCCTCACTTGGACTGGGCGCGCCTCAGAGCGCAATTCTAAGCTAGGCGTATCCTCAAATATGCTCAGTACCGCTCAGTAAATCTATGCTCGTACCGCTCATTAATGCTCGTACCACAGTATTCACGGTATAGCTAGTATTTGCTCGGTGTTACTAGTACATGCTCATACCGCTTAGTAATGCTCGGTACGTTTAGGTTAATTTGCTCGGTTACTGCTAGTACATCTCGGTACCGCTCAGTATCGCTAGTACATGCTGATACTGCTAAGAACATTGCTCGGTTACCAACTCGTATCTTCCATAAAAACACTTACGACTTCAAAACAAATAGAACTTCAAAATTACTCTTACAATAAAACAGGTCGAACCCCCCCCGCAGGGGCAGCGCCCGGGACCCCCGGCAGTCCGCATATTGTTCATTCATCACTTTAGTAATAGTTGTTAGTGTGTTAGTTAGCTTCCTTCATGAGTGCATGCTTTGTTTGGAAGACATTGGAACCTATAGGAGAAGAGGAGGGTGAGAAGATTTCCTTGAAGTACCCATTTAGTGATGGTTATGATTAGATTATATATGTTCTTTCTATTTATACTTTGGGAGTTTGATATGACTAATATTTTGTGGTTTTGTACTTTAGGACATGATTTGATTGCATCTTTTTCTTACTTTCCCCTATTTTAATTTTCATTTAGATTTTTTTTATTGTATGATAGAATCAGCTATTTTTTACTTGCTAAAACCCTTAAATTCTCATTTACACAATTCTTCGTCGATGAGCTATGCCCACACCGCTCAAGGCTTACGCCTCGCCTCATGGACTAAACCGGGTAGCTACAAATGATACGCCCACGACACTATCCTCTCCATAACCTCATAGAGGCATCTCGAGTGAAAAACTCATTTCCTACTCCAAAATGTAGTCATGGTGCCATGAATTTGGAACAACGATGAAGTGGCAAGATCCATTTAGATTTTTGTTTAGTTTATGATTTTTCAATTGCTAATACCTTATTTAAGAAAAGAAAGCATCTTCATCACTTATAAAATGGATATAGTACAACCTTAGATTGACTATTTTTTTTATTAGAAATTTAAATCGTCTAATTGCAAAGATTTAAAGTATTCCGCATGAAAAATTTATGTATCCCACATCGAATATTAAATAGGCAAGGTTCCTACATCAAACGGATGTGACAAGAACTAGTCTATGAAACTAAAATTAGGATAGAAACTTGAATATATATTTCCCTTACATAAAATTAATGAATTAATAGATATTAAGATTTATAAAGTATACTAATTTGTGCATTCAGGAAATTAAATGGGTTGGAGAGAAATTAAGGAAATGATAGTTTAGATTTAAACTTTGCTATTCGGGTAGGAGATATTAGAAAGGTGTATTGTATTATAATAAGAATTTAAAGGATAATGTTATAAAAATTAATATGATTGAGAATAGATTATAGTTTTAAAGATTATTATTATTTAAATTGTTAATATTATAAGTTGCTATGCTCCTCAAGTAGGTTGGGATATGAGTTCTAAATTAATTTAAGGATTATAGAAAAAAATCATACAAAGATACCTCTTGAAGAAAGATTTTTATTGGAAAAGATTTAATAGACTGTTGGTAATGAGTAGATTTTTAAACGACCCGGACGCCAGTGCAGTGGCCCTTATACATTGTCACTTTATTCAGGCCATATATCGCTCGCTCTAGGGATGCCAGCATAACATAATTTCTTAAAGGATTCTGCATTATATGTTCGACAAGTTTATAACCACTAAAATATAAAAATACATTACCATTAAATGTTTGAAATGATCAAATTGGCAATTCTATAATTTAAAATTTAGAACGACCACCCTAATAAATTATCATTGTTAAAATTCAATTTAAGTCTTCTACAAAGTGTAATTAAAAAGTTTGACTATTTATTTTTAGAAGTACTTGAATAAATAAGTCATTTAGAATTATTAAATTTTAGTTAATTTTGAAATTCATTTAGTAAACCTCCATATGTACTAAGCTCTCTATACTCCCCTTTGTGAATTATAGTTTAGACCTTTAGGATACAACTAAATCATATACCAATTTGATGGTACTCTATTTTTGCATTTTTTTTACTTAATTGAGTACTTAGAATAATTATATTGAATATCTTGTTGCTTTATTCTCTTGTCGAATCCTAAATATTAATAATGTAGAGTGAGTGGATATATTTAACACTAAATCCATATTTGAGTTCTAAAAATTTTCAAATTTAATCTAGAACTCCAATTTCTTAAACTTTATAATTCAATTTGCATCAATGTCCATGCTTTAATTTTCAGCATAAAGCTCAAATGAAATTATGATATTTAAATAATAATGTTTTGACTTTGTTCATTCAATTTATCATTTATGATTTATATCATTATAAATTTTAAATATTTTAATTACTATATTATAATCTATTAATTTAGATATCAAAGTGTAAGTGCTAGAAGACAATTTCAATAATTAAGCAATATAAGAATTTTACTTATGAAAATTTTAACTTTACAACAACAATACCTATTATAATAGTAAAAAACATAAATAATTACAAAAAGACAACTAAATTATGTAAAAGAAACTAAATATATGCTCAACAACGTATAACAATTGGGTGCCTATCATCTGCCTCAAGTTTTTAGTCTTTAGTCATACTATGCCTAATTGTCATGTTGGTTGGTGCTATCACTACTAATACATAAATTCACCAGCTATGATATTTTCTTTTCTCCTTTGGATTAACTCATGTTATTGGCAAGTGCCATGGGCTCTACTATTAAAATAATTGTAAGCTACCAAATTGATTTCTAAATTCTTGATTGAAGCAAATGACTTCGCAATTAATTTCTCATTCAATCACTAACTCCTCCAATAGATATTTTCCTATCTTAATTGATTATTTTAAATAAAATCCTAAAGGATAACAAGCTAGGGGTTCCTATAAGTTTTTGAGGATTGCTCCAATTTCTTCTAGAAATTAGATGACATGTATTCCACTATTATGTTCACCACTATATTATTATTCCAACTAAATTTGGGGTGTTTTTCAGCCTAGGTTATAAATATTAAAATGGATTTTTATTATACTCCAATGGCATTAACATTCTCAACCATTGAGCACTATTCTCGCCAACTAATTAAAATCTCTCTCTCAAAAAGACTGTGATTCAAACCTTGAACTAACTCTAAAACTAACAACTTCTTAGATATGAAGCTACTTGAGCATCAAAATTGATAAGCATCTGACTCCTAAACACTGATTATATCTTAGGATTCACCATAATAGAAAAGACTACTAAAAATTATTTGTTGAAATTTCCTCTATAAATTCCTAAGGCCATCAAAAAGTTTAGACAATAATAATCCTCTAGCTGTGCACTATATTAACCTAAGAATTGTACATAGCCCATTTATAAAGTTTGAATCACCAACCAATCAGGCAAAAACATGGTGTGAGGGAACTTTCTAAGCACTTCTTAAATCTTCACAACTTTCATAGATAGACCTCTCCTATAATTGAGAAAAAGATGTTTATTTCATTTCTAACTTACAAGTTTTAGATGGAGAGAATACTTAATAAATTAATGTGCCAACTTATTCCAGTAGTTATAGATCATATAGTAAGGAATTCATCTAAATGTTACCTTTGTCTCTTAGCAAAATAGAAATAAATGAAGCCTACCATGTTATCACTAACACCATTGTACTAAATATTGCACAAATTTTTAAGAAGCTAGTAGTATAAATGGGATCCTAATGAGATTTCCCAAACTAGAAATTTTGAATCAACTAAATTATGGTTTGTTTTAACTCAAAATATTGGCAGTTTTTAGCTCAAAATATTAATTTGATAGTGGTCTATTTATACTTCGATGAAATATAACTACTATAGGATTAACATACTCCTAAAGGTTAGAAAGTTAATCTAATTTGGTTCAACCATTCCTAATGCTTAATTACTTGATTTTTCAATGATTTAAGGGTCATCTAAATCTATAAACAACTACAGGTTCCATATAAGATCTACTAACAATAAACCAATAATAAAAATTAAATTAAAATAAATAATATAACAAAGAATTTTTTTTTAAATTTTAAAATAAATAAATTATATATAATAAGCTTAAATATATATACAATTATAATAATATATATCTCTTTTAATAATAGATAAAATTGCATGAAAGCATGCAACTCCCTGACTACGGTCCAAACATTTTGATAATGGGAAGTAGAAGGTGTGTGTAAAATATGCTTAGGTCCTCTTTCATATAAATAGTCCACTAAATAACGATGTGCATGTATCGATCAGAGTAATAAAAATGATATGAGAGAGTGTTAATCCCAGAGAAAATTTGCTATGCTGCAAATGTGGTAGTCTACCTGTTTAGCTAGAATGTTTATCCTACACATGAAAATGCAATTGGATTCTATCTTAACTAAGAATGTATAAGAAAAGTATAAGATGTGGTAGATAAAATATTTTGGACAATGACAAATGAATTTCCAAAGCTTCCTAAGTAGTCTCTCCTAGTTGGTTTATGAATAAGAGCTTATGTATCTTTATAATCTCTATTATGCCTATAAGAAAGTGAATAAAAAGGTCCTATAATTATTTTTCTCCATAGACTCTAGAAAACTAAACATCCTATGTCTAGGCATGCAAAGAGTTTCATTTCAATACTCCTAATTATTTCAATATTTTCTCCATCGAGGTAAATATCACACTATATTTTAACTCTACAAATGGTCATTATAGTATAAATTAAGAATAGAGATATTGAAAACATCCATTAATTTAGTACAATGCATAAGAACTACATTAGTAATTACTTAGGCTTCATATCATTACCCAAAACTAGTGTTTTTTAGCTAGCCACAAAATAAATATAAATAAAATAATTTGAATGTTGCTCAAAAGAAAGTACAAGGCGAAAAGTGAAAATAGATATCACCAAATAGTACACACTATTTCTTCTTTACTTACTTTCTTCTCACCAATATGTAGGCCAACCACTCCAATTGCTATACTTGCTCTTCTTTGGTCTCCCTTAGACTTGACTCTAAGTGGCACCACACTTAAACATCTAGAACTCAACAAATGGCAAAACCCCCTACATAAAAAACTAAAAAACTATTTATAATAAGTACAAAGTGGACTCTAACACGTGATGCCGACATTTTAACGTTATTAGTGTTATAAGTGAATTTTGCTACGTAGGTTCACCGAGAGCTGGACAACCTATTTGGATATTGCTGACCTATGCTCACCACATAATTTGTCATGGCTCCAAATTTCATCTACTTCTCTTTCCCTCACACTCCAAAAGTTAAGCACATGATGCCTGAATGTGTCAATTCGGTGCTATGACGTGTGCTGTTTGGTGTCTCATGCTCACAATTCCTGAGACTTCGATGCTGCAACTGCCCACAAATTATAAGTTTTGTAGCACTAATTTGTTTATTCACCACTGGAATGCAAATATTAATCAACATTTTCCTGATTTGAGTGTTTGTGATATCCTAAATTTGGCACAAAGGTGTTATCAACGCTAACAGTGCTAATATATGAGCATCATAGTTCTTCAATTTTTATAAAATATTCACCTTTTTTTGAGACATTCCTACATGATATCAACTAAAAAAATTACTATTCTTTAAGAAAAAAAAATACTAGAATATATAATTGTTGAAATGATGATATAAACTTAGAAATATAATACAGATTTGGATAGTAATTGATACAAT
This sequence comes from Dendrobium nobile, assembly GCA_022539455.1. NCBI lineage: Eukaryota > Viridiplantae > Streptophyta > Magnoliopsida > Asparagales > Orchidaceae > Dendrobium > Dendrobium nobile. The sequence goes on along the minus strand of CM039735.1, from coordinate 65,221,740 downwards.
CTATAGAAATGATGTGCTGATATTATTCAGTAAATTGCTATAGATACCCCACGCATTACCCTGCAGAATTCCCTTATTAATACTTTTGAAGCATAAAAAATGCTAGAGATGACTATGAGTGGTATGGATAGTTAGGTGATTATTTTCAGTGATTACTAATTGACAGTTTATAAGGAGTTCACTTAATTGGGAGTCAAAGGGGAGATACAAACACTAATGAGTTCTTACTCATCCTTTTGAGAGTGATGAATAGCCATCGACCATCTTTATGATTTGATGAATCGAGTGTTCAACGATTAGACTGGTCTTTATATAAATATCGTTGTATTGTGAAGAGATAAGTTAAAAATTGATACATTCTAGCAAGAACAAAGTATACATTCCTAAAGTAAACTAGAACTTTACAGAAAGAGGAGATGAACACGTGAATACGCAGGAAAGAAGTTGAAACAGATTGTATTATTCTTATCTTGAATGTTTATGCAGAGAAAGCCTAATAAAGACCTTAGCTAATGGTAAAGCTAGTAAATACAATAAAGACACTAAGGTATTACTTTATATGCTAATAGCCTCCGTCAAATTAAGCATTCGTGTCCGAATGGTTAATTTGTTCTGTAATTCAGTGAACCGAGCGATTCAGAAGGGCATTCGTAGATGTCACTATTTGGGATCTTTTGGAGGAATTGCTCCGCTGTAAGTTGCCGAGCAATAGCTGACGAATAAATGATAGTCATATCTCGATATGCTTGTTCTTGCATGAAAGACCGAGTTTTTGGCAATGCCATAGCTGATTTTATACGCAGTGAATGAGGTCGTGACGGTTCGAAGAATTGAGTTCGTGGCTAGTCGACGAAGCCATATCACATCCGAAGCGCAGCGGAGAGAGATCTGTACTCAGCTTCGTGGAGGATTTACTACGTCGCCTGCTTTTTTTTCATTCGTCCAGAAATAATGTGTGACCGAGAAGTGAGCAGAAGATCCGAATCGACTTCGGTCACTGTGTCCGATCTCAGTCCGCTCTGAATAAGTGCGTATTCCAGCAGCCGCGACGATAGGTAGTCCAAATGATAGGTGCTTTTGATGTAGAAGAAACGTTTGGTGCCTTAAAGTCTTGTTCCGTATGGAGACGATTTTCTTGACAATCCGTTCGTGCAGGCAATATCCGATCTGTAGATGAGAGTATTAAAGTGATCCACGAGGCGGCGGTAAGGGATGGATCCGAAAATGGTGGGAGGTCTTCCTTCTGATTCTATATAACGAGCGTGACCGGGTACGAGACTGCTTTGCAATCCTTGTAGCCAGCGCTTAAGAATTTTCATAGCATATGGTTCTTGCGATAGAAGAAAGCACTGGATTTGGAACTGTCACCTAGTAACTTTGAGAAGACGAGATATTGCCAACTTGTTTTGAGGCGCATTGAATCTGCGCAGCTGTTAGGAGTACTGAATTGCATTTCATCGATACCTTCACCAAAATCGTCTCCGTAAATAAGAATAAATAATTAAATGTTGTGTTTGTAGAGTAAGAAAAGATAGTAGGATCAGAACACTCAACCCAAGCCTTATGTTGAGAAACATGGTTAGTTTTTTGAAACCATTGCCGCGGTGCTTGTTTCAAGCCGAAGAGAGATTTTGAAGTTTCCACATCGCTGTGGTTGATTGTGATCGACGAAACAGTGGTTGGCGCTTGTAAATGTCGTCGTAGATCTCCCAATGAAGAAGGCATTGGATACTCAATTGGTACATGCCATTGTCGTTGAGGATGCGTGAGCAGAGGCGATAGTAGGCATCTTCACACAGACTGAAGGTCCTACATTAATAGTTGATGCCAAATTTTTGATCAGCCGAGAGCTACGAGCCAAGCTTTGTAACAATCTATTTGGCCATTCGTAAGAAGTTTGATTTTATACTCCATTTAAGCCTAACACTGTTGTTTTAAGGAGGTGAGATAAGTCCACTTGATTGCCTTTAAGTGTGTCGAATTCTGCTGCCATTGCATTTTGCCAATGTCTATCTTGAAGCATTGAACATGGTACTGGTAATGTGGAAGGAGTTGAGCTGGGCAAGAAGAATAAAGATCGTTCGATTTAATATATCCCTGATCAAAGACGGATTTGCATAGGATATAGGGGTATATAGTGTGCTGTGTTAGGAAGGATATGGAATTTCGGGTGAAGTCTGATTAGTGTCCTAAGTGGGGATTGGAGATACAAGTGATTAGGGAATATCTTAGAGGTGGTTTCAGTTATTATGCTTGCCGTAGACGTGATGCAGGTAGTCTTCCGGGCAGTAGAGTAACAGATGAGGGACGGGAGTGAGTAGAGGTAGATTGGTTAGATCCTTGTTAGCCGAATAGTTGTGCCTGGAACAAAAGTTCGTTCGAGAAGACAACTGAGCTGGATATAGTAAGCGCCGACGGTTTGGCGATATTTGACAGAGACTATCCATTTGTGTTAGGGAAATACCCCGAAAGCGCAGAGTAGTAATATCGCGCAGTTTGTAGCCTGGGACAAAGCTTCACAAACCACCAAAACATAGACACCGAATGCCGAAAGGTGTGGTGTTCGCGGGCGATAACCGTAAAGAGTGATTAACAGCGTTTGATTATTGAAAGGCTTTTGAGGGAGCCTGTTGGGTATGATACGTGTGATATGTCCGGGACAAAATTTGGAGGTCAAGCCAAATCTGTAGAAGGCACGAGTTGAATCAAGCAAGTGAACCGGTGATTTCTTCGGAAAGAAAAGGGGACGAGAGCCCGTTTGCTCCGCTGTGGGGGACACTTAGCTGATATATCCTTTTTCTCCCTAAGTAGAACGAAACACATGCTAGTGAGATTCTCCTCTCCCGCCTCCCCGAAAGGCGCAGAATTTTTGGTTTGGTTATATTCGAGTTAATGAATTGCAGAGGTTTTTAAAGGCGGATTATGGCTATTTTTATGGTTAAGAGAAGGAAGCCAAGAAAACCAGATGTGTCACTATAAAGATGAGATGTAGGATGCCATCTATTGAAGGTCGGAGTCCGTACCCAACGTCGGTGTGTAGAGGCGAAGGTGCAGCACTCAAGATAACGGAAAGTTCTTTTATTACAAATTAATTTATGTCTCTTGGCCTGATGGTACAAAATTGCATAAAGATGAGTAAGGTACATATGATTCAGAACCAGTCCTGTGAAAGAGACATAGTTAAGTTCTTTGTTCATGCCGAGGCGAAGTCCAGTTACGAGTTGGAGGTGTGACCGATCGTAGCATGACCGAATGAGAAGGGTCGACGTATTGCAGACGATGTCCCGTGATTATGGAGACAAAACCGTTAGCATTAAAGAAATAGAGTACAAAATACTGAAGTGAGCTAAGACCACGGATAAGAAGATTGTGGTAAGTGAAGGTACATGACGTAAATTGTTGATTTATATAACTACGACGGCCGTGTTCGGCAAAAGGGAAATCCATACCGTCATTGTGATTGAAGAATACCTTTGCGAGAGACCGTGTCCGAACCTTGAATAAGCCGACGGTATAGAGTGATTAGCGTCCGTGTCCAGTGATGGATCGACACCGAGCAAATCTTTAGGGTGGATGCGAAAGAGGCTTCCGTTTATGAGCTACTGGGGGGTTGTTGGCGTAAGATGAAGAGCCTGAGTTGCCCATTCGTGAGGAGGTGCGAGCAGTATAGTAGGATAGTTGCGGTGGAGGAGCAACAGTCCGTTAGGGAGGTGATTCATGTGCCTTGTTGACACATATTTCTCGCGAGATTTAGGTGCGCTAGGCGACGGATTTTCTGAGCTGTCCGAAAGTTTGTTTTGTTGAGATGTACAAATCTCGTTGCTAAAGCGAGCGTGATTCGGAATCGTGGTATGGGTAGTGTTGATTTGAAGATTAGCGAGCAATACTTGTAGCACCATGAGATCATGGCAGGAATTCGAGGATTGCGGCGAATAGGCGGCGGTGAATGTCTGTACCACACAGTTCTGAATGATGGTTTGTTTGACGATATGTCACTACTTTTCGTATCAACATTAAATCTAGATGACGCTCGTGTGGTGACAGGGAATTGCTGCGATGGTTATGTTGAAGCGCATTTAAGAAATCGTAGGCACACTCGTTGGGAGTGAAATAAGAAGATTAAGCGATCTTCGTCAAGATCTGGAGCAGAGCGATATTGTCTATCACGAGGACATTGGTCTAGATAGCGGCTGGATGGTGAATGCCGAAGACTTAATCTGAGTCGTACCCATAAGAGTATGCCCGAACCACGGAGCACCTATCTGACTGCTACACGTCACCATTCAGACTATGATAGCTGTATGCAGGGTTGTTGGATGTGAGCGTCTTTGAAATGATTGGACACAACTGTGAGTGATTCGGATTACCAGTGTTATGAGCAGTCGGATAGTGTGGTAGGCGATTGGCCATTCTCATATACTGAGTATGGATACCGGAGGACTGCTATGAGAGAGTCCGAGGAGGAAAGTCCGTTGGATATTCCCTTTGAGGCCTGAATACGTTACATGCTGTTAAGCAGCATCGAACGCTATCCGAACTACGTGATGCAGTTTAAGATGATAAGAATGTTGGGAAGTATTTTGGATATCGGAAGCAAAGTAGAAAAGCCTAATATTGAGCGCACAAGAATTGATACGAATTTAGGGCGCTTAGTGGTAGCACATTTGAGCTAAGAGGTAAGTTGTTCAAGTCGAGTACACAAAGATCCATAATCTAGTATTTGCTGTTTTAATAAGCTAAGAACTTTATCATAAGAAGTGCATAAGTTCTGAGAACACTGGTGTCATGGGCAAAGACATTCGAATAGTCATTATTCGCTGATTGATAATATTACAGAGATTAAGTAATAAAGACTTGCAATGTATAAGTAAAAACACATATAATCTAGGATAATATATGGTGAGAGTCAGTTTAAAATTCCGAATCTTTACTATTTGGTAATTGGATTTTTCCTTTGCATTGCAAAAGAGTTATAAATATTCAAAAGATAGAAATTAAGATATATTCAAGATTTAATAACAAACGGTGCATCAATTCCAACTTCTTTTTGTATATTCCCATTGATATATTCAACAAAATAATTATATTATATCACCCTCACGTCATCACCACTCCCTTTCCGGACCACCACTGCTAGCCATAACCCTTCACAGTTGTCCGCCGTCCACTGACAGACACAACCGCTGACTTTCGCCACTATGCAATGTTGCTGTGCCTACACCGGATGCGTCGACTTGCACCCATCACCATTACACTGAACCGTTACACGATCACCACCGTTGTGGCCCACCACCACTATCACCGACCTCCACTAAGTCACTCAGCGCCCCCCCATCAGACGTTGTATTAAAAATAAAATAAAATCTATGTATATTTTCAAATCACTATAAAATGTCATTTTTTTTCTAGAAATAGTATGTTATATTTCTATAGAATTAATAAAGGAATTTAAATTTTTAAAATCATGTAGCAATATATTTTTCCACATTATCAAACAAATTTGATATTTTAATAACAGAAAAAGAATTTTATTTAAGAAAAGCTAAGCGAGTTGATTTTTAAAATTTTTTCAAGAGTCCAATTTGGGGAAAAAAATGTTCTTTTTAATAATAATTTTATTAGATGGCTTTATGATAAATTTACTAAATTCATATCACAAATGTAAACACTTTTATAACATTCAAATTCTGGGACTAACATCCTCAATAATATAATTTTTTTTATTTTACATAAAACTCCATGTTATCATCTATTTTCATTTCCTCCTTAAATTTCTCTACTATAATGTTTATAGTCACAAAAGCAGACCAAGACGAAACATCTGTCAAACCGGAAATCAAATCAAATTGTAATTGGATGCATTAGGGCAAGGGAAAAGATGCTATAAAAACCGCCGGTTTTGGTTGATTTTCCTGTACTGTACAGTTATATATACTAATCTGTTTTTGAGGGGAATATTTACTTAATATGACTCATATTGTATTTAGAGATGATTAGGATTGAACATAAATGTTATTCAAAACATATGAATTAACAAACTTATTTCTTTAGGCAATATATCATACTAATTTCAAATTTAATGAAATGAAATAAAGAGGCTTATTCCTAAAAAAGTATATAGTGCTAATTTTTAAGCTAAACTAATTTATAGAGAATTAAATACATATTACTTAAGAAAATAAAGAAAGAATCAAATATTTATTCATTCAAACTAGAGAGAAGTTTTTTAAATAGTGAAATACATAACCATCATCACTATTCTCATTAAAATAGAACTCTTAAACATTTTCATCAGGAAGCCGTGCTAACGACAGCACATTCATTTTTAGATCATACAACCAATTTTTGAGCATCCTAATAATCAGATATGATTGCACTCAGGATGCTATGTTCATCTTCAATTTGATCTCTTCCTTCAATAAATTCATAAGTAATGAAATTAATTACATGTTATACATAAAATAAATTAATAAATAAAAAAATTAATAAGTACCTGACTATGGTGCAAACTATATCCTCTTGTTGTTAATCGGCCCAAACTATTGATCAAGAAATTAGATATGCGTGCTTCTGACAATCTGTTAACTAGCTCTACTACTTTGAATTGGCGGATTCTGTGATTTCAAAATAAAACTCATTAACAGTGGAAACTCAATTAAAATAATGTGACAAGATTAAAGAATGCACCCTTATATGTAAATCTTATTGTTCATATTATCAATTACCTCTCTCTGGCGCTCTCTCATTAATATCAGCTGCTGTAGAGTGATCAATTGTAGTATTGTATTGCTTGAGCGCATGCAGAGAGGTAATTCATATCCTGAAATCATTAGTCTAATAAATGAGCAGAGAGAATAAACAGGGGCGGAGCCAGAAAATTTATTCTATGGGGGCACAAATTAATATTATTATAAATTACTCTTAAAAAATAATTAAATAATGTGACAAATTATAAAGATGTTCTTTTTAATATATTTTTATAGATGGCTTTATGATGAAATTTACTAAATCATAGTCCCAAATGTAAACACTTTATAAACACTTCTAATTTCTAGACTAACAATCCTCAATATATATAATTTTTTTTATTTTTACATAAAACTCATTATCATCTATTTTTCATTTCTCCTTAAATTTCTCTAACTATAATGTTTATAGCTCACAAAGCATGACTAAGAAAACAAATCTAGTCAAACGCGAAATCAAATAAAAAAAAAACATTGAAAGTTGGTGGATGCATTTGGGAATGAAGAGGCTGTGATAAACACAGTTTTATACTAATATGTTTTTGTGGGATATTACTTAATATGACTCATTTGATTAGAGATGATAGGATTGATCAAAAATTTATTCAAATACATAGAAGAACAAACTTTATTTTCTATCGGCATATTATCATACAAATTTCAAATTTAATGAATGAAATAAAGAGGCTTATTCTAAAAAAGTATATATGCTAAATTTTGAGCTAAACTAATGTATAGACTGAATTAATGTACATTTACTTAAAAAATAAAGAAAAAATCAAAATATTTTTCATTCAAACTAGAGAGAAAAATTTTAAATTGTGAATAAAACATAGCCATCATCATTAATCTCACAACATAGAACTCTTCAAACATTTCTACAGGGATTAGCCCGTGCTCTACAGACGCACTTCATTTTTAATCATCAACCATTTTTTGATGCACCTACATGAATAGATATGGTTGCAGCTCAGGATTAGCTATGTTCTTCTTCAAATGATCTCTTCCTTCAATAAATTCATAAGTAAATGAAAATTAATTAAATGTTATACATTAAAATAAATTAAGTAAAAAAAAAATAATAAGTACCTGACATGATGGTGCAAAAATTCTCCTCTGTGGTGTGTTAATCGGCCCAACTATTGATCAAGAATATTGAGATGGTAAAATCGTTTCTAGACATCGATACTAGCTCTACCTTTGATTGCGGATTCTGTGATTTCAGAATAAAAACTAATTAAGAGTGGAAATCAATTATATAATGTGACAAGATTAAAGAATGCTCCCTTATATGTAAATCCTTATTGTTCATAGATCAATTACTGCTGCTCTGGCGCTCTCTCATTATATCACGCGGCTGTAGAGTAGTACATAGTAGTCTTAGATGCGTGAGCGCATGCGAGGAGGTAATAAACATAACCAGAATCATTATCGAACTAAATGAGCTCAGAGAGATACACAGGCTGAGCCAGAAAAATTTTTCTATAGGCCTAATGTTAATTATTAAATACTCCTCATTAGATCATATCTAGCAAAAGAGTTATATTTTAAAAATTTTTAATAATTTTATTATAAATAATCCGATCCATAAGTTGTACTCCTGTTTTTTACCAAGTAAGATTATAATTTGGATATTAACATTAGAATATGATACTTATTATAAGAAGATAATAACTAATTCATATTTTTATAAGATTATATAGCCTATAAATTAATATTTAAAACATATTTGATTAGGTTAGTTTGGAACAAATTCTTTCTGTTCTATAAATGTATTATTAGGAGGCAGATCTGCACAAAATAGGGCAAGAGTGAAGCAACAATATAATACCCTTCTATGGAAAAAGAGAAAACCCTGTAGAACTTTGAAAAAAGATGTATTATAGGAGGCAGATCTGCTCACTAGTTGGCGAAGCCAACACCGACGCCAAGAAGGATGCGGCCGATGATAGCAGGCAACATCCTAGCCGCGCCAGGGGCGGAGCCAAAATTTTTTTTCTATGGGGGCACAAATTAAATATTAATTATTAAATTACTCTTAAAATATAATTTTATTCATTGTAAACATAGATCATGAGTCATATTTTAATGAAAATTATAAAAATACGTCTAAAATTATATGCATTCCCATTAAAAAATAGATATATCATTTTTTATCGTATTATTTATTAAAAAATTAATATTTCTCCAATGATTATTAGTGAATTGAGTTCAATAAATTGCTTTTATAATTCAGAATATTTTATTTGAACAATTAAATTAAGTTTTAATTTGAACTATATTTAAATTAGTATAAGACCAATAATTACCAAAATTTAAATTAATTGTTTATTAATTCTAAATTATTTTTATTAATTAATTATACAAATATTTTCACAAATTATAAGAAAATATAAATAATACAAAATAATAAAGTTAATATAATAAAACTAATTAATTTACTTAAATTTATTTAAAAAATTTATCAATTCCTTCTTCAAAAAATTAAACAAACATTGGCAGGAGAGAGATAAAGGCTGTTCCAAGTGCCAACGTAAGAAAAAAAATAAAACTAGGCACAGGCGGAGGCGGAGGGAGTAGAAACAAAGGATTAGTTTTAAAAATTAAATTTAATCTAATAAAAGAAAAGAAAAGATGTGCGTACTTTGGCGATGAGGATCAGTATGCATCGATGGCCTAAGGAACAGATGGCATCATCCTCTCGTTGAAACAGAATGCATCATCCATGGCGCGGGAACAGAGAGCATCTGTGGCGTATAAGCATAGCCTTGTAGCAACTGAAAAATGTTGTAAAATATAGCTTATCACTAATCGTTGCTGTACCAAAATCCACGATCCATATTAGCTCGTGAAACTGAAACAATTCTTCGAGAAAATTATGAAAGGCAGGTCGTCGGAGATGAAAAAGAAGAAGAAGACGAAGTGTGTAGGATCGCTCGTGAGTAGCGGAGAGAGAAAACTGGGGAGGGTATAGAGCGAGGAGCGAGGGATATTAGATCGGATTGCATATTCTGTAACATTTAAGAAGATGTATCAAACTAGTAATATAATGTTTTTCAATTAATAAAAATCTATCTTGGAAACCAAATCTAAATTGTATAAAATATATTTAGGAAAGTAAATCCCAAATTTCATCATATAAACAAATATTATTTATGATATCCTTTTATTCTGGACCGTTTATGAAATCAAAATATGAATAAATTATTCTAACGAGTTAAAATAAATAATTAGTTGACTCTAAATTTTAATTTAACATATTAGAAGATTATTCGTATTTTGATTATTTGAATACTTGTTTTAAAGACCGGTCTAATTAGTATAAAGCTTTTCTTAAGAAGGTACAATGAGCCGATTTTAAAAATATGTTACAAAAACAGAACTCTATATTTTTTAGAAAATTATTTTTTTCTCTAAATATATATACTTCACAAGCCCAAAAATTAAAAAATAAACAATACATATATTTCATAATTAATTTTTGACGTCAAAATATATATTTTTTATAAGATTTCAGTTTAGAGTCAAATTAATATTAAATAATTCAAGCTAAATAGATTCAACTATATTTTATATTTAGATTTTCATTATTAAAAGAATTGCATAATGTAGAAATGTAAGAACAGAAAACCAGAGAGATCGAAGATGAAGCATAGAAAACGAAAGCTAAAGTAATACTTTTATTAATGTTTTTCGTCCTACCATACAGCCAACAACATGTATATATAGCCTTACATATGAATAGAGATACATGTGTACTATACTTATTGGATAGCAATGTATATATGCTTATTTTTAATAGTCCTTAACATTCCCCCTCAAGCTGTATTGGGTCCAATAGTCAGTTTGTTGCGTAAGAGTTTGAACCGAGGTGTTGCCAAGGGTTTTGTGAGAATTGTCGGCTATTTGATCAATTTTGCTAATGGGTAGGAACCGAAAATGTTGTGTTGAATATGATCAGCGCACAAAGCGTTGATCAATCTCTATAATGTCTTGTGCGAGCGTGAAAGACCGGGTTGTTAGCCAAGCGATTGTAGACATGTTATCACAGAATATGTCCACGGTTGAGAGTGGGGAACCCGAAAGTCAGCAAGCAGGCGTTTAATCATATCGTATCGGTAGTGGCCGAAGCTTATGCACTATATACTTATTCAGAAAGAATCGGATACAATATTTGTTGCTCTTGACTGTCCAGGAAACCTAAGGTTTCTCCAAGAAAGGGCAGAACCGATGTTGATTTGCGTGTAACCGGATCCGAGGCCCAACAGCATCCGAGTATGTCTGAAGCAGTAGATTGGATCGAGTAATGGGAAGTCCGAATTCCGTTGATCCTTGAATATACCTGAGCAATTTCTTGAGCATCACTGTATGGATTGGAGCTCGGATTGTGCATATGTTGTGAGAGACATGACGGCATAGGCGATGTCGGCCCTCGTAACGAGAGGTACTGCAGTGATCCAATGAGTCGTCTGTAATAAACGCATCAAAGGACGGAGATTCCTTGGACAACGAGCATGTTATTTTCGTAATCGACGGTAGTTGCGACCAAGTTACATTTTGTAGCTCGGCCATTTGAAGATGGATTTTGCATAAAAAGTTTGAGAACAAGATTACTTAACATGTGTATGGTCGATCTTGATGCCAAGAAACTGGTTGGCCGTTCCTAGATGTTTCATTGTAAATTTGGACTCATAAGGTTGACGAGATAGTCATGGCTTCTACATCGTTTACCAGTCAGGAGTATATCGTCCACATATACCAGTAAAAGAGATGTATATGATCGGCGATGCAGAATCAAAAGTGATGGATCCGCCGGCTGTGAGCATGAAACCAACCTAAGAAGAAATAGTTGGTGAAAGTAGTGTACCATTGTCGAGGAGCTTGTCGCAATCCATAAAAGCATTTTGTACGACGTAGACATGTTGAGGGTTGGATGCGTCTTCGAATCCTTTAGCTGACGCATGTAAGTCGTTTCATATTATACACTACAGGAAAATCACTGATTTCGGAGAATTTTCCGGCGGCTTCCGTGATCGGCGGCTTTGAAATTTTTTTCCGACGCTTTCCGCCGCGGCACATTTCGCGCGGCTGTTAAAATTTTAAGTAAAAAATGAATTAAAATTTAAGCATTTAAATGATTTAACAAAAAATTATTAAAAGTTAAAAAACTATTAAATAATTTCATTTTAAAATAATTAATTAGTTATTTTTTATTAATATATTATTTTTATTTTAAAATAATTAGTTTCAATTTTTTTATAATTAAAGTTTTTTTTTTATTATTCTGTGTGAATAGTTTAAATAATAATTATTGACAATTTAAACATATTAACTTCTTCAGCAAAACGGTCGGTTGTTTCGAATTCCACACAACCTACCGCTGTTCTAAACCTTGCCTTGCAATGCAGGAGCGGGCGGAGTCGCGCGGCGGGGGGAGCTGGCTGCACGCCGCCGAGCCCCGCAGGGGTAGCTGCAGCACCGCGAGGAGGAGCGCGGGGGGGGGGGGGGGGGGGCGAGGGGAGCGCGTGCCGCGGGAGCGGGTTTTATTTATATTTTTATTTTTAATTGAGCCGCGGTCTTGAGACCGCGGTAAGCGCCAGACAAAATTGCTGCCAGAATTCATTTTACCTACGCCGTTTTTTACCGGCGGTAATTTATCCGCCGGAAAACTACAACCGCCGGTGTAAACGGTCAATTACCGCCTGAAGGCCGCCGGAAATGAGTGATTTTCCTGTAGTGATATCTCCGTGCAAAAAGCATTGCAACTCCGGTTGTCGACATTGCCATTGTAGACATGGGCTATTGTGACAGTTGCGTTTGTCGGAAGCTTGGCCACAGGTAATGTACGATTCGGAATTTAAAAAAATGGGGAAAACCAAAAAACACAAGCAAAAAGAGTTGTGAACTAAACATTGAAAAAGGGGGATACAAAAGGGGAGTATGTAGGCAAACAGTGGGTGTCGGAGGCTTGGACAGAAGAATAAATAAAAAAAAGAAAATGAAGTCGGAGAAGTCCATATCTGTGTGGTTACCTTGATGCACACAAGTCGAGCCCTTGAATATGTGCCACCGAGCCGTCCGAATATACTTAGTTCGTTAGTCCATTTGGACCCCAGATGAGACTTGGTGGAGAGGCGAAACCCATATCCAGGTACCTTCTTATGCATAGCGAAAAATTCTTGTGCATAGCTCGTCGCCATTCAAACTTCTGCTGGCTTCACTGTAGGTTGTAGGATCACCTTGTGTTGATCTTGATGTAGGAAGATTCAGCCTCTTTACTGGTTTTAAGAGAACACGTTTTGGTCGGTGTGGTCTAAGATGTTTTTAGGAGTATTATCTGAAAGATGAATGTAAGTGTGAGTTGCTGTTAGGGCCGTGGGTAGGTGGATGAAGTATCTGGTATATATGCGGGCAGGGGATGTACTCCAGAGACTTGGTGCGGGACACCTGTCTCTATAGGTATGAAGAGTACTTTTGGGACTACAGCGTAGAATGGGGGAATGAGAAGCGGTGACGGTATGAGAGATCATCTTGGTAGATCTTGAGA